>JAVJIF010030060.1:0-448978 GCA_038442645.1 Agave tequilana | reverse complement strand
ACTTTTGGTCAAACTTCCTAATTATGATAAGAAATAAGGATAATTGTAGTAATTACACAGAGAAAAACTTTGTAATACCACTCTCAGCTTCTGAAAACCATGTTTTCCTAGGGTTTGGATCTACTTGGCACTTATATGGCCGAATTCAGCCCAACCGGGGCTAAAAGTTTGACTTTTGGTCAAACTTTCAAATTAAAAATAGAAACAAGTTTAATTAGTAGTAGTTATACATAGAAACTATGTGATGCTACTGCAGGCTCTTGAAATCCATGTTTTTTCCCTAATTTTTTATTCGGCTCTTATAAGGCCTAGTTGGGGCTAATCAAGGCAGAAGTTTGACTTTGGCTAACTTTTCAATTAAGACTAGAAAAGAGTTTAACTAGTAGTAATTATACCTAAAAACTATGTAATACTACTCCCTTTTTGGGTCCTATTTAGCTCATATAATAACTAGTTCAGGCCAATCGTGGCTGAAAGTTTGACTTTTAGTTAAAATTTCAAATTAAGACTAGGTAGTAAATAATATATAGAAATTATGTAATAACAACTCTTGGCTCTTTAAACCATGTTTTCTCCCCATTTGGGCCATATTAGGCTCTTATAAGGCTTAGTTCAGGCTAATCGGGCCTGAAAGTTTGATTTTGATCAAACTTTCCAACTAAGACTAGAAACAAATTTAATTAGTAGTAATAAACATAAAAACTATGAAATACTACTCCCAGATCTTGAAACTGCAATTTCTCCCCGTTGGCCCTATTAGCTTTTATAAGGTCGAGTTCAAATCAATCGGAGTTAAAGTTGATATTTGGTTTAACTTTTCAATTAATACTAGAAACATGGTTAATTGCAGTAATTCTACATAGAAACTACGTAACACCACTCTCAGCTCTGTAAACCATATTTTCCTCCGTTTGGACCATATTTTGTGCTTATTTGGCCGAGTTCAGGCCAATCGGGGCTGAAAGTTTGACTTTTGGTCAACTTTCAGATTAAGAATAAAACAAGTTTAATTTATAGTGGCTATATATAAAACTATGTGATACTTTTTTTGCCTCTTGAAAATATCGTTTTCTCCTCGTCTAGGCCCTATTCAGCTTTTATAAGGCCCAGTTCAGGTCAATCAGGGTTGAAAGTTTGACCAAAAATTTTCAATTAACACTAGAAATAAGGTTTATTAGCAGTAATGGTACATAACTATGTAATACCACTCTCAGCACTTGAAGACCATATTTTCCTCCGGTTTAGGCCCTATCCAGCTCTTATAATGTGAGTTCAGGCCAATCGGGGCTGAAGGTTTGACTTTTGGTCAAACTTTCAATTAACACTAGACATAAGGTTAATTAGCAGTAATTGTATATAAAAACTATGTAATACCATCCTCAGCACCTGAAAACCATGTTTTCCTCCAGTTTGGGCCCTAATTAGCGCTTATAATGTGTAGTTCAGGCCAATCAGGGCTAAAGGTTTGACTTTTGGTCAAACTTTCCGATTAAGAATAGAAACAAGTTTAATTAGAAGTAATTTTACATAAAAACTATGTGATACCGCTCCCGGCTCTTGAAAACCATGTTTTCTCCCACATTTGTGCCCTATTCGGCTTTTATAATGCCTAATTAAGCCTATCGGGGCTAAACCTTTGGTTAAACTTTCAGATTATGACTAAAATAATTTAATTTGTAGTAATTGAACATAGAAAGTATGTAATACTACTCTTGACTCTTTGAAACCATGTTTTCTTCCCGTTTAAGTCATATTCGTCCCTTATAAGGCCTTGTTCAGGCCGATTGGGGCAGAAAGTTTGAGTTTTGATCAAACCTCCCAACTAAGACTAGAAACCAGTTTAATTAGTAGTAATTATACATTAAAACTATGCAATACAATTATTGGCTCTTGAAAACTGTATTTTCTCCCTGGTGCGCCCTATTCGGCTCTTATAAGGCCTAAGTTCACACAAATTAGCTGAAAATTTGACTTTGGTCAAGCTTCCCAATCAACACTAGAAACAAGATTAATTAGCAGTAGTTGTCCATAGAAACAATGTAATACCACTCACATCTCTTGAAAACCTTATTTTCCTCCTATTTGGGTCCTATTCGACTCTAATAAGGCCATAGTTTAAACCAATCGGGGCTGAAAGTTTGACTTTTGGTCAAACTTCCAACTATGATGAGAAACAAGGTTAATTAATAGTAATTATACATAGAACTATATAATACCATTCATGGCTCTTGAAAACCTTGTCTTCCTCTCGTTTGGGTTCTATTCGGCTCTTTACAAAGCCTAATTCAGGCCAATCGGAGCTGAAAGTTTTACTTTTGGTCAAAATTCCCAATTAATACTAGAAGCACAATAAATTAATAGTAAATTACATAAAAACTATGTAATACTACTCAACGATCTTGAAAACCATATTTATTCCTCGTTTGGGCCCTATTCGGCTCTTTAAAGGCATAGTTCAGGTAAATCGGGTTGAAAGTATGACTTTTAGTCAAATTTCTAGATTAAGACTAGAAATAAGGTTAATTAGAAGTTCATAGAATTTATGTAATACTACCTCGGCTCTTGATAAATCACGTTTTCTCCCTGTTTGGGCCCTATTCGGCTCTTATAAAGCCGAGTTCAGGGTAATCGAGACAGAAAGTTTGACTTTTGATCAAACTTCCTAATTAAGAATAGAAACAAGTATAATTTGTAGTAACTATACATAAAACTATGTAATTCTACTCCCGGCTATTGAAAACCTCAATTTTTCCCTATTTAGGCCCTATTCGGCTCTTATAAGGCATATTTCAGACCAATCGGAACAAAAAGTTTGACTTGAAAATCATGTTAATTTGTAGTAAATATACATAAAAAAAACTATGTAATTTTGCTCATTTGCTCTTGAAAACCATGTTTTCTTCCCGTGTGAGCCTTGTTCGGCTCTGATATGGCGTAGTTTAGGCCAATCAGGGCTGAAAGTTTGACTTTGGCCAAATTTTCCAATTAAAACTAGAAACAAGATTAATTTGTATTAAGTCTACATAGAAACTATGTAATACCACTCTCAACTCTTGAAACCATATTTTCATCCCTATTGGGCCCTAATATGTACTTATAAGGTTTGACTTTTGGTCAAACTTCCTATTTAAGCCTTAAAACAAGTTTACTTAGTAGTAATTATACAAAAAAACTATGTAACACTACTCCGGCTCTTAAAAACTGTATTTTCACCCGTTTAAGCCCTATTCGGCTCTTATAAGGCTTAGTTTAGGCTAACCTGGTCTTAAAGTTTGATTTTAGCTCAAACTTCCCAATTAACACTAGAAACATGATTCACTAGCAGTAATTGTACATAAAAACTATGTAATACCACTATCACCACTTGAAAATCATGTTTTCCTTAAGTTTGGACTCTATTTGGCTATTATAAGGCCTACTTCAGGCCAATCGGGGCTAAAAGTTTGACTTTTGGTAAAACTTCTCAAAATTAAGACTAGAAACTATTTAATTAGTAGTAATTATACATAAAAACTATATATTACTACTCTCAGCTCTTGAAAACTTCGTTTTCTCCCCATTTGGGCTCTAATCAGCTATTATAACGGTAATCGGGGCTGAGAGTTTGACTTTCGGTCAAACTTCTCAATTAACACTAAAAAGAAGGTTAATTAGTAGTAATATACATAGAAACTATGTAATACTATTCACGGCCCTTGAAAACCATGTTTTACTCC
The DNA here is from genome assembly GCA_038442645.1 of Agave tequilana. Taxonomy (NCBI): domain Eukaryota; kingdom Viridiplantae; phylum Streptophyta; class Magnoliopsida; order Asparagales; family Asparagaceae; genus Agave; species Agave tequilana. Next base: position 445,262 of record JAVJIF010030060.1, on the reverse strand, counting down.
CGCTTGGTCCCTATTCGACTCTTATAGGCCTAGTTCAGGCTAATCGGGGATGAAAGTTTGACTTTTGGTAAAACTTTCAAATTAAGAATACAAACAAGTTTAATTAGTAGTAGTTAAACATAGAAACTATTTAATAATACTCTCGACTCTTGAAAACCTTATTTTCTCCCCGTTTGGACCCATTCGGCTTATATAAAGCCTAGTTCTGACCAATCGGAGCTGAAAAGTTCCCAATTAAAACTAGAAATAAGGTTAGTTTGTAATAATTGTACATAGAAACTATATAATGCCACTCTCAGCACTTGAAACTATACTTTCTTCCCATTTGGAATATTCTACACTTAGGAAGGGCTAGTTCAGGCCAATAAGGGCTTAAGGTTGACTTTTGGTCCAACTTACTAATAAAGATTTAAAACAAGTTTAATTATTAGTAATTATATATATAAACTATATAATACTACACTGGGCTTATGAAAATCACATTTTCTCCCGTTTAGCCCTATTCGGCTCTTATTAGGCCTAATTGAGGCTAACATGGGCTGAAAGTTTGTTTTTTGGTTAAACTTCCTAATTAACACTGTAAACAAGGTTAGTTAGCAATAATTGTATAAAGAAACTACTAAATACCACTCTCAACTCTTGAAAATCATGTTTCCTCCTGTTTGGGCCCTATTTAGCTCTTATAAGGCCTAGTTCTGACCAATTGGGACTAAAAGTTTGACTTTTGGTCAAACTTCCAAATTAAGAATAGAAACAAGTTTAATTAGTAGTAGTTACACATAGAAACTATGTGATACTACTCTCGGTTATTGAAAATCATGTTTTCTCCCCTTTTGGCCCCTATTTGGCTCTATAAGTCATGGTTCAGGCCAATTAGGGATTGAAAGTTTGAGTTTTGGTAAAACTTTCCAATTAAGGTTAGAAACAAATTTAATTAGTAGTAATTAAATATAAAAACAATATAATACAACTCCTGGCTCTTGAAAAGCTCATTTTCACCCGTTTGGGTCTTATTCGGCTCTTATAAGGCGTAGTTCAGCCGACCAGGGCTAAAACTTTGACTTTGGTCAAACTAATAGTAATTGTTTATAAAAACTATGTAATACCACTCTCAGATCTTTAAACCATATTTTCTTCCATTTGGGCCCTATTAGGATTTTATAAGGCCTAGTTCAGGCAATAAGAGCTGAAGGTTTGACTTTTAGTCAAACTTCCTAAACAACACTAAAAAAATTTTTTAATAGTAATTATATATAAAAAAATATGTAATACTCCTGTTGGCTCTTGAAAACTTCATTTTCTATCCCATTTGGACCATATTTGGCTCTTATAAGGCCTACTTCAGGTCAATCGGGGCTGGAAGTTTGAATTTTGGTCAAACTTCCCAATTAATAGCAGAATGAAGATTAATCAGTAGTAATTGTACATGAAAACTGTGTAATACCATTCACGGCCCTTGAAAATCACGATTTCCTCCCGTCTGTCCCTCTTTGGCTCTTATAAGGCCTAGTTCAGACCAATCCGGGCTGAAAGTTTAAATTTTAGTCAACCTTTCAAATTAAGAATAGAAACAATTTTAATTTATAGTAATTATACATAAAAACTATGTAATACTACTCTTGTATTTTAAAAAGCTCATTTCTCCTTTTTGGGTCCTATTCAGCTCTTAATAAGGCCTAGTTCAAACCTATCTATGCTGAAAGTTTGACTTTTGATCAAACTTCCCAATTAATACTAGAAATAAAGTTAATTATTAGTAGTAATTGCTTATAGAATATATATAATACCACTCATGGCTCTTAAAAGCCAAGTTTTTCTCCCATTTGGGGCCTATTCGGCTCTTACAAGGCCTAGTTTAAGTCAATCGGGGCTGAAAGTTTAACTTTTAGTCAAACTTCTCAATTAAGAATAGAACAAGTTTAATTAATAGTAATTATACATAAAACTATGTGATACTACTCCCGACTTTTGAAAACCTTATTTTCTCACTATTTGGGCCCAATTCGGCTCTTATAATGCCTAGGATTAGGCCAATCAGGGCTAAAAGTTTGACTTTTTGTCAAACTTCCATATTAAGACTAGAAACAAGTTTAAATTAAAAGCAATTACAAGTAGAAACTTATTAATACTACTCTGGGCTCTTTAAAACCACGATTTCTCCCCGTTTAGGCCATATTCGGCTCTTATAAGGTCTAGTTCAGGCCATCAGGTGAAAGGTTGACTTTTGATCAAACTTCCTAATTAATACTGGAAACAAGTTTAATTTGAAGTAATTATACATAAATAACTATGTAATACTACTCCCGGATCTTGAAAATAGCATTTTCTCCCTATTTGGGCCATATTCGGCTCTTATAAGGCCTAATTTAACCATTCAAGGCTGAGTTCAGGCCAATCGGGGCTGAAAGTTTGACTTTTGGTCAACTTTCAGATTAAGAATAAAAACAAGTTTAATTTATAGTGGTTATATATTAAACTATGTAATATTTTTTTGGCTCTTGAAAATCTCGTTTTCTCCCTGTTTAGGCCCTATTCAGCTCTTATAAGGTCCAGTTCAGGTAATCAGGGTTGAAAACACTAGAAATAAGGTTTATTAGCAGTAATTCTACTCCTGGCTATTGAAAACCTCGATTTCTCCCTGTTTAGGCCCTATTCGGCTCTTATAAGACATATTTCAGACCAATCGGAACAAAAAGTTTGACTTGAAAACCATGTTAACTTGTAGCAAATGCACAAAAAAAAACTATGTAATTTTATTCACTTGCTCTTGAAAACCATGTTTTCTTCCCGTGTGAGCCTTGTTCTGCTCTGATATGGCGTAGTTTAGGCCAACCAGGGCTGAAAGTTTGACTTTGGCCAAATTTTCTAATTAAAACTAGAAACAAGATTAATTTGTATTAACTCTACATAGAAACTATGTAATACCACTCTCAACTCTTGAAACCATATTTTCATCCCTATTGAGCCCTAATATGTACTTATAAGGTTTGACTTTTGGTCAAACTTCCTATTTAAGCTTTAAAACAAGTTTACTTAGTAGAAATTATACAAAAAATTATGTAACACTACTCCCGACTCTTAAAAACTGCATTTTCACCCATTTGAGCCCTATTCGGCTCTTATAAGGCTCAGTTTAGGCTAACCAGGTCTTAAAGTTTGATTTTAGCACAAACTTCCCAATTAACACTAGAAACATGATTCACTAGCAGTAATTGTACATAAAAACTATGTTATACCACTATCACCACTTGAAAATTATGTTTTCCTTAAGTTTGGACTCTATTTGGCTATTATAAGGACTACTTCAGGCCAATCAGGGCTAAAAGTTTGACTTTTGGTAAAACTTCTCAAAATTAAGACTAGAAACTGTTTAATTAGTAGTAATTATACATAAAAACTATGTATTACTACTCTCAGCTCTTGAAAACCTCGTTTTCTCCCCGTTTGGGTTCAATAAGCTATTATAAGGCTTAGTTCATGTCAATCGGGGCTGAAAGTTTGACTTTTAATCAAACTTCTCAATTAACACTACACTATAAACAAGGTTAATTAGTAGTAATTGTACATAGAAACTATGTAATACTATTCACGGCCCTTGAAAACCATGTTTTCCTCCCGTTTGGTCCCTATTCGGCTCTTATAAGGCCTAATTCAGGTCAATCGGGGATGAAAGTTTGACTTTTAGTTAAACTCAGAAATAAGTTTAATTAGTAGTAATTATACATAAAAACTTCAGGTCAATCGGGGCTTTATTCGGCTCTTATAAGACCTAGTTCAGACTAATAGGGGCTGAAAGTTTAACTTTTGGTCAAACTTTCCAATTAACACTAGAAATAAGGTTAATTAGTACTAATTATACATAAAAACTATGTAATGCCACTCAGCACTTGAAAACCTTGTTTTCTCCCGTTTGGGTCCTATTGGCTCTAATGAGGCCTAGTTCAGGCTAATAAAAACTGAAGGTTTGACTTTTGGTCAAACTTTATAATTAAGACTAAAAACAAGTTTAATTAATAGTAATTATACATAAAAACAATGTCATACTACTCTCGGCTTTTGAAAACCTCATTTTCTCCCCATTTGAGCTCTAATCGGTTTTTATAAGGCCTAATTCAGGCCAATCGGGGCTGAAAGTTTGACTCTTGGTTAAACTTTCCAATTAACACTAGAAACAAAGTTAGCAGTAATTATACATAGAAACTATGTAATACCATTCATGGCCTTAGAAAACCATGTTTTCCTCCCGTTTGGTCCCTATCGGCTCTTATAAAACCTAGTTCAGACCGATCGGGGTTGAAAGTTTGACTTTTGGTAAAACTTCCCTATTAAGACGAGAAACAAGTTTAATTAGTAGTAATTATACATAAAATTATATATTACTTCTCCTGGCTCTTGGAAACCTTATTTTCCCGGTTTGTACCTTATTCAGCTCTTATATTATAAGGTCTAGTCCAGACCAAATAGGGCTGAAAGTTTGACTTTTAGCCAAATTTCACAATTAACACTAGAAATAAGGTTAATTAATGATAATTGTATATATAAACTATGTAATACCATTCACAGCCCTTGAAAACTATATTTTCCGCCCTTTTGGTCCCTATTCGGCTCTTATATAAGACCTAGTTATGGCCAATCAGAGCTGAAAGTTTAAATCTTAATTAAACTTCCCAATTAACACTGAAAACAAGGTTAATTAGTAGTAATTGTACATAAAAACTATGTAATACAATTCATGGCCCTTGAAAACTATGTTTTCTTCCTGTTTAGTCCCTTTTCGATTCTTATAAGGCCAATCAGGGCTGAAAGTTGCACTTTTGATCAAACTTCAAAATTAAGAATAAAAAAAAGTTTAATTTATAGTGGTTATCATAAAAACTTTGTAATACTATCTCGGCTCTTAAATACCTCGTTTTCTCCCTGTTTTGGCCCTATTCAACTGTTATAAGGCCAGTTCAGGCCAATAAGGGCTTAATGTTCGACTTCTGGTCAAACTTCCTAATTAAAACTTAAAACAATTTTAATTAGTAGTATAGGGCCCAAATGGGAAACCGCCTTTTCACCCGTTTGGATCCTATTCGGCTCTTGTAAGGCCTAGTTTAGGCTATCAAGGCTTAAAGTTTAATTTTTGGTCAAACTTCCAATTAACACTAGAAACAAGGTTAATTCGCAGTAATTATACATGGAAACTATTTAATATCACTCTTAGCTCTTGAAAATCATGTTTTCCTCTTGTTTGGACCCTAGTTGGCTCTTATATGGCCTAATTCTGGCTAATCGGGGCTGAAAGTTTGACTTTTGGTTAAACTTACAAATTAATTAGTTGTAGTTTATACGTAGAAACTATGTGAACTACTCCCGAATCCTAAAAATCATGGTTTCTCCCCGTTTGCACCCTATACGGCTCTTATAAGACCTGGTTCAGGCCAATCGGGGTTGAAAGTTTAACTTTGGTAAAACCTCCCAATTAAGACTAGAAACAAGTTTAATTAGTAGTAATTACACATAAAAACTATGTAATACTACTCCTGACTCCTGAAAACCTCATTTCTCCCTGTTTGGACCTTGTTCGGCTCTTATATGGCGGCCTAGGCCAATCGGAGATGAAAGTTTGACTTTAGGTCAGTAATCCTAATTAACGTTAGGAATAAAATAAATTAGTAGTAATTGTACATAGAAACTATGTAATACCACTCTAAGCTCTTGAAAATCATGTTTTCTTCCGACTTGGGCCATATTCGGCTCTATAAGGCCTAGTTCAGGCCAATAAGGGCTGAAAGTTTGACTTTTGGTCAAACTTTCCAATTAAGAATAGAAAAAAGTTTATTTAGTAATAATTATACGTAAAAACTATATAATACTACTCCTGACTTTTGAAAACTGTATTTCTCTCCGATTAGACCCATTAGGCTCTTATAAGGCCTAATTCAGGCCAAAAGGAGCTGAAAGTTTCGATTATAGTCAAACTTCTCAATTAACACAAGAAATAAGGTTAATCAGTAGTAATTGTACATAGCACTATGTAATACCTTTTACGGCCCTTGAAAACCATATTTTCCTCCCATTTAGTCACTATTCAGCTCTTATAAGGTGTAGTTTAGGCCATTCGAGGCTGAAAGTTTAATTTTAGTAAAACTTTTCAATTAAGACTAGAGACTAGTTAAATTAGTAATAATTATACATAAAAACTATATGCTACTGCTAATGACTCTTGAAAACCTCGTTTTCTCCCTGTTTGGGCCCTAATCGGCTATTATAATGCCTAATTTAGATCGACTTTTGGTCAAACTTTCTCATTAACACTAGAAATAAGGTTAATTAGTAGTAATTGTACATAAAAACTATGTAACACCATTCATGGCCTTTGAAAACCATATTTTCCTCCCATTTGGTCCCTATTTGGCTCTTATGAGGCCCAGTTCAAGCCAATCGGGGATGAAAGTTTGACTTTTAGTCAAACTTCTCAATTAAGACTAGAAACTAGTTTAATTAGTATTAATTATACATAAAAACTATGTATTACTACTTTCGGTTTTTGAAAACTATATTTTCTCCCCAGTTGGACCTTATTAGGATCTTATAAGGACTAGTTCAAGCTAATAAGGGCTGAAAGTTTGACTTTTAGTCAAACTTTCCAATTTAATATTAGAAACAAGGTTAATTAGTAATAATTGTTTATAGAAACTATACAATACCACTCTCAGCCCTTGAAAACTATGTTTTCTCCCGTTTGGGCCCTATTCGGCTCATATAAGGTCTATTCAGGCTAATCGGGGCTGAAAGTTTGACTCTAGGTAAAACTTCTCAATTAAGACTAGAAACTAGTTAATTAATAGTAATTATACATGAAAATTATGTATTATTACTCTCGGCTCTTGAAACCTCGTTTTCTCCCCGTTTGGGCCTTAATCGGCCATTATAAGGTCTTGTTCAGGCTAATCGGGACTGAAAGTTTCACTTTTAGTTAAACTTCTCAATTAAGACTAGAAACTAGTATAATTACTAGTAATTATACATAAAAACTATGTATTACTACTTCTGACTTTTGAAAACTATATTTTCTCCCCGTTTGGACCCTATTAGGCTCTTATAAGGCCCTTTTCAGGCCAATGGGGCTAAAATTTTCAGTTCTGGTCAAATTTCCCAATTAAGACTAAAAAAAAGGTTAATCAATAGAAATTGTACATAGAACTATGTAATACAATTCTGGGCCCTTGAAAATCATGTTTTCCTCCCGTTTCATCCCTATTCGGCTCTTATAAGGCCTACTTCAGGCCAATCAGGGCTGAAAACTTGACTTGTAGTAGGACTTCTCAATTAAGACTAGAAACTAGTTTAATTAGTAGTAATTATACATAAAAACTATGTATTACTACTCTCGGTTCTTGAAAACCTCATTTTCTCCCCGTTTGGGCCCTAATCGGCTAAGGCCTAGTTCACGCCAATCGGCGCTCAAAGTTTAATTTTTGGTCAAACTTCCCAATTAACATTATAAACAAGATTAATTAGTTTAATTGAACATAGAAACTATGTAATTCACGGCCCTTGAAAACCATGTTTTCCTCCCGTTTGGTCTCTATTTGGCTCTTAAAAGGCCTAGTTCAGGCCATTCGAAGATGAAAGTTTGACTTTTGGTCAAACATAGAAATAAGTTTAGTTAGTAGTAATTATATATAAAAACTATGTCATTCTACTCCCGGCGTTGTACCTTGCCTCTGTGAGAGGTTGTATTCGTTTTGAGAGAGGAGTTGTGTACTCCCTATTCAGCTCTTATAAGGGCCGGTTCAGGCCAATCAGGGTTGAAAGTTTGACTTTTGGTCAAACTTTCCATTAACACTAGAAATAAGGTTTATTAACAGTAATTGTACATAGAACTATGTAATACCACCCTCAGCACTTGAAGATTATGTTTTCCTCCTGTTTAGGCCATATTCAGCTCTTACAATGTGCAGTTTAGGCCAATCGGGGCTGAAGGTTTGACTTTTGGTCAAACTTTCAATTAACACTAGAAATAAGGTTAATTAGCAGTAATTATACATAAACTAAGTAATACCACTCTCAGCACTTGAAAACCATGTTTTCCTCTGATTTGAGCCCTAATCAGCTCTTATAATATGTAATTCAGGCCAATCAGGGCTAGTATCATTCACAGCCCTTGAAAACCATATTTTCCTCCCGTTTTGTCCCTATTCGGCTCTTATAAGGCCTAGTTCGGGCCAATCGGGCCTGAAAGTTTGACTTTTGGTAAAAACTTACCAATTAAGACTTAAAAATAAGTTTATTTACTAGTAATTATATATATAATTTAGGTATTACTACTCTCGGCTCTTAAAAACCATATTTTCTCCTCGTTTGTGCCTTATTCTGCTCTTATAACTCCTTGTTCAGGCCAATCAAGGCTGAAAGTTTGGCTTTTTGTCAAGATTTCCAATAAATACTAGAAATAAGATTAATTAGTAGCAATTGTACACAAAAACTATGTAAGAACTCTCAGATCTTGAAAACCATGTTTTCCTCCAGTTTGGGCCCTATTCGGCTATTATAAGGCCTATTTCAGGCTAATAAGGACAGAAGGTTTGACTTTTACTAATACTTTCTAATTAAGATTAGAAATAAGTTTAATTAGTAGTAATTATACATAAAAGCTATGTAATACTACTCCCGGCTATTGAAAATCGCATTTTCACCCAGTTTGAACCCTATTCGACTCTCATAAGGCCTAGCTAAGGCCTATAAAGGCTGAAAACTTGCCTTTTCGTCAAACTTCTCAATTAACACTAGAAACAAAGTTAATCAGTATTAAGAAACTATGTAATACTGTTCACGGCCCTTGAAAGCCATGTTTTCCTCCTGTTTAGTCCCTACTCAGCTCTTACATGGCCTAGACAAGCCAATCGGGACTGAAAATCTGACTTTTTGTCAAAATTTCAAATTAAGAATAGAAAACAAGTTTAATTTATAGTAATTATACAAAAAAACTATCAATACTACTCCCAGCTCTTGAAAACCTCGTTTTCTCCCCATTTAGGCTGTATTCGTCCCGTTTAGTCCCTACTCAGCTCTTACATAGCCTAGACAAGCCAATCGGGACTGAAAATCTGACTTTTTGTCAAAATTTCAAATTAAGAATAGAAAACAAGTTTAATTTATAGTAATTATACAAAAAAACTATCAATACTACTCCCAGCTCTTGAAAACCTCGTTTTCTCGCCATTTAGGCTGTTTTCTCCCCATTTAGACTGAAGGTTTGACTTTTGCTAAAACTTTCTAATTAAGACTAGAATAAGTTTAATTAGTAGTAATTATGCATAAAAGCTATTTAATACTACTCCCGGCTATTGTAAATCGCATTTTCTCCCAGTTTGAACCTTATTCTGCTCTTATAAGGCCTAGGTAAGGCCAATAGGGGCTGAAACTTGCCTTTTGGTCAAACTTCCCAATTAACACTAGAAACAAAGTTAATCAATATTAATTGTACATAGAAACTATATAATACCGTTTACGGCCCTTGAAAGTCATGTTTTCCTCCCGTTTAGTCCCTAATCAGCTCTTATGATTATAATAATAATTGATACTATTATTGTTATTGTTATATAATTGAGTTATTCTAATTTCCAACTGTATAAGAATTCCACATATAACTGACACACCTGAAACTGGAATACTACAGACAGACCATATTTGACTCGGATAACTCCAACCCGGTTTTTTATAACATGAACTAATTAAATAGGGCGAATTGGATCCATGGCCTAGACAAGCCAATCAGGGCTGAAAGTTTGACTTTTTGTCAAATTTTCAAAATAAGAATAGAAAACAAGTTTGATTTAGAGTATTATACATAAAAACTATCAATACTACTCCCAGCTCTTGAAAACCTCGTTTTCTCCCCGTTTAGACTGTATTCGCCTATTATACGGCTTACTTCAGGCCAATCGGGACTGAAATTTGACTTTTGGTCAAACTTCCTGATTAACATTAGAAATAAGGTTAATTAGTAGTAATTGTACATGGAAACTATGTTATGCCACTCTCAGCTCTTGAAAATCATGTTTTTCCTTTTATTTAGACTCTATTCAGTTCTTATAAGGCCTAGTTCCATCCAACAAGGGCTGAAGGTTTGACTTTTGGCCAAACTTCCTGAATTAGAATAAAAATTAAGGTTAATTGAAGTAATTGTACATAGAAACTTTATAATACTACTCTCAGCTCTTAAAAACCATGTTTTCCTAGGGTTTGGACCCTATTTGGCACTTATATGGCCGAATTCAGCCCAATCGGGCAGAAAGTTTGACTTTTTGTCAAACTTTCAAATTAAAAATAGAAACAAGTTTAATTAGTAGTAGTTATATATAGAAACTATGTGATACTACTGCAGGCTCTTGAAATCCAAGTTTTCTCCCTATTTTTGGCCCTATTCGGCTCTTATATGGCCTAATTGAGGACAATTAAGGCTGAAAGTTTGACTTTGGCCAAACTTTTCAATTAAGATTAGAAACAAGTTTAATTAGTAGTAATTATACCTAAAAACTATGTAATATTACTCCCCGTTTTGGTCAGATTCAGCTCATATAATAACTAGTTCCGGTCAATCGTGGCTGAAAGTTTAACGTTTGGTTAAAACTTCCAAATTAAGACTAGAAACAATTTTAGGTAGTAGTAATTGTACATAGAAATTATGTAATACAACTCTTAGCTCTTTAAACCATGTTTTCTCCCCATTTGTGCCATATGCGGCTCTTATAAGGCTTAGTTCAGGCTAATCAGGCCTGAAAGTTTGATTTTTAATCAAACTTTCAAACTAAGACTGGAAACAAATTTAATTAGAAGTAATAAACATAAAAACTATGAAATACTACTCCCAGATCTTGAAAACCGTAATTTCTCCCCGTTGGGCCCTATTAGCTCTTATAAGGTCGAGTTTGACCAATCGGAGCTAAAAGTTTGATATTTGGTTTAACTTTTCAATTAATACTAGAAACAGGGTTAATTACAGTAATTGCACATAGAAACTACGCAATACCACCCTCAGCTCTTGTAAACCATGTTTTCCTCCGATTTGGGCCATATTTGGCGCTTATTTGGCCGAGTTCAGACCAATCGGGGCTGAAAGTTTGACTTTATGTCAACTTTCAGATTAAGAATAAAAATAAGTTTAATTTAAAGTGGTTATATATAAGTTTGACTTTTGATTAAACTTCTTAATTAACACTGTAAATAAAGTTAATTAGAAGTAATTGTATATAGAAACTATGTAATACTATTCACGGTCCTTAAAAATCATATTTTTCTCCCGTTTGGTCCCTATTCGGCTCTTATAAGGCCTAGGTCAGGCTAATCGGTGATGAAAGTTTGATTTTTAGTCAAACTTAGAAATAAGTTTAGTAATTATACATAAAAACTATGTTATTCTACTCCCATCTCTTGAAAACCTCGTTTTCTCCATGTTTGTGCTTTATTCGGCTCTTATAAGGCCTACTTCAGAGTAATAGGGGCTAAAAGTTTGACTTTGGTAAAACTTTCCAATTAAGACTAGAAACAAGTTTAATTAGTATTCATTATATATAAAAACTATGTACTACTGCTCTCGGCTCTTGGAAACCTCATTTTCTCCCCGTTTGGGCCTTAATCGGCTCTTATAAGGCCTACTTCAGGCCAAACGGGGCTGAAGGTTTGACTTTTGGTCTTACTTCTCAATTAATACTAGAACAAAGTGTAACTAGTAGTATTATACATATAAACCATGTAATACTACTCTCGGCTCATGAAAACTGTATTTTCTCCTAGTTTGGACCCTATTCGGCCTTTATAAGGCCTAATTCGGCCAATCAGGGTTGAAAATTTGACTTTTAATCAAAATTTGTAATTAAAACTAGAAACAAGTAGCAGTAATTACACATAAAAACTATGTAATTCTACTCACGGCTTATGAAAACGTCAGTTTTTCCCCGTTTGGACCCAATTCGGCTCTTATAAGACAATTTTAGGCCAATCAAGGCTGAAGTTTGACTTTTGGTCAAACTTACCAATTAAGGTTAGAACAAGGTTAATTAGTAGAAAATGTATACAGAAACTATGTAATTTCACTCACGGCTCTTAGAAATTATGTTTTCTTCCCGCTTAGTCCCATTCGGCTCTTAATAAGGCCTAGTTCAAGCCAATCAGGACTGCAAGTTTGACTTTTGGTAAAACTTTTAAATTAAGAATACAAACAAGTTTAATTAGTAGTAGTTAAATATAGAAACTATTTAATAATACTCCCGGCTCTTGAAAATCTTATTTTCTCCCCGTTTGGACCCTATTCGGCTTACATAAAGCCTAATTCAGGCCAATCGGAGCTGAAAGTTTGACTTTTGGTCAAACTTCCCAATTAAAACTAGAAATAAGGTTAGTTTATAATAATTGTACATAGAAACTATTTAATGCCATTCTCAGCAGTTGAAACTATATTTTCTTCCCATTTGGCATATTCTGCACTAAGAAGGACTAGTTCAGGCTAATAAGGGCTTAAGGTTTGACTTTTGGTCCAACTTACGAATAAAGATTTAAAACAAGTTTAATTATTAGTAATTATATATAAAAGCTATATAATACTACTCCAGGTTTATGAAAATCACATTTTTCTCCCGTTTTGGCCCTATTCGGTTCTTATTAGGCTTAGCTTAGGCTAACATGGGCTGAAAGTTTGTTTTTTAGTTAAACTTCCTAATTAACACTGTAAACAAGGTTAGTTAGCAATAATTGTACATAGAAACTATTAAATACCACTCTCAGCTCTTGAAAATCATGTTTCCTACTGTTTTGGCCCTATTTAGCTCTTATAAGGCCTAGTTCTGGCCAATCGGGGTTAAAAGTTTGACTTTTAGTCAATCTTCTAAATTAAGAATAGAAACAAGCTTAATTAGCAGTAGTTACACATAGAAACTATGTGACACTACTCCTGGCTATTAAAAATCTTGTTTTCTCCCCGTTTGGTCCCTACTTGGCTCTATAAGTCCTGGTTCAGGCCAATCGGGATTGAAAGTTTGAGTTTTGGTAAAACTTTCCAATTAAGACTAGAAACAAATTTAATTAGTAGAAATTAAATATAAAAATTATGTAATACCACTCCTGGCTCTTGAAAAGCTTATTTTACCCCGTTTGGGTCTTATTCTACTCTTGTAAGGCGTAGTTCAGCCGACCAGGGTTGAAACTTTGACTTTAGGTCAAATTAATAGTAATTGTATATAGAAATAATGTAATACCACTCTCAGATCTTCAAAACCATGTTTTCTTCCATTTGGGCACTATTAGCTTTTATAAGGCCTAGTTCAGGCCAATAAGAGCTGAAGGTTTGACTTTTAGTCAAACTTCCTAAATAAGACTAAAAAAAGTTTATTTAATAGTAATTATACATAAAAAAATATGTAATACTCCCCTCGGCTCCTGCCCCCATTTGGACCATATTTGGCTTGTATAAGGCCTAGCTCAACTCAATCGGGGCTGAAAGTTTGAATTTTGGTCAAACTTCCCAATTAATAGCAGAATGAAGATTAATCAGTAGTAATTGTATATGGAAACTATGTAATACCATTCATGGCCCTTGAAAATCACGATTTCCTCTCGTCTGGTCCCTTTTTGGCTCTTATAAGGCCTAGTTCAGGCCAATCGGGGCTGAAAGTTTAAATTTTGGTCAACCTTTCAAATTAAGAATAGAAACAAGTTTAATTTATAGTAATTATGCATAAAAAACTATGTAATTTACTCTCGTTTCTTAAAAGCCTCATTTCTTTTTTTTTGGGCCCTATTCAGCTCTTAATGTGGCCTAGTTCAGAACTATCGAGGCTGAAAGTTTGACTTTTGGTCAAACTTCCCAATTGATACTAGAAATAAAGCTAATTATTAGTAATTGCTTATAGAATATATAATACCACTCATGGCTCTTAAAAGCCATATTTTCCTCCCATTTGGGCCCTATTCGGCTCTTATAAGGCCTAGTGTTTAAGCCAATCGAGACTGAAAGTTTCTTTTAGTCAAACTTAATTAATGGTAATTATACATAAAACTATGTGGTACAACTCCCGACTTTTGAACCTTATTTTCTTACTATTTGGGCCTAATTCGGCTTTTATAATGGGTTTAGGCCAATCAGAGCTAAAGTTTGACTTTTGGTCAAACTTCCATATTAAGACTACAAACAAATTTAATTAGAAGTATTTACACGTAGAAACTTTTTAATACTACTCCGGGCTCTTTAAAACCACGATTTCTCCCCGTTTAGGTCATATTCGGGTATAAGGTCAAATTCAGGCCATCGGGGTAAAAATTTGACTTTTGATCAAACTTCCCAATTAACACTGGAAATAAGTTTAATTTGAAGTAATTATACATGAAAACTATGTAATACTACTCCCGGATCTTGAAAACAGCAATTTCTCCCTATTTGGGCCATATTCGGCTCTTATAAGGCCTAATTTAACCATTCAAAGTACTTGAAAACTTTGCTTTCCTCCCGTTTGTATCTTACTCGGCATTATAAGGCCTAGTTCAGGCGAATCAGGGCTGAAAATTTGACTGTCGGTTAAACTTTCCAATTAACACTAGATAAAGGTTAATTAGTAGTAATTGTATATAGAAACTAGGTAATGCCACTGTCAGCCCTTGAAAATCATGTTTTCCTCCCGTTTGGGCCCTATTCGGTTCTTATAAGGCCTAATTTAACCAATCGGTACTGAAATTTGACCTTTGCTCAAACTTCCAAGATTAATTAGAACTAGTTCTACATAGAAACTATGTGATACTAGTACTGGCTCTTGAAAACCATGTTTTCTCTCTGTATGGGCCCTATTTGGTCTTATAAGGCTTAGATCCAGCCAATCGATGTTGAAAGTATGACTTTTGGTTAAACATCCCAACTAAGATTAGAAACAAATTTAACTTGTAGTAATTATATATAAAAACTATATTATACTACCCTCGAGTCTTGAAAACCTCATTTTCTCCCGTTTGGGCCCTACCCTAATCGATTATTATCGGCCTAGTTCAGGCCAATCGGGCTGAAAGTTTGACTTTTGGTCAAACTTTCCAATTAACATAAAAAGGTTAGTTAGTGGTAATTGCACCTAAAAACTATGTAATACCACTCTCAACTCTTGAAAATCATGTTTTTCTACCGTTTGGCCCCATTCGGCTCTTATAAGGGCAGTTCAAGCCAATATGGATTAAAGATTTGACTTTTGGTGATTCCCAATTAAGACTGGAAACAAGTTTAATCAGCAGTAATTATACATAAAAACTATGTAATACTATTCTTAATTCTTGAAAACTGCATTTTCTCCCTGTTTTGACCTATTCAACTTTTATAAGGCCTAATACAGGCCAATCAAGGCTGAAAGTTTGACTCTTAGTTAACTTTTCAATTAATACTGGAAACAAGGTTAATTAGTAGTAATTGTACAAAGAAACTATATATTACCATTCACGACCCTTGAAAACCATGTTTTCCTCCCGTTTGGTCCCTATTCGGCTCTTATATAAGGCCTAGTTCAGGCCAATCGAGGTTGAAAGTTTGAATTTTCGTAGAACTTCCCAATTAAAACTAGAAATAAGTTTAACTAGTAGTAATTATGCATAAAAACTATGTATTACTATTTCCAGATCTTGAAAACCTCATTTTCTCCCCGTTAGGCCTTATTCAGCTCTTATAAGGCTTAGTTCTGGCCAATTGGGGCTGAAGGTTTGACTTTTAGTCAAACTTCTCAATTAAGACTAGGAATAAGTTTAATTAGTAATAATTATACATAAAAACTAAGTAATACTACTCTCAGCTCTTGAAAACTGTATTTTCTCCTTATTTGGATTCTATTTCTTTTGCTCCAATAAGGCCTAGTTCAGGCCAATCGGGGCTGAAAGTTTGACAGTTGGTTAAACTTTCCAATTAATACTAGAAACAAAGTTAATTAGTAATAATTAAACATAAAAACTATGTAATACCTTTCACGACCCTTGAAAACCATGTTTCCTTCCGTTTGGTCCCTATTCGGCTCTTATAAGGACTACTTTAGACAAATCGAGGTTGAAAGTTTGACTTTTAATAGAACTTCTCAATTAAGACTAGAAACAAGTTTAATTCGTATTAATTATACAAAAAAACTATGTAATACCCTCGGCTCTTGAAAACTGCATTTTCTTCCTATTTAGACCCTATCTGGCTCTTATAAGGCCTAATTCAGGCCAATCGGGGCTGAAAGTTTGATTTTTGGTCAAAATTCATAATTAACACTAGAGAAAAAGTTAATTAGTAGTAATTGTACATATAAACTATGTAATACCATTTACGACCCTTGAGAACCATGTTTTACTCTCGTTTGGTCCCTTTTCGGCTCTTATAAGGCCTAATTTAGGCCAATAGGCTGAAAGTTTGACTTTTAGTCAAACTTACAAATTAAGAATAGAAACAAGTTTAATTTATAGTCGTTATATAAAAAAACTATGTAATACTACTCTCGGCTCTTGAAAACCTTATTTTCTTCCGTTTAGGTACTATTTAGCTCTTATAAGGCCTATTTCAGGCCAATCGGGGCTGAAAATTTGACTTCTGATCAAACTTCCAATTAACACTAGAAACAAGATTAATTAGGAGAAATAGCATATAGAAACTAAATAATACCACTCACTGCTCTTAAAAACCATGTTTTCCTCCCGTTTTGGCCCTATTCGGCTCTTATAATGCCTAGTTTAGGCCAATCTGGGCTAAATATTTGATTTTTAGTCAAACTTCTCAATTTAGAATAGAAACAAGTTTAATTAGTAGTAATTATATAAAAAAAAACTATGTGATACTACTCTCAGTGCTTGAAAACATTATTTTCTTCTCGTTTATTTAGGCCCTATTCGGCTCTTACAATGCTAATTCTGGCCAAACGGGGTTGGTTAGTCAAACTTTCAGATTAAGACTGGAAACAAGTATAATTAATAGTAATTGTGCGTTGAAACTATGTAATACTACTCTTGGCTCTTTAAAGCCATGTTTTCTCCCTGTGTAGGCCATATCCGGCTCTAATAAGCCCTAGTTCAGCCCGCCAATCGAGGCTGAAAGTTTTATTTTTGATTAAACTTTCCAATTAAGACTTAAAATAAGTTTATTTAGTAGTAATTATAACTAAAAACTATGTAATACTACTCCCAGCTCTTGAAAATCACATTTTCTACCCATTAGGGCCGAATTCTGCTTTATAAAGCCTACTTCAGACTAATCAGGACTGAAAGTTTGACATTTTGTCAAACTTCTTAATTAACACTAGAAACAAGGTGAATTAGCAGTAATTATACATAGAAACTATGTAATATCACTAACAGCTCATGAAGACAATGTTTTCCTCTGGTTTGGGCCTTATTCGGTTCTTATAAGCCTAGTTCAGGCCAATCGGGACTGGAAGTATGACTTTTTGTCAAACTTTCCAATTAACATTGTAAATAAGGTTAATTAGTAGTAACTGTACCTAAAAAATATGTAACACCACTCTCAGTTCTTAAAAACCATGTTTTCCTCCCGTTTAGGCCTTACTCGGCTCTTATAAGACCTAGTTCGGCCAGTAAGGGCTGAAGGTTTGACTTTTGGTTAAATTCCTATTTAAGATTAGAAACAAGTTTAATTAGCTATAATTATACATAAAAACTATGTAATACTACTTTCGGCTCTTGAAAACTGTATTTTCCTCCTGTTTGAACCCTATTCGGCTCTTATAAGGCCCAGTTCAGGTTAATCGGAGCTGAAAGTTTGACTTTTAGTCAAACTCCTAATAAGTATTAAAAATAAAGTTAATTAGTAGTAATTGTACAAAGATACTATGTAATACCTTTTAAAGTCCTTGAAAATCAAGTCCCTATTTGGCTCTCATAAGGCCTAGTCCAGGCTAATCGGGGCTGAAAGTTTGACTTCTGATCAAACTTCCAAATTAAGAATAGAAACAAGTTTAATTAGTAGTTGTTATATATAGAAACAATGTGATACTACTCCCGACTCTTAAAAATCATGTTTTCTCCCTGTTTGGGCCCTATTCAGCTCTTATAAGGCCAAGTTCTAGCTAATCATCGTTGAAAGTTTTACTTTCGGTCAAACTTTTCGACTAAGACTAGAACAAGTTTAATTAGTAGTAATTATACATAACAACTATGTCATACCACTTCCGGCTCTTGAAAACCTCATTTTCTCCCCGTTTGGGCCCTAATCGGCTCTTATAAATAAGGCCAAGTCAGGCCAATCGAGGCTGAAAGTTTGATTTTTGGTCAAACTTCCCAAATAACACTAGAAATAAGGTTAATTAGTAATAATTGTTTGTAGAACTATATAATACCATTCTCAGCTCTTGAAAGCCATGTTCTCCTCCTCTTTGGGCCCCATTCGGCTCTTATAAGTCCTGCTAAAGTTTGGATTTTGGTCAAACTTCCTCATTAAGAATATAAAAAAGTTTAATTAGTAAGATTTATGCATAAATATTATGTAATACTGCTCTCAGCTCTTGAAAAGTGCATTTTCTCCCCTTCTAGACCTTATTCGGCTCTTATAAGGCCTAGTTCAGGCCAATTGAGACTGAAAGTTTGACTCTTAACAAAATTTTTCAAGTA
This sequence comes from Agave tequilana, assembly GCA_038442645.1. Taxonomy (NCBI): domain Eukaryota; kingdom Viridiplantae; phylum Streptophyta; class Magnoliopsida; order Asparagales; family Asparagaceae; genus Agave; species Agave tequilana. The sequence goes on along the minus strand of JAVJIF010030060.1, from coordinate 426,659 downwards.
TCACTAGAAACAATATTAATTAGCAGTAATTATATATAAAAACTATGTAATAATACTCCTAACTCTTGAAACTACGTTTTCCCGCGTTTGGGTCCTGTCGGCTCTTAGAAGATCTATTCAGGCCAATTAGGGTTGAAAGTTTGACTTTGGTTAAACTTCTGAATTAATTCTAGAAACAAGATTAATTAGTAGTAATTGTACATAGAAACCATATTTTCCTCCCATTTGGGCCCTATTCGGCTCTTATAAGGCCTAGTTCAGGCTAATAAGGGCTGAAGGTTTGACTTTGGGTCAAACTTCTAAATTAAGATTAGAAATAATATTAATTAGCAGTAATTATACATAAAAATTATGTAGTACCATTCACAGCCCCTTAAAAATCATGTCTTCCTCCTGTTTGGTCCTTATTCGAAACTTTTAAATTATGACTAGAAACAAGTTTAATTAGGAGTAATTGTATATGAAAACTATGTGATACAACTCTTGGCTCTTGAACACTATATTTTCTTCCTGTTTGAACCCTATTCGGCTCTTATAAGGCCTAGGTTTAGGATAATCAGAGCTGAAAGTTTAAGTTTTGATCAAACTTTCAAATTAAAACTAGAAACAAGGTTAATAAGCAGTAATTATACAAAGAAGCTATGCAATACCACTTTCAGCTATTGAAAATCAAGTTTTCCTCTCGTTTGGGCCCTATTCGACTCTACTAAGGCCTGATTCAGGCCAATCGGCGTTGAAAGTTTGACTTTTGGTCAAACTTTTAAATTAAGAACAAAAACAAGTTTAATTAGTAGTATTTATACACATAAACTATGTAATACTACTCCCGACTCTTGAAAATCACATTTTCTCACTGTATGGGCCCTTTCGGCTATTAAAGATCTTATTCAGGCCAATTGAGGTTGAAAGCTTGACTTTTGATAAATTAATCCCAATTAAGACTAGAAATAAGTTTAATTAGTAGTAATTATGCATAAAAACTAAGTAATACTACTCTCCGCTCTTGAAAATCATGTTTTCTCCATGTTTGGGCCTATTTGCTCTTATGGCCTCAGACCTATCGAGCTAAAGTTTGACTTTATGTAAAACTTTCCAATCATTACTAGAAATAAGTTTAATTAACAGTAAATATTTATAGAAACTATATAATATCACTCACGACTCTTAAAAATCATGTTTTCTTCCAGTTTGGGCCTTATTCGGCTCTTATATGGCCCAGTTTCAAGCTAATTAGAATTGAAAGTCTGACTTTTAGTTAAACTTCCCAATTAAAAGTAGAAACAAGGTAAATTTGTATTAATTATACATAGAAACTATGTAATATCACTCTCAACTCATGAAAACCATATTTTCTTCCCATTTGGGCCCTATTCTACTCTTATATAAAGCCTAGTCAAGCCAATAGGGTCTGAAGGTGTGAGTTTTAGTCAAACTTTTAAATTAAACTAGAAATAAGTATAATTAGTAGTAATTATATATAAAATCTACATAAAACTATTCTCGGCTCTTGAAAACCGCATTTTCTCTTTGTTTGGGCCCTATTTGACAATAAGGCTTAGTTCAGGGCAATTAGAGCTGAAAGTTTGATTTTTGATTAAATTTCAAATTAAGAATAGAAACAAATTTAATTAGTAGTAGTTATACATAGAAACTATGTGATACTACTCCCAGCTCTAGAAAACTAATTTTTTATCCCGTTTGGGCATTCGGCTCTTATAATTCCTAGTTCAGGCCAATCGGGGCTAAAATTTTGAATGACTTTTGGTTTAACTTCCAAATTAAGAATAGAAACAAGGTTAATTTTTATTAATTGTATATAAAAACTATATAATACCACTCTTAGCTCTTGAAATTATATTTTCTTCCCGTTCAGGCCCTATACTATACTTATAAGACCTAGTTCATGCCAATAAGGGCTTAATGTTCGACTTTTGGTCAAACTTTCTAATTAAAACTTAAAACAATTTTAATTAGTAGTATAGGGCCCAAACGGGAAACTGCCTTTTCACCCGTTTGGGCTTATTCGGCTCTTATAAGGCCTAGTCTTGGTTATCAAGGGCTGAAAGTTTAATTTTTGGTCAAACTTCCCAATTAACACTAGAAATAAGGTTTATTCGCAGTAATTGTACATGGGAACTATGTAATATCCCTCTCAGCTCTTGAAAATCATATTTTCATCTTTTTAAACCCTATTTGGCTCTTATAAGGCCTAGTTCTGGCTAATCGGGGCTGAAAGTTGGACTTTTGGTCAACTTACAAATTAAGAATAGAAACAAATTAATTAGTTGTAGTTTATACATAGAAACTATGTGACCACTCTCGAATCCTGAAAAACATGGTTTCTCCCCGTTTGGGCCATATACGGCTATTATAAGACCTGGTTCAGGCTAATCGGAGCTGAAAGTTTGACTTTTGATAAAACTTCCCAATTAAGACTAGAAACAAGTTTAGGTAGTTGTAATTACACATAAAAACTATGTAATACTACTCCCGACTCTTGAAAACCTCATTTATCCCTGTTTCGGCCTTATTCGGCTCTTATATGGCGGCGTAGGCCAATCGGAGATGCAAATTTGACTTTAGGTTAGTAATCCCAATTAACGCTAGAAATAAAATAAATTAGTAGTAATTGTACATAGAAACTATGTAATACCATTATAAGCTCTTGAAAGTTATTTTTCTTCCAATTTGGGCCATATTCGGCTCTATAAGACCTACTTCAGGCCAATAAGGCTGGAAAGTTTGACTTTTAGTCAAACTTCCTAATTACGACTGAAAATAAGTTTATTTAGTAATAATTATACATAAAAACTATGTAATACTATTCCGATTAGACCCATTAGGCTCTTATAAGGCCTAATTCAGGCCAATAGGAGCTGAAAGTTTCAATTTCAGTCAAACTTCTCAATTAACATTAGAAATAAGGTTAATCAGTAGTAATTGTACATAGCACTATGTAATACCTTTACTTCCCTTGAAAACCATATTTTCCTCCCGATTAGTCACTATTCGGCACTTATAGGTGTAGTTTAGGCCAATCGAGGCTGAAAGTTTGATTTTTGGTAAAAACTTTCCAATTAAGACTAGAAACTAGTTTAATTAGTAATAATTATATATAAAAATAATGTACTACTGCTAATGACTCTTGAAAACCTCATTTTCTCCCTGTTTGGGCCCTAATCGGCTATTATAATGCCTAGTTTAGGCCAATAGGGACTGAAAGTTTGACTTTTGGTCAAACTTTCTCATTACCACCATTCATGGCCATTGAAAACCATGTTTTCCTCCCGTTTGGCCCCTATTTGGCTCTTATGAGGCCCAGTTCAGGCCAATCGGGGCTGAAAGTTTGACTGTTAATCAAACTTCTCATTAAGATTAGAAACTAGTTTAATTAGTAGTAATTATACATAAAAACTATGTATTACTACTACTTTCGGCTTTTGAAAACTGTATTTTCTCCCCGGTTGGACCTTATTCGACACTTATAAGGACTAGTTCAGCTAATCAGGGCTGAAAGTTTGATTTTTGGTCAAACTTTCCAATTAAATATTTGACACAAGGTTAATTAGTAAAAATTGTATATAGAAACTATACAATACCACTCTCAGCCCTTGAAAACCATGTTTTCTCCCGTTTGGGCCCTATTCGGCTAATATAAGGTCTAGTTCAGGCTAATCGGGGCTGAAGGTTTGACTCTGGGTAAAACTTCTCAATTAAGACTAGAAACTAGTTTATTTAATAGTAATTATACATAAAAACTATGTATTATTACTCTCGGCTCTTGAAACCTCGTTTTCTCCCCGTTTGGGCCTTAATCGGCAATTATAAGGTCTTATTCAAGCCAATCGGAACTGAAAGTTTCACTTTTGGTAAGACTTCTCAATTAAGACTAGAAACTAGTATAATTAGTAGTAATTATACATAAAAACTATGTATTACTACTCCTGACTTTTGAAAACTGTATTTTCTCCACGTTTGGACCCTATTAGGCTCTTATAAGGCCCTTTCAGGTCAATAGGGGCTAAAACTTTCAGTTCTGATCAAACTTCCCAATTAACATTAGAAAAAAGGTCAATCAATAGAAATTGTACAAAAAACTATGTAATACCATCTCAGCCCTTGAAAATCATATTTTCCTCCAGTTTAGTCCCTATTAAGCTCTTATAAGGCCTACTTTAGGCCAATCGGGGCTAAAAGCTTGACTTTTAGTAAAACTTCTCAATTAAGTCTAGAAACTAGTTTAATTAGTAGTAATTATACATAAAAACTATGTATTATTACTCTCGGCTCTTGAAGACCTCGTTTTCTCCCCGTTTGGGCCCTAATCGGCTATTATAAGGCCTAATTCACGCCAATCGGGACTCAAAGTTTGACTATTGATTAAACTTCCTAATTAACACTATAAACAAGATTAATGAGAAGTAATTGTACATAGAAACTATGTAATACTATTCACGGCCCTTGAAAACCATGTTTTCCTCCCGCTTGGTCTCTATTCAGCTCTTATAAGGCCTAATTCAGGCCAATCAGAGATGAAAATTTGACTTTTGGTCAAACTTAGAAATAAGTTAATTAATAGTAATTATATATAAAAACTATGTCTTTTCGCTCCCGGCTCTTGAAAACCTCGTTTTCTCCCTGTTTTGGGCTTTGTTCGGCTCTTATAAGGCCTAGTTCCGGCTGATAGGGGCTGAAAGTTTGACTTTTGGTTAAACTTTCCAATTAACACTAGAAATAAGGTTAATTAATACTAATTGTACATAAAAACTATATAATACCACTCTCAGCACTTAAAAACCTTGTTTTCTCCCATTTTGGTCCTGTTCGGCTCTAATAAGGCCCAGTTCAGGCTAATAAGACTGAAGGTTTGACTTTTGGTCAAACTTTATAATTAAGACTAAAAGCAAGTTTAGTTAGTAGTAATTATATATAAAAACTATGTCATACTACTCTCGGCTCTTGAAAACCTCGTTTTCTCCCCGTTTGGGCCCTAATCAGCTCTTATATAAGGCTTACTCAGGCCAATCGGGGCTGAAAGTTTAACTCTTATCAAACTTTGAATTCAATTAACACTAGAAACAAAGTTAATTAGTAGTAATTGTACATAGAAACTATGTAATTTCATTCATGGCCCTTGAAAATCATGTTTTCCTCCCGTTTGGTCCCTATTCGGCTCCTATAAAGCCTAGTTCAGGCCAATTGGGGCTGAAAGTTTGACTTTTGTTAAAACTTCCCAATTAAGACGAGAAATAAGTTTAATTAGTACGAATTATATATAAAACTATGTATTACTTCTCCTTGCTATTGGAAATCTTATTTTTCCCTTTTTGTACCATATTCGGCTCTAATATTATAAGGTCTAGTCCAGACCAAACAGGGCTGAAAGTTTGACTTTTAGTCAAACTTTACAATTAACACTAGAAATAAGGTTAATTAGTCTAATTGTACATATAAACTATGTAATACCATTCACAGCCCTTGAAAACTATGTTTTCCTCCCTTTTGGTCTCTATTCGGCTCTTATAACACCTAGTTCAGGCCAAGCAGGGCTGAAAAATTGACTCTTGATCAAACTTCCCAATTCACACTGAAAATAAGGTTAATTAGTAGTAATTGCATATAATAACTATGTAATACCATTCAAGACCCTTGAAAACCATGTTTTCCTCCCGTTTAGTTTCTTTTCGACTCTTATAAGGCCAATCCAGGCTGAAAGTTTCACTTTTGATCAAATTTTCAAATTAAGAATAGAAAAACGTTTAATTTATAGTGGTTATACATAAAAACTTTGTAATATTACTCTCGGCTCTTAAAACCTCGTCTTCTCCCTTTTTTGACCCATTCAGCTCTTATATGGCCTAGTTCAGGCCAATCAGGGTTAAAAAAGTTTGTCTTTTGGTTAAACTTTCAATTAATATTAGAAACAAGGTGAATTAGTCGTAATTGCATATAGAAACTAATTAATACAACTCACCGCTCTTGAAAATCATATTTTTCTCTCGTTAGGGCTCGATTTGGTTCTTATAATGCGTAGTTCAGGCCAATTGGGGCTGAAGGTTTGACTTTTGGTCAAACTTCCCGATTTGGAATAGAAACAAGTTTAGTTAGTAATAATTATACATAAAAAATATGTGATACTTATACTTTTCTCGGCTCTTGAAAATCATGCTTTCTCCCTGTTTGTGGCCTATTTGGCTCTTACAATGCCTAGTTCAGGCCAATCGGGGCTAAAATTTAACTTTTGGTCAAACTTCTAGATTAAGATGAGAAACAACTTTAATTTGTAGTAATTGAACATAAAAATTATGTAATACTACTATTAGCTCTTTAAAACCACATTTCCCCTCGTTTGGGCTATATTCGGCTCTTACAAGGCCTTGTTCAGGCCAATCGGGGCTAAAAGTTTGATTTTTGATCAAACTTCACAATTAAAAGTAGAACCAGTTTAATTAGTAGTAATTATACATAAAAATTATGTAATACAACTCATGACTCTTGAAAACTGCATTTCCTCCCTGTTTGGGCCCTATTTGGCTCTTATAGGGCCTATTTCAAGCCAATTAGGGCTGAAAGTTTGACTTTAGATCAAACTTCCCAATTAACACTAGAAACAAGGTTAATTAACAGTAATTGTACATAAAAACTATGTAATACTACTCACAGCTCTTGAAAACCTTATTTTGCTCCCATTTGGGGTCTTATTCGACTCTTATAAGGCCTAGCTCAGGCCAATTAGGGCTGAAAGTTTTACTTTTGGTCAAACTTCCTAATTAAGACTAGAAACATATAAAATTAGTAGTAAATTTACATAAAAACTATGTAATACCACTCAAGGCTCTTGAAAACATGTTTTCTCCCCGTTTTAACCCTATTCGACTAAGGCCTAATTCAGGTAAATCGGGGCTGAAAGTATAACTTTTGGTCAAACTTTCGATTAAGGCTTGAAACAACATTAATTAGCAGTAATTGCGTATAGAATCTGTGTAATACTACTCCCGACTCTTGAAAAATCACGTTTTCTCCCAATTTGGCCCTTATTCTGCAGGAGGAGGCCCAGGGGTAAGGACAGGCTGAGAGTGAAAGTAGATACGATATAGACAGAGAGTTATTTAGAACTTTGAATTTATGTATGTATGAACAGTGTTATGTATGTATGAACAGTGATTTTACGTATGTATGAACAGTACCGTATGTATGAACAGTGTATGAACAGTGCTCATGAACAGTAATTTTGAACAATAATTGTGAACAGTAATTATGAATAGTAATTGTGAATAGTAATGAATGCAGGACGATCGTTCATGAACAGGACTTGAGAGCTTTTGATCGACATGTTAAAATGAATGCAAAGTCTATAAAATGTTTGAATATGGAATAAAATATTGAATTACAAAGGTGAGAGCTTACAAAAACTTGGCTTGAATTAAGTGTCCCTGGATACAGGAAGCAACTTGAATACAACTTGGAATTCTAAGGAGAGAAGGAGGATTTTTTATTACAAGGAGGAACTCTGCTATTTTTTTCTCTGTTTTTTCGCTCTCTTTTTCGCTCTGTCCTGAATGGATGAGGAGGCCTTGAATTTATAGGGAAGAGTCGAGCCTTCTGGAGTGATGAGTTGGCGAGGAATCTTTGTCGTTTCTTTGCTTTGAGTCTTTTCTTACTTTGTCGGAGAGGAATCCGCCTTTGAGTCACCTTTGAGTCTTGTCGTCCTTTGTCGGAGAGGAATCTGCCTTTGAGTCATGTCGTCCTTTGTCTAAGAGGAATCTGCCTTGTCAGTCTGCTTTTGAGTCTTCTGCTTTGTCGTCTTTTGCTTTTGTCAGCTGTTGAGTCTGCTTTGGAATCTTGCAGCTTTGAGTCTTTTCTTACTTTGTCGGAGAGGAATCTGCCTTTGAGTCATATCGTCCTTTGTCTGAGAGGAATCCGCCTTTGAGTCTTCTCTGGCTTTGAGTCTTATCGTCTTTCTGTTGGAGAAGGAATCTGCTTTGCTGGTTTTATGAGTACTGAGTCTTGTGGAGTCTGCTTTTGAAGTCATGAGTGCTAGTCTTTTGTGGTTTTTTTTTTTACATATCAAAGGGATCTTGACCTCCTATCGGGTCGTGTGCGGGATCGATTAGTGAAGAGGATGCAGTGGAACTTGCTCGTGATTTGTTGAGTTATTTTTGCATTTTCTTGAATTTCTGGAATTTTAGGAACTGATGGAATTCGTCTTCGGAGTCGGAATCTTCTTGGATTGTCGTTGGAGCCTTATGAGTGGTTTTTGAAGTTATTGGAGAATCCGCCTTTTGAGAAATTTGATGGATCTGATGTTGAAGTTTTTTGCCTGCGGTAAGGAATTCACTGACTGCTGTTTCTGAGCATAGGTCCCGATTGAATTTGTCCCACCACTTGATTTTGAATTCTCGGAACAGACTCATTGGAAATTTGTCTGCAATGTTGTAGTGTTGAATGATTTGATAACTCCAGCAAAAAATTCATGGTACTTTGAACTCCTTGTAGAATTGAACTGTTTTGATGTAATGTAGTCCCTTAGCTTGGAAGAGGTAGCGGTTGAGGCCTTTGAGTACTGTTGGTGGTAGTATGTCAGTTGTAGGCCCGTATGAATGCCACCATTCGTAGAACCATATTGGGAATTCTTCTTGACAGTTGGAATGGAATGTAAAGAACCATGAATGATCGAAAGGCCTGAGGAGGATGCCCGATACCAGGCCATTCTGTAGTCATGATAAGTGTATCCCTTTGGGATGTAGTTGACTGTAAACTCCCTTATTGTGGCGAGAGAAGCCCATTCCATGGGCCGAATTATTTTCTTAATGACGCATTTGGAATAAGAGATCCTGTCTGGATTGCTTTTGTCCATGGTGTGATAAAGTTCGACTGAGCCGGAATCAATAAGAATAAGTTCATAGTACCTTTGAGTTTTAAGTGGATCGTCTGGAAGCCATTGGCAGCCGGGTGGTAGGAGTTTATTTATGAATGAACAGAGTGCTTTATAATCAGGAGTCTCTGTGAAATTGGTGAGGAGCAAATGCTCAGGTTTTTCTTAATGAAATATGAAGATGAGTCGGATTGAGGTCGTGGAGTATTTTGAGGTTTTGTTGGAGTGGTTATAGCAAAGGGAAGAGGAGGAAAGTTGCCAAAGACTTGGAATCTGTTGGGGCTTTGGATAGGGGAGGTCGAAAGAGTTGAGATCTTTATCTCATAGTCTTTGGGATTGACCGACTTTTGAATTGGGGATTTTCCTTTATCTTCGTTCATCATGAATCTGTGGTCAGGAAAAGGGGAATTTGTTTGAATGAAGTGTCTTGAATTATCATGAATGCATGGGGAATGCACGAATGATTTTCTTGTATAAATCAGATTTATGCTATGGTAAATTGAATTGGTCTGTAGGGTATTTAATTCTTTGTACTGGACAAGGGTTATGAACCTAAATATGATCTCTTGTCCCATTATTCTCGTTTCCAGTCCTTTTGAATCAACCCAAAATGGATAAATTTGAGTTAAGAATGGTATTCCTAATATTATATTAGTATTTAAATTTTCAATAACAATGAATTGATGTTTGAAACAAAATTTTTCATTGCATATTGATATTTTTGTTATCTTTCCCATAACCTTTAAAGGTGAATCATTTACTGTAATTAATTTTTCTTTTGTGGGTTCATAATCCTTTGTCGGGAGGATACCGTTTCTAATTACACTATGGTCGGCTCCTGAATCAATCATGGCAGTAAAGGTTAGTTTTGAATCGTTGATGGCCAGGGTTATGAATATGAACCATTTTTGGTAGTTGAATTTCTTAATGGTGGAGATGAATTTAGGGTTAGAAGGACAGTTGGTTGAAATATTTATTTCATTCGGGGAGAAGGGAAGCGGTTCTTCTAATGATTCTGCTGCAGTAGTTTTTTCTTTTACTTTATCAATTTGGTTTTGGATAAGAGGCACATTTGTGTTTCATAAGCTAGATTTTTTGTCTCTACTTGTCGTAGATTTTCTTTAATGTGTCTTATTTCTTCTTTTGAGAGTTGTATTTCTGTTTGGAGTTTACGAATGTCGTTTGGTTTGGTTCCTAAATTAGTATTTATTGGATAAGTTTCAAAGAGTTTTGAAATGCTGAAAGGTTGAGTTAAATTATCCTTTTCTTCTTCTTCATTAACTATTAGAGTTCTTAATTTTTCTAGATGCTCCTTTTGCGTTTTTAAATCAGGAATCTGTTGTATCATGTCGAATATCAATTCTTTTGATTCTCTTTTTGAATTGCTTGTTTTGAGTGTTTTTAAAGTATTTTCCTTGATCATATTAATTGTTTTACATTTACAATCAGAGTCGCTAGAGCTTGATGAATCATAAAATTCATCGTCATCGGATATCTTATTAATTTCAGAGTAGATTTGTAGTCTTTCCTTTAGTTTTTTCCTTACGTCGAGGTCGATGTCTGACAGGTCATCTATAATTTCGTTAATTTTATTTTGTCCTTTTGATTTGCATTCATTGCCATATGGCCAGTTTTGCCACATTTATAACAAGTAATTGGTTTGGATTTGTTTTGGTAATAGTTTTCGTTTGAATGTTTTTGAGAATAGTTATGTCTTCTTGGTTTATGACTCTTGTAGGGGCTCATCTTTTGATTACGTCTTTTTTCAGTTGAGGGAGCTCTTATTCCTGTAATACCAAATGCTTCACAGAAGGAGCCCATTTCTTTACGCTTGTTACCATACTTGGCTTGAAATTTTAATTCTTGGCAGGCTTGTAAAGCTTCTTTTTTAACAAATGCAAATAGTTGACCATAAGTAATAGTGCTAAAGTCGATATTATCGTCTTCAACTCCCATAGCCTTTTTAATATTTGTAAAAACTCTCTGTGAAAACAGATTGGGAAGTCCTGTTATGAATTTTTCTTTTCAAAATGATTTAGTTGAATTTGATCGTTTTAATACATAGGTTAGGAACATATCTTTATACCATCTGAAGTCAGAGAGGGTTGGACATCTTAAATTAGTAAGGAATATTTTTGAAGATCCTAATTCTTCTGCAGGATTTCCTACAAAATGTGTTGCTATAGTAACTATGAGAAAACTGGCGGAATCATTTTTCTTTGTAATTGTTCCTTGAGCGTCTTCTATTTCTATTTCATGATTCAGAATTGTTTGTTTTTCTTCTAAGGTTAATGAGTTATCCCACCAATATTTTAATTGGCCAGTGAATCCAGTGATAATGTAAATTGTGGCATTTTGTTCATGTAATCGATTTGTTTTATAGGCGGTTACTGCCATACCCATTTCTTGTAAAGTGTTTAATATTTCATATTCACTTTTTCCATCTATATTCCATTCGTAAATAGAAGTGCCATCATAGCTGGATTTGAATATTGCCTTTTCTTCATATTGGATGTCTGGAGGTGTTGGCCTAGTGTAATAATTCCTAGTTTGGCTTTTTCGCCAGTCATTACTGTAGTTGTTTTTCCAATTGTTTCTATATGAATTATTATTTTTCTTATATTTTGTATTAATTCGATTAATTTTTTGATTTGGATTTGTTTCCTGAATATCTTCTTCTATTTGGCTTATTTGTTGTACTAAGGAATTATCTGAACTGTCCACAGATTCGGATTCTGAATCGTTTTGTTCTTCTATAGTATTTATTTTTGACGTACTTGGAATGTTTTCATTAATTTTTTCTAGAGCTTGAGTTATCTGTCCTAATACGTTCATTGGTCGGACAGTTTCTACAGGTAAACTTGTTGGCTGGAAATGTGGTGCCGAATAGCTTAGTGGGAATTTAGGATTTGACTCTTTTTGAATTCCTTTAATTTCTGTGGATAAGGAATCAACTTGATGCGCTATGGTGTGTAGCAATTGGTTTGAATAATTGTTCTGATGATATACCTTTTTAATGTCTTCAATGTTGACTGGTTCGTTATTATTTTTTCCTGTTTTGAAAGGTGAAGCCGTAATTTCTCCTTCACTTGTTAGAATTTTGATAGTTTGTAATGGAGGATGAATAGAAGTCACAATGTTTCCATCTGTTAGTTGCCATTTTTTATATAGGCTGGTTTGAACATCAATTTGGGATTGATTGTAAGGGTTTTGAATGCCTTATTTTACTAAATAATATTGTAACCATATTTCGAAATTGAAATTGATTTCATGTTTCTCTATATCAGTGATCCAATTTTTTTATTAATTGTTCTTGGTAAGTCCTATAGAGTTCTGAGAACCAATTAAAATGTTTGGATTCTTCTCGGAACTCTTTCATAAGTCTAAAACGATCGCTAATGAATGGGTTTTTAATCATATTGATTTCTCCAGTAAAGTCTGGTCTCATTTGGGATGATGTCGGAGAGTAATTCTCCTGATTAACTTCTGGAAGGGGTGATTTATGGAATACTCTGATGGGTTGTTGGAATGAATATTCAGAGCATGAATTTCTACTGGGTTCAACATATCTAAAGGAGGTTGAAGGTCTTTCTCTTACAGAGTTGAATCTAATTAATACTGTTCCGTCGTCTTCTTCTATTATGTCTGAGATCTCAGTTCTCTCTATGTCTCTAGGAGTCTGAGGGTTCTCTATCTTGAATTCTTCTGGAATAGTTATCTCATTCCATTTTAGTCTTTTGGGAACAAAAGTCTTTGACTGTTCTGCTTCTATCTGGAGTATAACAGTTTCTTCTTGAATAGGGGAACCTATCATTTTGAACTTTGGGTTCATTTGGGAACTCATTAATTTAAAATATAGCTTATACATAACCGATACTTGTTCGGTGAACCTTTCGAATTCATCACCTTGCAAGTGGACGTCTAGGATTAATGAATACCTAGTTCAGGGCAATCGGGGCTGAAAGTTTGACTTTTAATCAAATTTTCTACTTAAGACTAGAAACAAGTTTAATTTTAAGTAATTATATATAAAATTATGTAATTCTACTCCCGGGTATTGAAAACCTCGGTTTCTACCCGTTTGGGCGGTCTTATAAGACATATTTTACTTTTGATCAAACTTGCCAATTAAGACTAGAAACAAAGTTAATTAATAGTAAATATACATAGAAACTATGTAATTCCACTCCTGGCTCGTGAAAATCTCGTTCTCCTCGTTTGGGTTTTATTCGGCTCTTATAATACCTAGTTCAGGCCAATCGGGGCTGAAAGTTTGACTTTTGGTCAAACTTCTAATTTAAAACTAGAAATAAGATTAAGTAGTAGTAATTATATATAGAACTATGTAATAATACATCTGGTCCCTCCTCGGCTCTTATAAGGCCTAGTTCACGCCAATCGGGGCTGAAAGTTTAAATTTTGGTCAACCTTTAAAATTAAGAATAAAAACAAGTTTAATTTATAGTAATTAAACATAAAAACTATGTAATACTACTTCATCTCTTAAAAACCTAATTTCTCCTTTTTTGAGCCCTATACAGCTCTTAATAAGGCCTGGTTCAGACCTATCGAGGCTGAAAGTTTGAATTTTGGTCAAACTTTCCAATTAATACTAGAAATAAATTTAATTATTAGTAATTGCTTATAAAATATATAATACCACTCATGGCTCTTAAAAGCCATGTTTTCCTCCCATTTGGGACCTATTCAGCTCTTACAAGGTCTAGTTTAAGCCAATCGGGGCTGAAAGTTTAACTTTTAATCAAACTTTCCAATTAAGAATAGAACAAATTTAACCAATGGTAATTATTCATAAAACTATGTGATATTACTCCTGACTTTTGAAAACCTTATTTTCTCACTATTTGGTCCCAATTTTGCTCTTATAATACCTAGGATTAGGCCAATCAGGGATAAAAGTTTGACTTTTGGTCAAACTTCCATATTAAGACTAGAAACAAGTTTAATTAGAAGTGATTACACATAGAAACTTTTTAATCTCCGGGCTCTTTAAAACCATGATTTCTCCCTGTTTAGGTCATATTCGGCTCTTATAAGGTTTAGTTCAGGCCAACGGGGTGAAAGTTTGACTTTTGATCAAACTTCCCAATTTAACACTGGAAACAAGTATAATTTGAAGTAATTATACATAAAAACTATGTAATTCTACTCCTGAATCTTAAAAACAGCATTTTCTCCCTATTTGGGCCATATTCAGCTCTTATAAGGCCTAATTTAACCATTCAGGGCCCTTGAAAACTTTGTTTTCCTCCCGTTTGTGTCCTGTTCGGCATTATAAGGCCTATATCAGGCGAATCGGGGCTGAAAATTTGACTGTCGGTCAAACTTTCAGTTTAACACTAGAAAAAGGTTAATATTAAAGTAATTGTACGTAGAAACTATGTAATGCCACTGTCATCTCTTGAAAATCATGTTTTCCTCCCGTTTGGGCCTTATTCGGCTCTTATAAGGCCTAATTTAACCAATCGGTACTGAAGTTTGACCTTTGCTCAAACTTTCAAGTTTAATTAGTAGTAGTTGTACATAGAAACTATGTGATACTACTACTGGCTCTTGAAAACCATATTTTCTCTCTGTTTGGGCCCTATTCGCTCTTATAAGGCTTAGTTCCAGCCAATCGATGTTGAAAGTATGACTTTTAGTCAAACATCCCAATTAAGATTAGAAACAAGTTTAATTAGTAGTAATTATATATAAAAACTATATTATACTACTCCTGAGTCCTGAAAACCTCATTTTCTCCCCATTTGGGGCCCTAATCGACTATTATCGGCCTAGTTCAGGCCAATCGGGCCAAGTTTGACTTTTGGTCAAACTTTCCAATTAACATAAAAAAAATTTTAATTAGTAGTATTTGCACATAAAAATTATGTAATACCACTCTCAAATCTTGAAAATCTTGTTTTTCTACCGTTTGGCCCTATTTGGCTCTTATAAGGCCAGTTCAAGCCAATATGGGTTAAAGGTTTGACTTTTTTGGTGATTCCTAATTAAAACTAGAAACAAGTTTAATCAGCAGTAATTATACATAAAAACTACGTAATACTACTTTCAATTCTTGAAAACTGCATTTTCTCCCTGCTTGGACCCTATTCAACTTTTATAAGGCCTAAATCAGGCCAATCAACGCTAAACTTTCTAATTAATACTGGAAATAAGGTTAATTAGAAGTAATTATAAAAAGAAACTACATATTACCACCATTCACGGCCCTTGAAAACCATGTTTTCCTCCTGTTTGTCCCTATTCTACTCTCAGCTCTTGAAAACTAAGTAATACTACTCTCAGCTCTTGAAAACTGCATTTTCTACCTGTTTGGATTCTATTTCTTTCACTCTTATAAGGTCTAGTTTATGCCAATCGGGGCTGAAAGTTTGACAGTTGGTCAAACTTTCCAATTAACACTAGAAACAAAGTTAATTAGTAATAATTGAACATAGAAACTATGTAATGCCTTTCACGGCCCTTGAAAACCATGTTTCCTCCCGTTTGATCTCTATTCGGCTCTTATAAGGACTACTTTAGGCCAATCGGGGCTGAAAGTTTGACTTTTAATAGAACTTTCTAATTAAGACTCGAAACAAGTTTAATTCGTAGTAATTATACATAAAAACTATATAATACCCTCGGCTCTTGAAAACTGCATTTTCTTCCTGCTTGGACTCTATCTGGCTCTTATAAGGCCTAATTCAGGCCAATAGGGGTTGTAAGTTTGATTTTTGGTCAAAATTCACAATTAACACTAAAGAAAAAGTTAATTAGTAGTAATTGTATATATAAACTATGAAATACCATTCACGACCCATGAGAACCATGTTTTTCTCTCGTTTGGTCCCTTTTCGGCTCTTATAAGGCCTAATTTAGGCCAATGGGATGAAAGTTTAACTTTTGATCAAACTTACAAATTAAGAATAGAAACAAGTTTAATTTATGATAAAAATATGTAATACTACTCTCGACCCTTGAAAACCTTATTTTCTCTCCGTTTAGGTCTTATTCAGCTCTTATAAGGCCGAGTTCAGAACTATGTAAGGTTTATTAGTAGGAATCATATACAGAACTATGTAATACAACTCTCAACACTTGAAGACCATGTTTTCCTCCGGTTTAGGCCCTATTTAGCTCTTATAATGTGCAGTTCAGGCCAATCGGGGCTGAAGGTTTGACTTTTAAACTTTCTACTAACACTAGGCTGAAGGTTTGACTTTCGGTTAAACTTTCTATTAAGACTAGAAACAAGGTTAATTAGTAGTAATTGTGCATAGAAACAATGTAATACCACTCACATCTCTTGAAAACCTTGTTTTTCTCCCATTTGGGTCCTATTTGACTCTAATAAGGCCCTAGTTCAAGCCAATCGGGGCTGAAAGTTTAACTTTTGGTCAAACTTCCCAACTAAGACGAGAAACAAGGTTAATTAGTAGAATTTATACATTGAAACTATATATAATACCACTCATGACTCTTGAAAACCAAGTCTTCCTCTCGTTTGGGTTCTACTCGGCTCTTACTTCAGGCCAATCAGGGCTGAAAGTTTTACTTTTGGTTAAACTTTTCAATTAATACTAAAAACACATTAAATTAATAGTAATTTACATAAAAACTATGTAATACTACCCAATGCTCTTGAAAATCATATTTATTCCCCGTTTTGGCCCTATTCGGCTCTTCAAAGGTATAGTTCAGGTAAATCGGGTTGAAAGTATGACTTTTGGTCAAACTTCTAAATTAAGACTAGAAATAAGGTTAATTAGAAGTTCATAGAATCTATGTAATCCTACTCTCGGCTCTTGAAAACCCACGTTTTTTCTCTGTTTGGGCCTTATTCGGCTCTTATAAAGCCGAGTTCAGGGTAATCGAGGCAGAAAGTTTAACTTTTGATCAAACTTCCTAATTAAGAATAGTAACAAGTTAATTTGTAGTAACTATATATAGATCTATGTAATTCTACTTCCGGCTATTGAAAACCTCGGTTTCTCCCTGTTTAGGCCCTATTCGGCTCTTATAAGGCATATTTCACGGAACTAAACGTTTGACTTGAAAACCATGTTAATTTGTAGTAAATGTTTATAAAAACTATGTAATTTCGCTCACTTGCTCTTGAAAACCATGTTTTCTTCCCGTGTGAGCCTTGTTCGGGTTTGATATGGCCTAGTTCAGGCCAATCGGGCTGAAAGTTTAACTTTCGGCCAAACTTTTAAATTAAGAATATAAAAAAGTTTAATTAGTAGTAGTTATATATGGAAACTATGTAATAATACTCCCAGCTCTAGAAAACCTCATTTTCTCCCCTTATGGTCTCTAATAGGTTCTAATAAGGCCTAGTTAAGGCCAGTCGGGGATAAAAGTTTGAATTTTGGTCAAACTCTCAATTAAGACTAAACACAAGATTAATTAGAAGTAATTGTATATAAACACTATATAATACCACCCAAGGCACTTGAAAACCGCATTCTCTCTCTGTTTGAATCCTATTCGCTTATATAAAGCTTAGTTCAGGCCAATCAGAGCTGAAAGTTTGACTTTTGGCCAAACTTCCCAATTAAAACTAGAAACAAGATTAATTTGTATAAATTCTATATAAAAACTATGTAATACCACTCTCAACACTTGAAGCCATATTTTCTTCCAGTTTGGGCCCTAATATGCGCTTATAAGATTTGACTTTTGGTCAAACTTCTTAATTAAGCCTTAAAACAAGTTTACTTAGTAGTAATTATACAAAAAACTATGTAACACTACTCCGGGCCCTTGAAAACTGCATTTTCACCTGTTTGAGCCCTATTCGGCTCTTATATGGCTTAGTTTAGGCTAACTAGGGCTGAAAGTTTGATTTTAGCTCAAACTTCCCAATTAACACTAGAAACATGGTTAATTAGTTGTAATTATATATAAAAACTATGTATTACGACTCCTGGCTCTTGAAAATCTTGTTTTTTCCCCGTTTGAGCCTTAATTCGGCTCTTATAAGCCTAGTTCAGGTCAATCGGGGTTGAAAGTTTGACTTTTGGTCAAACTTCTTAATTAACACAAGAAACATGGTTAATTAGTAGAAATTGTACATATAATCTATATAAGGCCTAATTTAGGCCAATGGGATGAAAGTTTGACTTTTGATCAAACTTATAAATTAAGAATAGAAACAATTTTAATTTATACATAAAAAAGTATGCAATACTACTCACGGCCCTTGAAAACCTTATTTTCTCTCCGTTTAGGTCATATTTAGCTCTTATAAGGCCGAGTTCAGGCCAATCATGGCTGAAAGTTTGACTTTTGGTAAACTTTTAGATTAAGAATAAAAACAAGTTTAATTTATAGTGGTTATATATAAAAATATGTAGTACTTTTTTTGGCTCTTGAAAATCACATTTTCTCCCCGTTTAGGCCCTATTCAGCTCTTATAAGGCCCAGTTCAGGCCAATCAGGGTTGAAAGTTTGACTTTTGGTCAAACTTTCAATTAGCAGTGAAAATAAGGTTAATTAACAGTAATTGTACATAGAACTATGTAATACCACTCTAAGCACTTGAAGACCATGTTTTCCTCCGGTTTAGGCCATATTCAGCTCTTATAATGTGTAGTTCTGGCCAATCAGGGCTAAAGGGTTGACTTTTGGTCAAACTTCCCGATTAAGAATAGAAACAAGTTTAATTAGTAGTAATTTTACATAAAAACTATGCGATACTACTCCCGGCTCTTGACAACCATATTTTCTCCACTTTTGGGCCCTATTCGGCTTTTATAATGCCTAATTAAGGTCAATCGGGGCTAAAAGTTTGACCTTTGGTCAAACTTTCAGATTAAGACTAAAAACAAGTTTAATTTGTAGTAATTGAATATAGAAAAAAATATAATACTACTCTTGGCTCTTTAAAACCATGTTTTCTTCCCGTTTAAGTCATATTCGACCCTTAAAAGGCCTTATTCAGGCCAATCAGGGTAGAAAGTTTGAGTTTTGATCAAACCTTCCAACTAAAACTAGAAACAAGTTTAATTAGTAGTAATTATATATTAAAACTTTGTAATACAATTATGGGCTCTTGAAAACTACATTTTCTCCCTGTTGCGCCGTATTCAGCACTTATAAGGCCTAGTTCACGCCAATTAGCTGAAAAGTTTGACTTTTAGTCAAACTTCCCAATTAACACTAGAAACAAGGTTAATTAGCAGTACTTGTCCATAGAAACAATGTAATACCACTTACGTCTCTTGAAAATCTTGTTTTCCTCCCATTTGGGTCCTTTTTGACTCTAATTAAGCCCTAGTTCAAGCCAATCGGGGCTGAAAGTTTGACTTTTGGTCAAACTTCCCAACTAAGGCAAGAAACAAGGTTAATTAGTAGCAATTATGCATATAAACTATATAATACCACTAATGACTCTTGAAAACCTTGTCTTCCTCTTGTTTGGGTTCTACTCAGCTTTTACAAGGCCTAGTTCAGGCCAATCGGGGCTGAAAGTTTTATTTTTGGTCAAACTTTCCAATTATTACTAGAAACATTAAACTAATTGTAAATTTACATAAAAACTATGCAATACTACTCAACGCTCTTGAAAACCATATTTATTCCCCGTTTGGGCCCTATTCAGCTCTTCAAAGGCATAGTTCAGGTAAATCGGATTGTATGACTTTTGGCCAAACTTCTAGATTAAGACTAGAAATAAGGTTAATTAGAAGTTCATAGAATCTATGTAATACCACTCTCGGCTCTTGAAAAATCACGTTTTCTATCTGTTTGGGCTATATTCGGCTTTTATAAACCGAGTTCAGGGCAATCGAGGCAGAAAGTTTAACTTTTGATCAAACTTACTAATTAAGAATAGAAATAAGTTTAATTTATAGTAACTATACATAAAACTATGTAATTCTACCCTCAGCTATTGAGAACCTCGGTTTCTCCCTGTTTAGGCCCTATTCGGCTCTTATAAGGCATATTTCAGACCAATTGGAACTGAAAGTATGACTTGAAAACCATGTTAATTTGTCATAAATATACATAAAAATTATGTAATTTTGCTCACTTGCTATTGAAAACCATGTTTTCTTCCCGTGTGAGGCTTGTTCGGCTCTGATATGGGCTAGTTCAGGCCAATCAGGGCTGAAAGT
Source organism: Agave tequilana (assembly GCA_038442645.1). Classification (NCBI taxonomy): domain Eukaryota; kingdom Viridiplantae; phylum Streptophyta; class Magnoliopsida; order Asparagales; family Asparagaceae; genus Agave; species Agave tequilana. The sequence continues at coordinate 406,655 of JAVJIF010030060.1, read as the reverse complement.
TTGACTTTTGGTCAAACTTCCCAATTAACACTAGAATCAAGGTAATTAGTAATAATTGTATATAGAAACTATATAATACCACTCTCAGCTATTGAAAAATCATGTTTTCTCCCGATAGGGCCTCTTTCGGCTCAGAAAGGCCTGGTTCAATCAGGCCAATAAGAGCTGAAAAGGTTTGAGTTTTGGTTAAACTTCCTAATTAAGAATAAAAATAAGTTTAATTAGTAGTAATTAAACATAACAAACTATGTCATACTACTCCTGGCTCTTGCAAACCTCATTTTCTCCCCATTTAGTCCCTAATCGGCTCTTATAAGGCCAATTCCAGGCCAATCGGAGCTGAAGTTTGAGTAACACTAGAAACAAAGTTAGTTAGTACTAATTGTATATAAAACTATGTAATACCATTCACGACTCCTGAAAATCATGTTTTCCTCCCATATAGTCCCTATTCGGTTCTTATAAGGCCAAGTACAGACAATAAGAGCTAAAAGTTTGACTTTTGCTAAAACTTTCCAATTAAGACTAGAAACAATTTTACTTAGTTATAATTATATATAAAAACTATGTATTACTACTCCCAACTCTTGAAAATCTCATTTTTTTCCCGTTTGAGCCTTAATTCGGCTCTTATAAGCCTAGTTCAGGTCAATCGGGACTGAAAGTTTGACTTTTGGTCAAACTTCTCAATTAACACAAGAAACATGGTTAATTAGTAGTAATTGTACATATAATCTATATAATACCATTCAAAGCCCTTGAAAATCATAATTTCCTCCCATTTTTTTCCTATTCGGCTCTTCTAAGGCCCTAGCTCAGGCCAATCGGGGTTGAAAGTTTAATTTTTGGTAAAAATTACCAATTAAGAATTGAAAATAAGTTTATTTACTAGTAATTATATATAAAATTTAGATATTACAACTCTCGGCTCTTAAAAATCATATTTTCTCCCTGTTTGTGCCTTATTCGGCTATTATATAACTCCTTGTTCAGGCCAATCGAGGCTGAAAGTTTGGCTTTTGGTCAAGAATTCCAATAAATAGTAGAAATAAGGTTAATTAGTAGCAATTGTACACAAAAACTATGTAATCTCATTCTTCCAGTTTGGGCCTACTCGGCTCTTATAAGGCCTAGTTCAGGCCAATAAGAACTGAAGGTTTGACTTTTGGTAAAACTTTCTAATTAAGACAAGAAATAAGTTTAATTAGTAGTAGTTATATATAAAAATTATGTAATACTACTCTCGGCTATTGAAAATCGTATTTTCTTCCAGTTTGAACCCTATTCGGCTCTAATAAGGCCTAGCTAAAGCCAATAGGGGCGGAAACTTACCTTTTGGTCAAACTTCCCAATTAACATTAGAAACAAAGTTAATCAGTATTAATTGCACATAAAAACTATGTAATACCGTTCACGGCCCTTAAAAGTCATATTTTCCACCCGCTTAGTCCCTACTTAACTCTAATAAGACCTAGTTCATGTCAATCGGGGCTGAAAGTTTGACTTTTTGTCAAACTTTCAAATTAAGAATAGAAAACAAGTTTGATTTATAGTATTATACATAAAAACTATCAGTACTACTCTCAGCTCTTGAAAACCTCGTTTTCTCCCCGTTTAGACTGTATTCGCCTATTGTATGGCTTACTTTAGGCCAATCAGGACTGAAACTTTGACTTTTGGTCAAACTTCCTGATTAACACTAGAAACAAGGTTAACTAGTAGTAATTGTATATAGAAACTATGTATACCACTCTCAGCTCTTGAAAACCATATTTTTCCTTTTGTTTAGACCCTATTCGGCTCTTATAAGACCTAGTTCCCGCCAATAAGGGCTGAAGGTTTGACTTTTGGTCAAACTTCCTTATTAGAACAAGAAAAAAGGTTAATTGTAGTAATTGTACATAAAAACTTTATAATACCACTCTCAGCTCTTAAAAATCAAGTTTTCCCAGGTTTTTGACCCTATTTGGCACTTATATGGCCGAATTCAGCCCAATCGGGGCTGAAAGTTTGACTTTTGGTCAAACTTTTAAATTAAAATAGAAACAAGTTTAATTAGTTGTAGTAAACATAAAAACTATGTGATACTACTGCAGGCTCTTGAAATCCATGTTTTCTCCCTGTTTTTGGCCCTATTCGGCTCTTATAAGGTCTAGTTGGGGCCAATCAAGGCTGAAAGTTTGACTTTGGCCACACTTTCCATTTAAGACTAGAAACAAGTTTATTAGTAGTAATTATAACAAAAAACATTGTAATACTACTCCCCGCGTTTGGGTCCGATTCAGCTCATATAATAACTAGCAGGCCAATCGTGGCTGAAAGTTTGACTTTTGGTTAAAACTTCCAAATTATGACTAGAAACAAGTTTAGGTAGTAGTAATTGTACATAAAAATTATGTAATACAACTCTTGGCTCTTTAAACCAGGTTTTCACCCCATTTGGGCCATATTCGGCTCTTATAAGGCTTAGTTCAGCCTAATCGGGCCTGAAAGTTTAAGTTTTGATCAAACTTTCTAACTAAGACTATAAATAAGTTTAATTAGTAGTAATAAACATAAAAACTATGAAATGCTACTCCGAGATCTTGAAAACCACAATTTCTCCCGTTGGGCCCTATTAGCTCTTATAAGGTCGAGTTCAAACCAATCGGAGCTAAAAGTTTGATATTTGGTCTAACTTTTTAATTAATACTAGAAACACGGTTAATCGCATTAATTGTACATAGAAACTACGTAATACCACTCTCAGCCCTTGTAAACAATGTTTTCCTCCGATTTGAGCCATATTTGGCGCTTATTTAGCCGAGTTCAGGCCAATCGGGACTGAAAGTTTGATTTTTGGTCAACTTTCAGATTAAGAATAAAAAAGTTTAATTTATAGTGGTTATATATAAAACTATGTAATATTTTTTTTTGGCTCTTAAAAATCTTGTTTTCTCCCCGTTTAGGCCCTATTCTGCTCTTATAAGGCCCAGTTCAGGCCAATCAGGGTTGAAAGTTTGACTTTTGGTCAAACTTTCTATTAACACTAGAAATAAGGTTTATTAACAGTAATTGTACATAGAACTATGTAATACCACCTTCAGCACTTGAAGACTATGTTTTCCTCCTGTTTAGGCCCTATTCAGCTCTTACAATGTGCAGTTCAGGCCAATCGGGGCTAAAGGTTTGACTTTTGGTCAAACTTTCAATTAACACTAGAATTAAGGTTAATTAGCAGTAATTGTACATAAACTAAGTAATACCACTCTCAGCACTTGAAAACCACGTTTTCCTCCGATTTGAGCCCTAATCAGCTCTTATAATATGTAGTTCAGGCCAATCAGGGCTAATATCATTCACAGCCCTTGAAAACCATATTTTCCTCCCGTTTTGTCCCTATTCGGCTCTTATAAGGCTTAGTTCGGGCCAATCGGGCCTGAAAGTTTGACTTTTGGTAAAAACTTACCAATTAAGGCTTGAAAATAAGTTTATTTATAGTAATTATATATATAATTTAGGTATTACTACTCTCGGCTCTTAAAAACCATATTTTCTCCCCGTTTGTGCCTTATTCTGCTCTTATAACTCCTTGTTCAGGCCAATCAAGGCTGAAAGTTTGGCTTTTTGTCAAGATTTCCAATAAATACTAGAAATAAGGTTAATTAGTAGCAATTGTACACAAAAACTATGTAATCTCACTCTCAGATCTTGAAAGCTATGTTTTCCTCCAGTTTGGGCCCTATTCGGATATTATAAGGCCTATTTCAAGCTAATAAGGACAGAAGGTTTAACTTTTACTAATACTTTCTAATTAAGATTAGAAATAAGTTTAATTAGTAGTAATTATACATAAAAGCTATGTAATACTACTCCCGGCTATTGAAAATCGCATTTTCACCCAGTTTGAACCCTATTGGCTCTTATAAGGCCTAGCTAAGGCCTATAGAGGCTGGAAACTTACCTTTTCGTCAAACTTCTCAATTAACACTAGAAACAAAGTTAATCAATATTAAGAAACTATGTAATACTGTTCACGGCCCTTGAAAGCCATGTTTTCCTCCTGTTTAGTCCCTACTCAGCTCTTACATGGCCTAGACAAGCCAATCGGGACTGAAAATCTGACTTTTTGTCAAAATTTCAAATTAAGAATAGAAAACAAGTTTAATTTATAGTAATTATACAAAAAAAAACTATCAATACTACTCCCAGCTCTTGAAAACCTCGTTTTCTCCCCATTTAGGCTGTATTCGTCCTGTTTAGTCCCTACTCAGCTCTTACATGGCCTAGACAAGCCAATCGGGACTGAAAATCTGACTTTTTGTCAAATTTTCAAATTAAGAATAGAAAACAAGTTTAATTTATAGTAATTATATAAAAAAACTATCAATACTACTCCCAGCTCTTGAAAACCTCGTTTTCTCCCCATTTAGGCTGTTTTCTCCCATTTAGACTGAAGGTTTGACTTTTGCTAAAACTTTCTAATTAAGACTAGAAATAAGTTTAATTAGTAGTAATTATACATAAAAGCTATGTAATACTACTCCCGGCTATTGTAAATCGCATTTTCTCCCAGTTTGAACCTTATTCTACTCTTATAAGGCCTAGGTAAGGCCAATAGGGCTGAAACTTGCCTTTTGGTCAAACTTCCCAATTAACACTAGAAACAAAGTTAATCAATATTAATTGTACATAGAAACTATATAATACCGTTCACGGCCCTTGAAAGTCATGTTTTCCTCCCGTTTAGTCCCTAATCAGCTCTTATGATTATAATAATAATCGATACTATTATTGTTATTGTTATATAATTGAGTTATTCTAATTTCCAACTGTACAAGAATTCCACATATAACTGACACACCTGAAACTGGAATACTACAGACAGACCACATTTGACTCGGATAACTCCAACCCGATTTTTTATAACATGAACTAATTAAATAGGGCGAATTGGATACATGGCCTAGACAAGCCAATCAGGGCTGAAAGTTTGACTTTTTGTCAAATTTTCAAAATAAGAATAGAAAACAAGTTTGATTTAGAGTATTATACATAAAAACTATCAATACTACTCCCAGCTCTTGAAAACCTCGTTTTCTCCGCATTTAGACTGTATTCGCCTATTATACGGCTTACTTCAGGCCAATCGGGACTGAAATTTTGACTTTTGGTCAAACTTCCTGATTAATATTAGAAATAAGGTTAATTAGTAGAAATTGTACATGGAAACTATGTTATACCACTCTCAGCTCTTGAAAATCATGTTTTTCCTTTTATTTAGACCCTATTCAGTTCTTATAAGGCCTAGTTCCAGCCAACAAGGGCTGAAGGTTTGACTTTTGGCCAAACTTCCTGAATTAGAATAAAAAATAAGGTTAATTGTAGTAATTGTACATTGAAACTTTATAATACTACTCTCAGCTCTTGAAAACCATGTTTTCCTAGGCTTTGGACCCTATTTGGCACTTATATGGCCGAATTCAGCCCAATCGGGCAGAAAGTTTGACTTTTTGTCAAACTTTCAAATTAAAAATAGAAACAAGTTTAATTAGTAGTAGTTATATATATAAACTTTGTGATACTACTGCAGGCTCTTGAAATCCATGTTTTCTCCCTGTTTTTGGCCCTATTCGGCTCTTATAAGGCCTAATTGAGGATAATTAAGGCTGAAAGTTTGACTTTGGCCAAACTTTTCAATTAAGACTAGAAACAAGTTTAATTAGTAGTAATTATACCTAAAAACTATGTAATATTACTCCTCGTTTTGGTCAGATTCCGCTCATATAATAACTAGTTCCGGCCAATCGTGGCTGAAAGTTTAACGTTTGGTTAAAACTTCCAAATTAAGACTAGAACCAATTTTAGGTAGAAGTAATTGTACATAGAAATTATGTAATACAACTCTTGGCTCTTTAAACCATATTTTCTCCCCATTTGTGCCATATGCGGCTCTTATAAGGCTTAGTTCAGGCTAATCAGGCCTGAAAGTTTGATTTTTAATCAAACTTTCAAACTAAGACTAGAAACAAGTTTAATTAGAAGTAATAAACATAAAAACTATGAAATACTACTCTCAGATCTTGAAAACCGTAATTTCTCCCCGTTGGGCCCTATTAGCTCTTATAAGGTCGAGTTTGACCAAACGGAGCTAAAAGTTTGATATTTGGTTTAACTTTTCAATTAATACTAGAAACGGGGTTAATTATAGTAATTGTACATAGAAACTACGCAATACCACTCTCAGCTCTTGTAAACCATGTTTTCCTCTGATTTGGGCCATATTTGGCGCTTATTTGGCCGAGTTCAGGCCAATCGGGGCTGAAAGTTTGACTTTATGTCAACTTTCAGATTAAGAATAAAAATAAGTTTAATTTAAAGTGGTTATATATAAGTTTGACTTTTGGTTAAAATTCTTAAGTAACACTGTAAATAAGGTTAATTAGAAGTAATTGTATATAGAAAATAAGGTTACTATTCACGGCCCTTGAAAATCATGTTTTTCTCCCGTTTGGTCCCTATTCGGCTCTTATAAGGCCTAGGTCAGGTTAATCGGGGATGAAAGCTTGACTTTTAGTCAAACTTAGAAATAAGTTTAGTAATTATACATAAAAACTATGTTATTCTACTCCCATCTCTTGAAAACCTCGTTTTCTCCCTGTTTGTGCTTTATTCGGCTCTATAAGGCCGAGTTCAGAGTAATAGGGGCTGAAATTTTGACTTTTGGTAAAACTTTCCAATTAAGACTAGAAACAAGTTTAATTAGTATTCATTATACATAAAAATTATGTTCTACTGCTCTCGGCTCTTGGAAACCTCATTTTCTCCCCGTTTGGGCCTTAATCGGCTCTTATAAGGCCTACTTCAGGCCAAACGGGGCTGAAGGTTTAACTTTTGGTCTTACTTCTCAATTAATACTAGAACGATGTGTAACTAGTAGTAATTTTACAGAAAAACCATGTAATACTTCTCTCGGCTCATGAAAACTGTATTTTCTCCTAGTTTGGACCCTATTCGGCCTTTATAAGGCCTAGTTCGGCCAATCATGGTTGAAAATTTGACTTTTGATCAAAATTTCTAATTAAAACTAGAAACAAGTAGCAGTAATTACACATAAAAACTATGTAATTCTACTCACGGCTTATGAAAACGTCAGTTTCTCCCCGTTTGGACCCAATTCGGCTCTTATAAGATAATTTCAGGCCAATCAAGGCTGAAGTTTGACTTTTGGTCAAACTTACCAATTAAGGTTAGAACAAGATTAATTAGTAGAAAATGTACATAGAAACTATGTAATTTCACTCACGGCTCTTGGAAATTATGTTTTCTTCCCGCTTAGTCCCATTCGGCTCTTAATAAGGCCTAGTTCAAGCCAATCAGGACTGCAAGTTTGACTTTTGGTAAAACTTTCAAATTAAGAATACAAACAAGTTTAATTAGTAGAGTTAAACATGAAAACTATTTAATAATACTCCCGGCTCTTGAAAATCTTATTTTCTCCCCAATTCGGCTCTTATAAGACAATTTCAGGCCAATCAAGGCTGAAGTTTGACTTTTGGTCAAACTTACCAATTAAGATTAGAACAAGGTTAATTAGTAGAAAATGTACATAGAAATTATGTAATTTCACTCACGGCTCTTGGAAATTATGTTTTCTTCCCGCTTAGTCCCATTCAGCTCTTAATAAGGCCTAGTTCAAGCCAATCAGGACTGCAAGTTTGACTTTTGGTAAAACTTTCAAATTAAGAATACAAACAAGTTTAATTAGTAGAGTTAAACATGAAACTATTTAATAATACTCCCGGCTCTTGAAAATCTTATTTTCTCCCCGTTTGGACCCTATTCGGCTTACATAAAGCCTAATTCAAGCCAATCGGAGCTGAAAGTTTGACTTTTGGTCAAACTTCCCAATTAAAACTAGAAATAAGGTTAGTTTATAATAATTGTACATTGAAACTATATAATGCCATTCTCAGCAGTTGAAACTATATTTTCTTCCCATTTGGCATATTCTACACTAAGAAGGACTAGTTCAGGCTAATAAGGGCTTAAGGTTTGACTTTTGGTCCAACTTACGAATAAAGATTTAAAACAAGTTTAATTATTAGTAATTATATATAAAAGCTATATAATACTACTCTAGGCTTAAGAAAATCACATTTTTATCTCGTTTTGGCCCTATTCGGTTCTTATTAGGCTTAGTTTAGGCTAACATGGGCTGAAAGTTTGTTTTTTAGTTAAACTTCCTAATTAACACTATAAACAAGGTTAGTTAGCAATAATTGTACATAGAAACTATCAAATACCACTCTTAACTCTTGAAAATCATGTTTCCTACTGTTATGGCCCTATTTAGCTCTTATAAGGCCTAGTTCTGGCAAATCGGGGTTAAAATTTTGACTTTTAGTCAAACTTCTAAATTAAGAATAGAAACAAGCTTAATTAGCAGTAGTTACACATAGAAACTATGTGATACTACTCCGGGCTATTAAAAATCTTATTTTCTCCCCGTTTGGTCCCTACTTAGCTCTATAAGTCCTGGTTCAGGCCAATCGGGATTGAAAGTTTGAGTTTTGGTAAAACATTCCAATTAAGACTAGAAACAAATTTAATTAGTAGAAATTAAATATAAAAACTATGTAATACCACTCCTGGCTCTTGAAAAGCTTATTTCACCCCATTTGGGTCTTATTCTACTCTTATAAGGCGTAGTTTAGCCGACCAGGGTTGAAACTTTGACTTTAGGTCAAATTAATAGTAATTGTATATAGAAATAATGTAATACCACTCTCAGATCTTCAAAACCATGTTTTCTTCCATTGGGGCCCTATTAGGCTTTTATAAGGCCTAGTTCAGGCCAATAAGAGCTGAAGGTTTGACTTTTAATCAAACTTCCTAAATAAGACTAAAAAAAGTTTATTTAATAGTAATTATACATAAAAAATATGTAATACTCCTCTCGGCTCTTGAAAACTGCATTTTCTGCCCCATTTGGACCATATTTGGCTTGTATAACGCCTAGTTCAACTCAATCGGGGCTGGAAGTTTGAATTTTGGTCAAACTTCCCAATTAATAGCAGAATGAAGATTAATCAATAGTAATTGTATATGGAAACTATGTAATACCATTCATGGCCCTTGAAAATCACGATTTCCTCTCGTCTGGTCCCTCTTCGGCTCTTATAAGGCCTAGTTCAGGCCAATCGGGGCTGAAAGTTTAAATTTTGGTCAACCTTTCAAATTAAGAATAGAAATAAGTTTAATTTATAGTAATTATGCATAAAAACTATGTAATATTACTCTCGTTTCTTAAAAACCTCATTTCTTTTTTTTTGGGGCCCTATTCAGCTCTTAATGTGGCCTAGTTCAGACCTATCGAGGCTGAAAGTTTGACTTTTGGTCAAACTTCCCAATTGATACTAGAAATAAAGTTAATTATTAGTAATTGCTTATAGAATATATAATACCACTCATGGCTCTTAAAAGCCATATTTTTCTTCCCATTTGGGCCCTATTCGGCTCTTATAAGGCCTAGTGTTTAAGCCAATCGGGACTGAAAGTTTCTTTTAGTCAAACTTCTAATAATTAAGAATAGAATAAGTTTAATTAATGGTAATTATACATAAAACTATGTGGTACTACTCCCGACTTTTGAACCTTATTTTCTTACTATTTGAGCCTAATTCGACTCTTATAATGGGTTTAGGCCAATCAGAGCTAAAAGTTTGACTTTTGGTCAAACTTCCATATTAAGACTACAAACAAGTTTAATTAGAAGTATTTACACGTAGAAACTTTTTAATACTACTCCGGGCTCTTTAAAACCACGATTTCTCCCCGTTTAGGCCATATTCGGCTCTTATAAGGTCAAATTCAGGCCATCGGGGTAAAATTTTGACTTTTGATCAAACTTCCCAATTAACACTGGAAATAAGTTTAATTTGAAGTAATTATACATGAAAACTATGTAATACTACTCCCGGATCTTGAAAACAGCAATTTCTCCCTATTTGGGCCATATTCGGCTCTTATAAGGCCTAATTTAACCATTCAAAGTACTTGAAAACTTTGCTTTCCTCCCGTTTGTATCTTACTCGGCATTATAAGGCATAGTTCAGGCGAATCAGGGCTGAAAATTTGACTGTCGGTTAAACTTTCCAATTAACACTAGATAAAGGTTAATTAGTAGTAATTGTATATAGAAACTATGTAATGCCACTGTCAGCCCTTGAAAATCATGTTTTCCTCCCGTTTGGACCCTATTCGGTTCTTATAAGGCCTAATTTAATCAATCGGTACTGAAATTTGACCTTTGCTCAAACTTCCAAGATTAATTAGAACTAGTTCTACATAGAAACTATGTGATACTAGTACTGGCTCTTGAAAACCATGTTTTCTCTCTGTATGGGCCCTATTTGGTCTTATAAGGCTTAGATCCAGCCAATCGATGTTGAAAGTATGACTTTTGGTTAAACATCCCAACTAAGATTAGAAACAAATTTAATTTGTAGTAATTATATATAAAACTATATTATACTACTCTCGAGTCTTGAAAATCTCATTTTCTCCCCGTTTGGGCCCTAACTGACTATTATCGGCCTAGTTCAGGCCAATCGGGATGAAAGTTTGACTTTTGGTCAAACTTTTCAATTAACATAAAAAAGGTTAATTAGTAGTAATTGCACATAAATATTATGTAATACCACTCTCAACTCTTGAAAATCATGTTTTTCTACCGTTTGGCCCCATTCGGCTCTTATAAGGGCAGTTCAAGCCAATATGGATTAAAGGTTTGACTTTTGGTGATTCCCAATTAAGACTGGAAACAAGTTTAATCAGCAGTAATTATACATAAAAACTATGTAATACTACTCTTAATTCTTGAAAACTGCATTTTCTCCGTATTTTGACCTATTCAACTTTTATAAAGCCTAATACAAGCCAATCAAGGCTGAAAGTTTGACTCTTAGTCAACTTTTCAATTAATACTGGAAACAAGGTTAATTAGTAGTAATTGTACAAAAAAACTATATATTACCATTCACGACCCTTGAAAACCATGTTTTCCTCCCGTTTGGTCCCTATTTAGCTCTTATATAAGGCTTAGTTCAGGCCAATCGAGGTTGAAAGTTTGAATTTTGGTAGAACTTCCCAATTAAAACTAGAAATAAGTTTAACTAGTAGTAATTATGCATAAAAACTATGTATTACTATTCCCGGATCTTGAAAACCTCATTTTGTCCCCGTTAGGCCTTATTCAGCTCTTATAAGGCTTAGTTCCGGCCAATTGGGGCTGAAGGTTTGATTTTTAGTCAAACTTCTCAATTAAGACTAGGAAAAATTTTAATTAGTAATAATTATACATAAAAACTAAGTAATACTACTCTCAGCTCTTGAAAACTATATTTTCTCCCTATTTGGATTCTATTTCTTTTGCTCCAATAAGGCCTAGTTCAGGCCAATCGGGGCTGAAAGTTTGACAGTTGGTTAAACTTTCCAATTAACACTAGAAACAAAGTTAATTAGTAATAATTGAACATAAAAACTATGTAATAACTTTCAGGTCCCTTGAAATAGTGTTTCCTTCCGTTTGGTTCCTATTCGGCTCTTATAAGGACTACTTTAGACAAATCGAGGTTGAAAGTTTGACTTTTAATAGAACTTCTCAATTAAGAGTAGAAATAAGTTTAATTCGTATTAGTTATACAAAAAAACTATGTAATACCCTCGGCTCTTGAAAACTGCATTTTCTTCCTATTTAGACCCTATCTGGCTCTTATAAGGGCTAATTCAGGCCAATCGGGGCTGAAAGTTTGATTTTTGGTCAAAATTCATAATTAACACTAGATTAAAAGTTAATTAGTAGTAATTGTACATATAAACTATGTAATACCATTTATGACCCTTGAGAACCATATTTTACTCTCGTTTGGTCCCTTTTCGGCTCTTATAAGGCCAAATTTAGGCCAATAGGCTGAAAGTTTAACTTTTAGTCAAACTTACAAATTAAGAATAGAAACAAGTTTAATTTATAGTCGTTATACAAAAAAACTATGTAATACTACTCTCAGCTCTTGAAAACCTTATTTTCTTCCGTTTAGGTACTATTTAGCACTTATAAGGCCTATTTCAGGCCAATCGGGGCTGAAAATTTGACTTCTGATCAAACTTCCAATTAACACTAGAAACAAGATTAATTAGGAGAAATAGCATATAGAAACTAAATAATACCACTCACTGCTCTTAAAAACCATGTTTTCCTCCCGTTTTGGCCCTATTCGGCTCTTATAATGCCTAGTTCAGGCCAATCTGGGCTAAATATTTGATTTTTAGTCAAACTTCTTAATTTAGAATAGAAACAAGTTTAATTAGTAGTAATTATATAGAAAAAACTATGTGATACTACTCTCAGTGCTTGAAAACATTATTTTCTTCTCGTTTGTTTGGGCCCTATTCAGCTCTTACAATGCTAATTCTGGCCAAATGGGGTTGGTTAGTCAAACTTTCAGATTAAGACTGGAAACAAGTTTAATTAATAGTAATTGTGCGTTGAAACTATGTAATACTACTCTTGGCTCTTTAAAGCCATGTTTTCTCCCTGTGTAGGCCATATCCGGCTCTAATAAGCCCTAGTTCAGCCCGCCAATCGAGGCTGAAAGTTTTATTTTTGATCAAACTTCCCAATTAAGATTTAAAATAAGTTTATTTAGTAGTAATTACAACTAAAAATCATGTAATACTACTCCCAGCTCTTGAAAATCACATTTTCTACCCATTAGGGCCGAATTCTGCTTTATAAAGCCTACTTCAGACCAATCAGGACTGAAAGTTTGACATTTTGTCAAACTTCTCAATTAACACTAGAAACAAGGTGAATTAGCAGTAATTATACATAGAAACTATGTAATACCACTAACAGCTCTTAAAGACAATGTTTTCCTCCGGTTTGGGCCTTATTCGGTTCTTATAAGCCTAGTTCAGGCCAATCGGGACTGGAAGTATGGCTTTTTGTCAAACTTTCCAATTAACATTATAAATAAGGTTAATTAGTAGTAACTGTACATAAAATATATGTAACACCACTCTCAGTTCTTAAAAACCATGTTTTCCTCCCGTTTAGGCCTTATTCGGCTCTTATAAGACCTAGTTCCGGCCAGTAAGGGCTAAAGGTTTGACTTTTGGTTAAATTTCCTATTTAAGATTAGAAACAAGTTTAATTAGTAGTAATTATATATAAAAACTATGTAATACTACCTTCGGCTCTTGAAAACTGTATTTTCCTCCTGTTTGAACCCTATTCAGCTCTTATAAGGCCCAGTTCAGGTTAATCGGAGCTGAAAGTTTGACTTTTAGTCAAACTCCTAATAAGTATTAAAAATAAAGTTAATTAGTAGTAATTGTACAAAGATACTATGTAATACCTTTTAAAGTCCTTGAAAATCAAGTCCCTATTTGGCTCTCATAAGGCCTAGTCCAGGCTAATCGGGGCTGAAAGTTTGACTTCTGATCAAACTTTCAAATTAAGAATAGAAACAAGTTTAATTAGTAGTTGTTATATATAGAAACAATGTGATACTACTCCCGACTCTTGAAAATCATGTTTTCTCCCTGTTTGGGCCCTATTCAGCTCTTATAAGGCCAAGTTCTAGCTAATCATCGTTGAAAGTTTGACTTTCGGTCAAACTTTCTGACTAAGACTAGAACAAGTTTAATTAGTAGTAATTATACATAACAACTATGTCATACCACTTCCAGCTCTTGAAAACCTCATTTTCTCCCCGTTTGGGCCCTAATCGGCTCTTATAAATTAGGTCAAGTCAGGCCAATCGAGGCTGAAAGTTTGATTTTTGGTCAAACTTCTGAAAAAACACTAGAAATAAGGTTAATTAGTAGTAATTGTATGTAGAACATATAATACCATTCTCAGCTCTTGAAAGCCATGTTCTCCTCCTCTTTGGGCCCCATTCGGCTCTTATAAGTCCTGCTGAAGTTTGGATTTTGGTCAAACTTCCTCATTAAGAAATAAAAAAGTTTAATTAGTAAGATTTATGCATAAATATTATGTAATACTGCTCTCAGCTTTTGAAAAGTGCATTTTCTCCCCGTCTAAACCTTATTCGGTCTTATAAGGCCTAGTTCAGGCCAATTGAGACTGAAAGTTTGACTCTTAACAAAATTTTTCAAGTATCACTAGAAACATTATTAATTAGCAGTAATTATACATAAAAACTGTTGGCCCAAAGGCCTTCCACTCTAGTTTTGATGATGATTAACTCATGTAGATTTTAGTTACAGATCAATGATCAAGATATTAGTTGGTGATTGCTTCAAAAAAAGGAATTTGGAAGCCTTCACTTGGTGATTCCCATGCCCGAGCATCAAGATCATACCTTTGCACTCGGTGGATCACGTTTGGGATCGAGTCGACTTGAAGATTGAAGATCGTCAAGAAGACTTAGGTATCCTAGTTTAGTTTAGTGTGTTTTAGATCCATTTGTAAAGCTTAGTATAGTTGATATGCTCAAGTGCACAACACACACGTTTTATGGTTTTTCGGTTTTGATTTAACCAATATTTGTTTTCATGAATAGTTGATCAAAACAAGTTTAATTGGTTTATGTATAGTAGATGTATTCTTTCTATACATGCATGCTTAACTTTTAAACAAACTTATTTTGACTATCCTATTCATGTATTGAAAAATCCAAGTTTGATAAAATACAAGTTTTGGTTTTTGGTAAAAATGATAAAACACAAAAATGGTTTCATATGCTTGATATTTGAGCTAAACTTTTTATCACATGTTTATATATCAATGCAAAATGTTAAAACTATTTTTGGGTATTTTTACAAAACTTAAAAGAATTTTTAGAAATATTTCTAACCCAGTTTTCTGACCCAGGACTGTGGCTGACAGGCCAGGTCGATCAACCGCACGGGTCGACCGCAACAAAGGCCGGTCGACCCTTGCGGTCGACCGACGTGCACAGACTTATGCACGTTTGGCAGTCTCAGGGACGGTCGGCCGGGCAGCCGACCGGACCAGAGAGCTTTGCTCTCTGTATCTGGGCGGTCGGCCGGGCGGCCGACCGGATCAGAGAGTCTGCTCTCTGTATCTGGGCGGTCGGCCGTGCGGTTGACCGGGTTGCCCCAACGGTCACATTTCTAACCGTTGGCGGTCGGCCGGCCGGCCGACCGCTAGGCCTGTCAGGCTGCCAGATCAGCCTAACGGCTAGTTTCTGTTTTGGCATTTATATACCCCATTTCTTGGGGGTTTTAGCTAAGATTTTAAGAGCCAAAATTTCTCTGATATTCAAGTGTTTTAAACAAGTTTTCAAAAGAGATTAAGTGCCAAAAAGATCTATCTTTATTTTGTTTTAGGTTTTTGGAAAAATCAAAGAAAAGAGTATTTTAGGAGATTTGTCTTGGTTTTCATTTTCTATCTTTTACAAGAGTTTTCCCAAGTATTTTTCTTTGAGTTTTTTTTTGTTTTCCAAACACCTAGTTTTTCACACTTGAGCTATATCTTCTATCCTAATCTATTTAGGATCTTATTTTGTGGGAAAAGAGAGATTGTTTGTGGTTGAAAGAGACCACCTATTGTAAACCCTCATTATTTGGTTGCTCTCTCTTTGGTAGAGGTTGAGGTTGTGGATTTAAGGTGATTGGTTTGCTCCCTCTTTGGTAGAGGTGGAGATTGGTGTTTACTCCCTCTTGGTGAGGTGGAGTTGGTTGTTGGTTTGTATCCCTCAAGTGTGAGGGGGATTGGTTGTTGTTTGGCTAAGGGCCTACCCCTCTTGTGTGAGGTGGTGTTTGTATTGAGAGAGGAGTTTGGTACTCCTAGTGTTGTAACAAATCCTCCTCGGTGGAGGTTCCCTCGGTGGGAGATAGTAGATTGGAAATCCTTCACGGTGGTGAAGGCGGGGATGTAGAGCTAGGGGCTCGAACCTCGAAACATATCTTGTTGTTAGCGTTTGATCCATTGTCTCCTAACTCTCTCTCTTTATTTTGTGCAAAGCATCATTCATATCTTCATATCATTTATTGCTTGCCTTGCATATATTCATATTGCCTATTCATCTTATATGCTTGGTTGTTTGTGCGTGCCTCACCTGTACTTAACCACAAGAGCTTCATATATAGCACCTCAACCCATATCTAGGGGAATCAAGAGGAGTTAGTCCAGAGCCCTTCACGGGGAATTCGGCTACACTTGTGTGTTGTACTAAGTGTGTTGCAAATTTGTTTTTAAGCTTTCTCATTTAGCGCATTTAGTTTCTAGATTAACATTATCACCTATTCACCCCCCCTCTAGGTGATTTACAATTGGTATCAGAGCCTACGCTCCTGATACTTAGGCTTAACATCTAGGAGTGAGATCCATTTGTTTGCTAATCTATTGTTTGCATTTGCTTGTTTGCACACTCATATAGTTTACCATGGACTTCATGACCCCACCTAGTTTTGACCCTTCCAACATTGTTGTTTGGAAGTATAGGATGTCCATGTACCTAAAAACCTTAGGATTGCATGTTTTCCTTCCCGCTACCAAGAGATGTTATCTTGGTGACCGCAAACATATAGGGGCCAATGCACAAGCCCTTGAGGCCATTAGAAGCACATTAAATAAAGAATATCTTATGCTTGCTTCTAACTTTGATTCCGCATTTGCAGTGTGGAATATGTTGACAACCACCACCTCCAAGATTCAATTACAAATCCAACCGGAGGAATCTAGTGGAGAATCCGACTCACAATGCTTCATGGTCCAAGGGAATGACTCCCTTGAGGTACATTCGGAATCTCAACTAGATAGTTTTGATGCTAGTTCTTCATGTGATGATTATGTTGATCCCCATGCTTTGAATGAAGAACTATCTATGGTTTGTGAAAAATTGATTGAAAAATATAAGATTTTGAAAAAGAAAAGTCTAGGCCTTGAAAAAGAAAATATAAGTTTACATTCTAGACTTAACATTGAGACTCAACTAGACCTTGTTCTAAAAGAAAATAAATTTTTAAAATCTAAAAATGATTGTGAATCAATTTTGAAGAAAAATGAAAATTTGTCTTCAAAAGTTGATTTTGTTTTAAAGGAGAATGTTGCTTTGAAAAATAAAATAATTTCTATTTCAAATGATTTAGATGTTTGTTTAAAGAAAAACATTGTTTTGCAAAATAAAATTGATGCACATGTTTGCCATGCTAGGGTAGTATCACACACTTCACCTATTGCATGTGCCATTTCTTCTTTGATTGAAAATGATATAAATTTAATTAAGAAGAAAATGAATTGTTTGGGCTCCACTATGAGCCAATGTGCCATGAATCATACACGCTTGGAAACCTTGGTTCGAAAGAAACAAGTTCCATCTTTGCATGCACACCCTCCACGGCATACACATGCTCCTCACGGACACCATCACACTATGTATGCTCATGTGTACACTTGTACACATTGTGGACGTAAGGGCCACCTTGCTAAATTTTGCTATGATCGTATACATGTTTCAAATTTAGCAAAGAATTTTGTTTGGTTTAGAGAAGGGACTAACCCCCATGGACCTAATAAGATATGGGTACCAAAGACCACCCCTCTTGTTTATGATGTAGGTGTCGGCTCTCGCATGACGTGAGAGTAGCCGGACCTTGGAGTGGATGCGTTCCGTACTTAAAAGGAGATCATTTGGATGCATCACTTTCAAGGGATGTTTGGTGGAGAGGACCATCATGTTTTTGGAGACAAGGAAAGTTGCCTTCTAGGTTTTGGTAACGATTCCTAAATCCTTATTTTTGTTTACATGCTTTTCATGATCATTGTTTATAGCATGTTTTGATATTTTTAGATTATTATGAAAATGCCATGATTATTAGACCATTGACATGCATGTATAGCCTTTGAGACACCCATGTTTAATATGGACCATTATTTTAGTGTTCTCACATTTGTTTAGCTATCATGTACATCATGAATCTAATAACATGTGATTTGCATAATAATCATGTTTATGTTTATCATGATGATCCTTATCTTGTTTTGATGCTTCATGATTTGAATATATGTTTAAATGTTAGTTTTTCATTAAGACTAGATATATATATTTGTGCATATAGTGGGCCACAAATAAATTTATATATGTTTGAGCTTGAATGCTTATTTGAACCCATTAGATGTGCTAGTATAGTCTAGTTTTGATGATTCATACATTTTAAACTTGTATTCCCCATTTTGGTTTTGTTTTATGATCATGTGTTTCATTTCATGTATATGTCTATTTTGCCAAACTTTAAGATATACATGAATACCCCTTGAGTCATTTGCTTTTCATGCAAATCTATACATATGGACTCAATTGTGTTTAGGGATATGTATGTATACTTTTTGTGTTGACAAATCATACATATACCTTGAAATGAAATTTGTTTTAATGAAAATTTAGTTTTTCATATTTCCACGTGTTTATGTTTAACTTCATGTATATGTCCATTTTATCCAAATTATTGTTGATACATATACATCCTTTTGAGCCACGTGCCTTCATGCATATATCTTTGTGGACTCGTTGTGTTTGGATATGTATGTATACTTTAATTTGTATAGGACATACATATACCTTGAAGGTTAAATAGTTTTGATGATTTTCATGTTTTCATGTTTCAAGGAATATTGAGCTTATTGTCCATCTTTCATGATTATGATCTTCACATTGTATTTGTACACTCACATTTATTGTTTACTCATGTGTTTGTTTTCATGAGACATATTTATGCTTAATTGATTATGAGTGTTGACTATTTTGTGAATTTCATGTTTTTATGAAGAATATTCTTGTTTTTATTCCTTGCTTGAAGGATTTCGTACTAGTTTACAAATTTTTCATTTAACTAGTTCGTATTCTTCATTTTGGTAGAGTTTTTCAAATAAAGCTCATTTTTCAAATCTATTTTTTGAAAATCCCTACCTTCCACGGGCGGTTGATTGGGAGACTATGCCTCATGTATGCTTTATATTGAAAATCATTTTAAACTTGAACATGGTTGGGTGGTAGTTATATGAGATATACACTTGATCATTATTGTTGTTTCAATTGGTATCATTGGACTCTTTCAATTGGTATCAATTTTGACCTTTCTTGTATACTCATATATTTTTATATGTATGTATGCTTTCACTTCAAAGAATATCAATTTCAATTGGTATCTATTTTTCATACATATATATGTTTGTGTTTATGCTAAGCTTGAGCTTCAACTTTGTTTCAATTGATTAGTTTTCAATTGCTTTTCAATTGGTATCTTATTACGAGCTTATGCATATGTTTTATTGGTATTTCATAAAGGGGGAGAAAATTCGATTTTCATGTTTACAATTGGTATTTGTATTTCCACTCCCTTACTTTATGATAGAAAATAATAATTTCAATTTGGTATCATATGTTTAAAAAGAATAATACTTTTAATTGGTATCAAATTTGTTTTATTGAGAAAATTCAAAATTTTGTTTTAAAAGATAAATACAAAAGTTTTGATTTGTATTGCCTATATGCAAGGAGAGCTTAACATCTCTTCTACATATAGATTCATGATGAGTGTATCTTGTATTGAAGAGCTTGACAATCTTTTCTTTATGTGATACACGTGTGTAGGGGGAGCTTCACATCTTCTCTTATGCATTGCATAGTGTACGTTATGTGAATTAGGGCTTGTCATCCCTCCTTCATGTAATGTATCTATATAGGGAAGCTTCACATCTTCCTCTTCATGAATGTATATCGCATATACCATTTATTGATTGATCTATGTTTACTTTCAATTGGTATCAAAATGCTACTTTGACATATTCTCAATTGGTACCTTAATTGATTGTCACCCTTATTTGGTTTTTGTTTTTGTTTTAGATAAAAAGGGGGAGAACATTGTTTTTATTTAACCTTTTTATTGATTCATTGTTTCGAACAAAAAGGGGGAGAAAAATTTATTGATTTGGTTTTGATTTTACCCCTTATTGATGATTGTTTCTTTGTATTAAAAAGGGGAGAAGATTTTGTTTTGTTTTGATTTTTACCCCTTTATTGATGATTGACAAAAAGGGGGAGAAAGATTTTGAGTTTGATTGTGTTTTATATATGATGTTTATGTTTTGCATATATTAAGTTTAATTTAGTTTAATTTTAATTGGTATCTAGAGCATGTTTCATATTTAAGAGCCTTCATTGCATATTATTTATTGTTTATTTGTTTATGCATGAGCTAAGGGGGAGTTTCTTTGAAGCTTAACTTTAATCCATGCATATATAACTCCATGAGTTTTGTCATCATCAAAAAGGGGGAGATTGTTGGCCCAAAGGCCTTCTACTCTAGTTTTGATGATGATTAACTCATGTAGTTATGTTTACTAATTATCTTGTGATTTTAGTTACAGATCATTGATCAAGATATTAGTTGGTGATTGCTTCAAAAAGAGGAGTTTGAAAGCCTTCACTTGGTGATTCCCGTGCCGAGCATCAAGATCATACCTTTGCACTCGGTGGTTCACGTTTGGGATCGAGTCGGCTTGAAGATTGAAGATCGTCAAGAAGACTTAGGTATCCTAGTTTAGTTTAGTGTGTTTTAGATCCATTTGTAAAGCTTAGTATAGTTGATATGCTCAAGTGCACAACACACACGTTTTATGATTTTTCGGTTTTGGTTTAACCAATATTTGTTTTCATGAATAGTTGATCAAAACAAGTTTAATTGGTTTATGTATGGTAGATGTATTCTTTCTATACATGCATGCTTAACTTTTAAACAAACTTATTTTGACTATCCTATTCATGTATTGAAAAATTCAAGTTTGATAAAATACAAGTTTTGGTTTTTGGTAAAAATGATAAAACACAAAAATGGTTTCATATGCTTGATATTTGAGCTAAACTTTTTATCACATTTTTATATATCAATGCAAAGTGTTAAAACTATTTTTGGGTATTTTTACAAAACTTAAAAGTATTTTTAGAAATATTTCTAACCCAGTTTTCTGACCCAGGACTGTGGCTGACAGGCCAGGTCGGTCGACCGCACGGGTCGACAGCACCAAAGGACGGTCGACCCTTGCGGTCGACCGACGTGCACAGGCTTGTGCACGTTTGGCAGTCTCAGGGACGGTCGGCCGGGCGGCCGACCGGACCAGAGAGCTTTGCTCTCTGTATCTGGGCGGTCGGCCGGGCGGCCGACCGGATCAGAGAGTCTGCTCTCTGTATCTGGGCGGTCGGCCGTGCGGTCGACCGGGTTGCCCCAACGGTCACATTTCTGACCGTTGGTGGTCGACCGGCCGGCCGACCGCTAGGCCTGTCAGGCTGCCAGATCAGCCTAACGGCTAGTTTCTGTTTTGGCCTTTATATACCCCATTTCTTGGGGGTTTTAGCTAAGATTTTAAGAGCCAAAATTTCTCTGATATTCAAGTATTTTAAATAAGTTTTCAAAAGAGTTTAAGTGCCAAAAAGATCTATCTTTATTTTGTTTTAGGTTTTTGAAAAAATCAAAGAAAAGAGTATTTTGCGAGATTTGTCTTGGTTTTCATTTTCTATCTTTTACAAGAGTTTTCCCAAGTATTTTTCTTTGAGTTTTTTTTTTGTTTTCCAAACACCTAGTTTTCCACACTTGAGCTATATCTTCTATCCTAATATATTTAGGATCTTGTTTTGTGGGAAAAGAGAGATTGTTTGTGGTTGAAAGAGACCACCTATTGTAAACCCTCATTATTTGGTTGCTCCCTCTTTGGTAGAGGTTGAGGTTGTGGATTTGAGGTGATTGGTTTGCTCCCTCTTTGGTAGTGGTGGAGATTGGTGTTTACTCCCTCTTAGTGAGGTGGAGTTGGTTGTTGGTTTGTATCCCTCAAGTGTGAGGGGGATTGGTTGTTGTTTGGCTAAGGGCTTACCCCTCTTGTGTGAGGTGGTGTTTGTATTGAGAGAGGAGTTTGGTACTCCTAGTGTTGTAACAAATCCTCCTCGGTGGAGGTTCCCTCGGTGGGAGATAGTGGATTGGAAATTCTTCACGGTGGTGAAGGCGGGGATGTAGAGCTAGGGGCTCGAACCTCGAAACATATCTTGTTGTTAGCGTTTGATCCATTGTCTCCTAACTCTCTCTCTCTCTCTTTATTTTGTGCAAAGCATCATTCATATCTTCATATCATTTATTGCTTGCCTTGCATATATTCATATTGCCTATTCATCTTATATGCTTGGTTGTTTGTGTGTGCCTCACTTGTACTTAACCACAAGAGCTTCGTATAGCACCTCAACCCATATCTAGGGGAATCAAGAGAAGTTAGTCCAGAGCCCTTCACGGGGAATTCGGCTACACTTGTGTGTTGTACTAAGTGTGTTGCAAATTTGTTTTTAAGCTTCCGTATTTAGCGCATTTAGTTTCTAGATTAGCATTATCACCTATTCACCCCCCTCTAGGTGATTTACAAAAACTATGTAATAATACTCCTAACCCTTGAAACTACGTTTTCCCGCGTTTGGGTCCTTTCGGCTCTTAGAAGATCTAGTTCAGGCCAATTAGGGTTGAAAGTTTGACTTTTGGTTAAACTTCTGAATTAATTCTAGAAACAAGATTAATTAGTAGTAATTGTACATAGAAACCATATTTTCCTCCCATTTGGGCCCTATTCGGCTCTTATAAGGCCTAGTTCAGGCTAATAAGGGCTGAAGGTTTGACTTTGGGTTAAACTTCTAAATTAAGATTAGAAATAATATTAATTAGCAGTAATTATACATAAAAATTATGTAGTACCATTCACGGCCCCTTAAAAATCATTTCTTCCTCCTGTTTGGTCCTTATTCGACTCTTATAATGCCTAGTTAAAGCCAATCGGGGCTGAAAGTTTGACTTTTGGTCAAACTTTTAAATTATGACTAGAAACAAGTTTAATTAGGAGTAATTGTATATGAAAACTATGTGATACAACTCTTGGCTCTTGAACACTATATTTTCTTCCTATTTGAACCCTAGTCGGCTCTTATAAGGCCTAGGTTTAGGATAATCAGAGCTGAAAGTTTAAGTTTTGATCAAACTTTCAAATTAAAACTAGAAACAAGGTTAATAAGCAGTAATTATACATAGAAGCTATGCAATACCACTTTTAGCTATTGAAAACCAAGTTTTCCTCTCGTTTGGGCCCTATTCGACTCTACTAAGGCCTAGTTCAGGCCAATCGGCGTTGAAAGTTTGACTTTTGGTCAAACTTTTAAATTAAGAACAAAAACAAGTTTAATTAGTAGTATTTATACACATAAACTATGTAATACTACTCCCGACTCTTGAAAATCACATTTTCTCACTGTATGGGCCCTTTCGGCTATTAAAGATCTTATTCAGGCCAATTGAGGTTGAAAATTTGACTTTTGATAAATTAATCCCAATTAAGACTAGAAATAAGTTTAATTAGTAGTAATTATGCATAAAAACTAAGTAATACTACTCTCTGCTCTTGAAAACCACGTTTTCTCCATGTTTGGGCCCTATTCGCTCTTATAAGGCCTCAGACCTATAGAGCTGAAGTTTGTCTTTATGTAAAACATGTTTGGGCATTTTCTCTTTGTTTGAGCCCTATTTAACAATAAGGCTTAGTTCAGGGCAATTAGAGCTGAAAGTTTGATTTTTGATTAAATTTCAAATTAAGAATAGAAACAAATTTAATTAGTAGTAGCTATACATAGAAACTATGTGATACTGCTCCCAGCTCTAGAAAACTAATTTTTTGTCCTGTTTGGGCATTCAGCTCTTATAATTCCTAGTTCAGGCCAATCGGGGCTAAAATTTTGAATGACTTTTGGTTTAACTTCCAAATTAAGAATAGAAACAAGGTTAATTTTTATTAATTGTATATAAAAACTATATATACCACTCTTAACTCTTAAACCATATTTTCTTCCCGTTCAGGCCCTATACACTATACTTATAAGACCTAGTTCATGCCAATAAGGGCTTAATGTTCGACTTTTGGTCAAACTTCCTAATTAAAACTTAAAACAATTTTAATTAGTAGTATAGGGCCCAAACGGGAAACTGCCTTTTCACCCGTTTGGGCCTATTCGGCTCTTATAAGGCCTAGTTTTGGCTATCAAGGGCTGAAAGTTTAATTTTTGGTCAAACTTCCCAATTAACACTGGAAATAAGGTTAATTCGCAGTAATTGTACATGAGAACTATGTAATATCCCTCTCAGCTCTTGAAAATCATATTTTCATCTTGTTTAAACCCTATTTGGCTCTTATAAGGCCTAGTTCTGGCTAATCGGGGCTGAAAGTTGGACTTTTGGTCAAACTTACAAATTAAGAATAGAAACAAATTAATTAGTTGAAGTTTATACATAGAAACTATGTGACCACTCTCGAATCTTGAAAAACATGGTTTCTCCCCGTTTGGGCCATATACGGCTGTTATAAGACCTGGTTCAGGCTAATCGGAGCTGAAAGTTTGACTTTTGATAAAACTTCCCAATTAAGACTAGAAACAAGTTTAAGTAGTTGTAATTACACATAAAAACTATGTAATACTACTCCCGACTCTTGAAAACCTCATTTCTCCCTGTTTTGGCCTTATTCGGCTCTTATATGGCGGCCTAGGCCAATCGGAGATGCAAATTTGACTTTAGGTCAGTAATCCCAATTAACGCTAGAAATAAAATAAATTAGTAGTAATTGTACATAGAAACTATGTAATACCATTATAAGATCTTGAAAGTTATTTTTCTTCCGGTTTGGGCCATATTCGGCTCTATAAGGCCTACTTCAGGCCAATAAGGCTTGAAAGTTTGACTTTTGGTCAAACTTCCTAATTACGACTGAAAATAAGTTTATTTAGTATTAATTAAACATAAAAACTATGTAATACTATTCCTGACTTTTAAAAACTGTATTTTCTCTCCGATTAGACCCATTAGGCTCTTATAAGGCCTAAAATAGGAGCTGAAAGTTTCAATTTCAGTCAAACTTCTCAATTAACATTAGAAATAAGGTTAATCAGTAGTAATTGTACATAGCATTATGTAATACCTTTACTTCCTTTGAAAACCATATTTTTCTCCCGATTAGTCACTATTCGGCTCTTATAGGTGTAGTTTCGGCCAATTGAGGCTGAAAGTTTGATTTTTGGTAAAACTTTCCAATTAAGGCTAGAAACTAGTTTAATTAGTAATAATTATATATAAAAATAATGTACTACTGCTAATGACTCTTGAAAACCTCATTTTCTCCCTGTTTGGGCCCTAATCGGCTATTATAATGCCTAATTTAGGCCAATAGGGACTGAAAGTTTGACTTTTGGTCAAACTTTCTCATTAGCACCATTCATGGCCATTGAAAACCATGTTTTCCTCCCGTTTGGCCCCTATTCGGCTCTTATGAGGCCCAGTTCAGGCCAATCGGGGCTGAAAATTTGACTGTTAATCAAATTCTCATTAAGATTAGAAACTAGTTTAATTAGTAGTAATTATACATAAAAACTATGTATTACTACTTTCGGCTTTTGAAAACTGTATTTTCTCCCCGGTTGGACCTTATTCGGCACTTATAAGGACTAGTTCCGCTAATCAGGGCTGAAAGTTTGATTTTTGGTCGAACTTTCCAATTAAATATTTGACACAAGGTTAATTAGTAAAAATTATATATAGAAACTATACAATACCACTCTCAGCCCTTGAAAACCATGTTTTCTCCCGTTTGGGCCCTATTTGGCTCATATAAGGTCTAGTTCAGGCTAATCGGGGCTGAAGGTTTGACTCTAGGTAAAACTTCTCAATAAGACTAGAAACTAGTTTATTTAGTAGTAATTATACATAAAAACTATGTATTATTACTCTCGACTCTTGAAACCTCGTTTTCTCCCCGTTTGGGCCTTAATCGGCAATTATAAGGTCTTGTTCAAGCCAATCGGGACTGAAAGTTTCACTTTTGGTAAGACTTCTCAATTAAGACTAGAAACTAGTATAATTAGTAGTAATTATACATAAAAACTATGTATTACTACTCCTGACTTTTGAAAACTGTATTTTCTCCACGTTTGGACCCTATTAGGCTCTTATAAGGCCCTTTCAAGTCAATAGGGGATAAAAGTTTCAGTTCTGGTCAAACTTCCCAATTAACATTAGAAAAAAGGTCAATCAATAGAAATTGTACAAAAAACTATGTAATACCATCTTAGCCCTTGAAAATCATGTTTTCCTCCCGTTTAGTCCCTATTAAGCTCTTATAAGGCCTACTTTAGGCCAATCGGGGCTAAAAGCTTGACTTTTAGTAAAACTTCTCAATTAAGTCTAGAAACTAGTTTAATTAGTAGTAATTATACATAAAAACTATGTATTACTACTCTCGGCTCTTGAAGACCTCGTTTTCTCCCCGTTTGGGCCCTAATCGGCTATTATAAGGCCTAATTCACGCCATTCGGGGCTCAAAGTTTGACTTTTGATTAAACTTCCTAATTAACACTATAAACAAGATTAATGAGTAATAATTGTACATAGAAACTATGTAATACTATTCACGGCCCTTGAAAACCATGTTTTCCTCCCGCTTGGTCTCTATTCAGCTCTTATAAGGCCTAGTTCAGGCCAATCGGAGATGAAAATTTGACTTTTGGTCAAACTTAGAAATAAGTTTAATTAATAGTAATTATATATAAAAACTATGTCTTTTTCCTCCCGGCTCTTGAAAACCTCGTTTTCTCCCTGTTTTGGGCTTTGTTCGGCTCTTATAAGGCCTAGTTCAGGCTGATAGGGGCTGAAAGTTTGATTTTTGGTTAAACTTTCCAATTAACACTAGAAATAAGGATAATTAGTACTAATTGTACATAAAACTATATAATACCACTCTCAGCACTTGAAAACCTTGTTTTCTCCCATTTTGGTCCTGTTCGGCTCTAATAAGGCCCAATTCAGGCTAATAAGACTGAAGGTTTGACTTTTGGTCAAACTTTATAATTAAGACTAAAAGCAAGTTTAGTTAGTAGTAATTATATATAAAAACTATGTCATACTACTCTCGGCTCTTGAAAACCTCGTTTTCTCCCCGTTTGGGCCCTAATCAGCTCTTATATAAGGCTTACTCAGGCCAATCGGGCTGAAAGTTTAACTCTTATCAAACTTTGAATTCAATTAACACTAGAAACAAAGTTAATTAGTAGTAATTGTACATAGAAACTATGTAATTTCATTCATGGCCCTTGAAAACCATGTTTTCCTCCCGTTTGGTCCCTATTCGGCTCCTATAAAGCCTAGTTCAGGCCAATTGGGGCTGAAAGTTTGACTTTTGTTAAAACTTCCCAATTAAGACGAGAAATAAGTTTAATTAGTACTAATTATATATAAAACTATGTATTACTTCTCCTTGCTATTGGAAATCTTATTTTTCCCTTTTTGTACCATATTCGGCTCTAATATTATAAGGTCTAGTCCAGACCAAACAGGGCTGAAAGTTTGATTTTTAGTCAAACTTTACAATTAACACTAGAAATAAGGTTAATTAGTCATAATTGTACATATAAACTATGTAATACCATTCACAGCCCTTGAAAACTATGTTTTCCTCCCTTTTGGTCTCTATTCGGCTCTTATAACACCTAGTTCAGGCCAAGCAGGGCTGAAAGATTGACTCTTGATCAAACTTCACAATTCACACTGAAAATAAGGTTAATTAGTAGTAATTGCATATAATAACTATGTAATACCATTCAAGACCCTTGAAAACCATGTTTTCCTCCTGTTTAGTCTCTTTTCGACTCTTATAAGGCCAATCCAAGCTGAAAGTTTCACTTTTGATCAAATTTTCAAATTAAGAATAGAAAAAAGTTTAATTTATAGTGGTTATACATAAAAACTTTGTAATATTACTCTCGGCTATTAAAAACCTCGTCTTCTCCCTTTTTTGACCCATTCAGCTCTTATATGGCCTAGTTCAGGCCAATCAGGGTTAAAAAAGTTTGTCTTTTGGTTAAACTTTCAATTAATATTAGAAACAAGGTTAATTAGTCGTAATTGCATATAGAAACTAATTAATACAACTCACCGCTCTTGAAAATCATATTTTTCTCTCGTTAGGGCCCGATTTGGTTCTTATAATGCGTAGTTCAGGCCAATTGTGGCTGAAGGTTTGACTTTTGGTCAAACTTCCCGATTTGGAATAGAAACAAGTTTAGTTAGTAATAATTATACATAAAAAATATGTGATACTTTTCTCGGCTCTTGAAAATCATGCTTTCTCCCTGTTTGTGGCCTATTTGGCTCTTACAATGCCTAGTTCAGGCCAATCGGGGCTAAAATTTAACTTTTGGTCAAACTTTCAGATTAAGATGAGAAACAACTTTAATTTGTAGTAATTGAACAAAAAAATTATGTAATACTACTATCAGCTCTTTAAAACCATATTGCCCCTCGTTTGGGCTATATTCAGCTCTTACAAGGCCTTGTTCAGGCCAATCAGGGCTAAAAGTTTGACTTTTATTCAAACTTCACAATTAAGAGTAGAACCAGTTTAATTAGTAGTAATTATACATAAAAAATATGTAATACAACTCATGACTCTTGAAAACTGCATTTCCTCCCTGTTTGGGCCCTATTTGGCTCTTATAGGGCCTATTTCAAGCCAATTAGGGCTGAAAGTTTGACTTTAGATCAAACTTCCCAATTAACACTAGAAACAAGGTTAATTAGCAGTAATTGTACATAAAAACTATGTAATACTACTCACAGCTCTTGAAAACCTTATTTTGCTCCCATTTGGGGTCTTATTCGGCTCTTATAAGGCCTATCTCAGGCCAATTAGGGCTGAAAGTTTTACTTTTGGTCAACCTTCCTAATTAAGACTAGAGACATATAAAATTAGTAGTAAATTTATATAAAAACTATGTAATACCACTCAAGGCTCTTGAAAACATGTTTTCTCCCCGTTTTAACCCTGTTCGACTAAGGCCTAATTCAGATAAATCGGGGCTGAAGTATAACTTTTGGTCAAACTTTCGATTAAGGCTTGAAACAACATTAATTAGCAGTAATTGCGTATAGAATCTGTGTAATACTACTCCCGACTCTTTAAAAATCACGTTTTCTCCCAATTTGGCCCTTATTCTGCGCTTATAAAGCCGAGTTCAGGACAATCGGGGCTGAAAGTTTGACTTTTAATCAAATTTTCTACTTAAGACTAGAAACAAGTTTAATTTTAAGTAATTATATATAAAATTATGTAATTCTACTCCCGGGTATTGAAAACCTTGGTTTCTACCCGTTTGGGCGGCTCTTATAAGACATATTTTACTTTTGATCAAACTTGCCACTTAAGGCTAGAAACAAAGTTAATTAATAGTAAATGTACATAGAAACTATGTAATTCCACTCCCGGCTCATGAAAATCTCGTTATCTCCTCGTTTGGGTTTTATTCGGCTCTTATAATACCTAGTTCAGGCCAATCGGGGCTGAAAGTTTGACTTTTGGTCAAACTTCTAATTTAAAACTAGAAACAAGATTAAGTAGTAGGAATTATACATAGAACTATGTAATAATACATCTGGTCCCTCTTCGGCTCTTATAAGGCCTAGTTCAGGCCAATCGGGGCTGAAAGTTTAAATTTTGGTCAACCTTTCAAATTAAGAATAAAAACAAATTTAATTTATAGTAATTAAACATAAAAACTATGTAATACTACTTTCATCTCTTAAAAACCTAATTTCTCCTTTTTTGAGCCCTATACAGCTCTTAATAAGGCCTGGTTCAGACCTATCGAAGCTGAAAGTTTGACTTTTGGTCAAACTTTCCAATTAATGCTAGAAATAAAGTTAATTATTAGTAATTTCTTATAAAATATATAATACCACTCATGGCTCTTAAAAGCCTTATTTTCCTCCCATTTGGGCCCATTCAGCTCTTATAAGGTCTAGTTTAAGGCAATCGGGGCTGAAAGTTTAACTTTTAATCAAACTTTCCAATTAAGAATAGAACAAATTTAACTAATGGTAATTATACATAAAACTATGTGATATTACTCCCGACTTTTGAAAACCTTATTTTCTCACTATTTGGTCCCAATTCGGCTCTTATAATACCTAGGATTGGCCAATCAGGGATAAAAGTTTGACTTTTGGTCAAACTTCCATATTAAGACTAGAAACAAGTTTAATTAGAAGTGATTACACATAGAAACTTTTGAATCTCCGGGCTCTTTAAAACCACGATTTCTCCCTGTTTAGGTCATATTCGGCTCTTATAAGGTCTAGTTCAGGCCAACGGGGTGAAAGTTTGACTTTTGATCAAACTTCCCAATTTAACACTAGAAACAAGTATAATTTGAAGTAATTATACATAAAAACTATGTAATTCTACTCCTGAATCTTAAAAACAACATTTTCTCCCTATTTGGGCCATATGCAGCTCTTATAAGGCCTAATTTAACCATTCAGGGCCCTTGAAAACTTTGTTTTCCTCTCGTTTGTGTCCTATTCGACATTATAAGGCCTATATCAGGCGAATCGGGGCTGAAAATTTGACTGTCGGTCAAACTTTCCAATTAACACTAGAAAAAGGTTAATTAATAGTAATTGTACGTAGAAACTATGTAATGCCACTGTCATCTCTTGAAAATCATGTTTTCCTCCCGTTTGGGCCTTATTCGGCTCTTATAAGGCCTAATTTAACCAATCGGTCCTGAAGTTTGACCTTTGCTCAAACTTTCAAGTTTAATTAGTAGTAATTGTACATAGAAACTATGTGATACTACTACTGGCTCTTGAAAACCATATTTTCTCTCTGTTTGGACCTTATTCGCTCTTATAAGGCTTAGTTCCAGCCAATCGATGTTGAAAGTATGACTTTTAGTCAAACATCCCAATTAAGATTAGAAACAAGTTTAATTAGTAGTAATTATATATAAAAACTATATTACACTACTCCTGAGTCTTGAAAACCTCATTTTCTCCCCATTTAGGGCCCTAATCGACTATTATCGGCCTAGTTCAGGCCAATCGGGCTGAAGTTTGACTTTTGGTCAAACTTTACAATTAACATAAAAAAAAGTTTAATTAGTAGTATTTGCACATAAAAACTATGTAATACCACGCTCAAATCTTGAAAATCTTGTTTTTCTACCGTTTGGCCCTATTTGGTTCTTATAAGGCCAGTTCAAGCTAATATGGGTTAAAGGTTTGACTTTTGGTGATTCCTAATTAAGACTAGAAACAAGTTTAATCAGCAGTAATTATACATAAAAACTACGTAATACTACTCTCAATTCTTGAAAACTGCATTTTCTCCCTGCTTGGACCCTATTCAACTTTTATATGGCCTAATTTAGGCCAATCAAGGCTAAACTTTCTAATTAATACTGGAAATAAGGTTAATTAGAAGTAATTATAAAAAGAAACTACATATTACCATTCACGGCCCTTGAAAACCATGTTTTCCTCCTGTTTGGTCCCTATTCTACTCTCAGCTCTTGAAAACTAAGTAATACTACTCTCAGCTCTTGAAAATTGCATTTTCTACCTGTTTGGATTCTATTTCTTTCACTCTTATAAGGTCTAGTTTATGCCAATCGGGGCTGAAAGTTTGACAGTTGGTCAAACTTTCCAATAACACTAGAAACAAAGTTAATTAGTAATAATTGAACATAGAAACTATGTAATGCCTTTCACGGCCCTTGAAAACCATGTTTCCTCCCGTTTGATCTCTATTCGGCTCTTATAAGGACTACTTTAGGCCAATCGGGGCTGAAAGTTTGACTTTTAATAGAACTTTCTAATTAAGACTCGAAACAAGTTTAATTCATAGTAATTATACATAAAAATTATATAATACCCTCGGCTCTTGAAAACTGCATTTTCTTCCTGCTTGGACTTTATCTGGCTCTTATAAGGCCTAATTCAGGCCAATCGGGGCTGCAAGTTTGAATTTTGGTCAAAATTCACAATTAACACTAAAGGAAAAGTTAATTAGTAGTAATCGTATATAGAAACTATGAAATACTATTCACGACCCTTGAGAACCATGTTTTTCTCTCGTTTGGTCCCTTTTCGGCTCTTATAAGGCCTAATTTAATTCAATGGGATGAAAGTTTGACTTTTGATCAAACTTACAAATTAAGAATAGAAACAAGTTTAATTTATGATAAAAACTATGTAATACTACTCTCGGCCCTTGAAAACCTTATTTTCTCTCCGTTTAGGTCTTATTCAGCTCTTATAAGGCCGAGTTCAGAACTATGTAAGGTTTATTAGTAGGAATCATATACAGAACTATGTAATGCAACTCTCAGCACTTGAAGACCATGTTTTCCTCCGGTTTAGGCCCTATTTAGCTCTTATAATGTGCAGTTCAGGCCAATTGGGGCTGAAGGTTTGACTTTTAAACTTTCTATTAACACTAGGCTGAAGGTTTGACTTTTAGTTAAACTTTCTATTAACACTAGAAACAAGGTTAATTAGTAGTAATTGTGCATAGAAACAACGTAATACCACTCACATCTCTTGAAAACCATGTTTTTCTCCTATTTGGGTCCTATTTGACTCTAATAAGGCCCTAGTTCAAGCCAATCGGGGCTGAAAGTTTAACTTTTAGTCAAACTTCCCAACTAAGACGAGAAACAAGGTTAATTGGTAGCAATTATACATTGAAACTATATAATACCACTCATGACTCTTGAAAACCAAGTCTTCCTCTCGTTTGGGTTCTACTCGGCTCTTACAAGACCTAGTTCAGGCCAATCGGGGCTGAAAGTTTTACTTTTAGTTAAACTTTTCAATTAATACTAAAAACACATTAAATTAATAGTAATTTACATAAAAACTATGTAATACTACTCAATGCTCTTGAAAATCATATTTATTCCCCGTTTGGGCCCTATTCGGCTCTTCAAAGGTATAGTTTAGGTAAATCGGGTTGAAAGTATGACTTTTGGTCAAACTTCTAAATTAAGACTAGAAATAAGGTTAATTAGAAGTTCATAGAATCTATGTAATACTACTCTCGGCTCTTGAAAACCCACGTTTTTTCTCTGTTTGGGCCCTATTCGGCTCTTATAAAGCCGAGTTCAGGGCAATCGAGGCAGAAAGTTTAACTTTTGATCAAACTTCCTAATTAAGAATAGTAACAAGTTAATTTGTAGTAACTATATATAAATCTATGTAATTCTACTTCCGGCTATTGAAAACCTCGGTTTCTCCCTGCTTAGGCCCTATTCGGCTCTTATAAGGCATATTTCACGGAACTAAACGTTTGACTTGAAAACCATGTTAATTTGTAGTAAATGTTTATAAAAACTATGTAATTTCGCTCACTTGCTCTTGAAAACCATGTTTTCTTCCCGTGTGAGCCTTGTTTGGCTCTGATATGGCCTAGTTCAGGCCAATCGGGCTGAAAGTTTAACTTTCGGCCAAACTTTTAAATTAAGAATATAAAAAAGTTTAATTAGTAGTAGTTATATATGGAAACTATGTAATAATACTCCCAGCTCTAAAAAACCTCATTTTCTCCCCTTATGGTCTCTAATAGGTTCTAATAAGGCCTAGTTAAGGCCAGTCGGGGATAAAAGTTTGAATTTTGGTCAAACTTCTCAATTAAGACTAAACACAAGATTAATTAGTAGTAATTGTATATAAACGCTATATAATACCACCCAAGGCTCTTGAAAACCGCATTCTCTCTCTGTTTGAATCCTATTCGCTTATATAAAGCTTAGTTTAGGCCAATCAGAGCTGAAAGTTTGACTTTTGGCCAAACTTCCCAATTAAAACTAGAAACAAGATTAATTTGTATAAATTCTATACAGAAACTATGTAATACCACTCTCAACACTTGAAGCCATATTTTCTTCCAGTTTGGGCCCTAATATGCGCTTATAAGATTTGACTTTTAGTCAAACTTCTTAATTAAGCCTTAAAATAAGTTTACTTAGTAGTAATTATACAAAAAACTATGTAACACTACTCTGGGCCCTTGAAAACTGCATTTTCACCTGTTTGAGCCCTATTCGGCTCTTATAAGGCTTAGTTTAGGCTAACTAGGGCTGAAAGTTTAATTTTAGCTCAAACTTCCCAATTAACACTAGAAACATGGTTAATTAGTTGTAATTATATATAAAAACTATGTATTACGACTCCTGGCTCTTGA
The DNA here is from genome assembly GCA_038442645.1 of Agave tequilana. Classification (NCBI taxonomy): domain Eukaryota; kingdom Viridiplantae; phylum Streptophyta; class Magnoliopsida; order Asparagales; family Asparagaceae; genus Agave; species Agave tequilana. The sequence continues at coordinate 372,541 of JAVJIF010030060.1, read as the reverse complement.
AAATCTTGTTTTTTCCCCGTTTGAGCCTTAATTCGGCTCTTATAAGCCTAATTCAAGCCAATCGGGGCTGAAAGTTTGACTTTTGGTTAAACTTCTTAATTAACACAAGAAACATGGTTAATTAGTAGAAATTGTACATATAATCTATATAAGGCCTAATTTAGGCCAATGGGATGAAAGTTTGACTTTTGATCAAACTACAAATTAAGAATAGAAACAATTTTAATTTATACATAAAAAGTATGCAATACTACTCACGGCCCTTGAAAACCTTATTTTCTCTCCGTTTAGGTCATATTTAGCTCTTATAAGGCCGAGTTCAGGCCAATCATGGCTGAAAGTTTGACTTTTGGTAAACTTTCAGATTAAGAATAAAAACAAGTTTAATTTATAGTGGTTATATATAAAAATATGTAGTACTTTTTTTGGCTCTTGAAAATCACATTTCTCCCCGTTTAGGCCCTATTCAGCTCTTATAAGGCCCAGTTCAGGCCAATCAGTCAAACTTTCAATTAGCATGGAATAAGGTTTATTAACAGTAATTGTATATAGAACTATGTAATACCACTCTAAGCACTTGAAGACCATGTTTTCCTCCGGTTTAGGCCATATTCAGCTCTTATAATGTGTAGTTCTGGCCAATCAGGGCTAAAGGGTTGACTTTTGGTCAAACTTCCCGATTAAGAATAGAAACAAGTTTAATTAGTAGTAATTTTACATAAAAACTATGCGATACTACTCCCGCTCTTGACAACCATATTTTCTCCACTTTTGGGCCCTATTCGACTTTTATAATGCCTATTAAGGTCAATGGGGCTAAAAGTTTGACCTTTAGTCAAACTTTCAGATTAAGACTAAAAACAAGTTTAATTTGTAGTAATTGAATATAGAAAAAAATATAATACTACTCTTGGCTCTTTAAAACCATGTTTTCTTCCCGTTTAAGTCATATTCGGCCCTTAAAAGGCCTTATTCAGGCCAATCAGGGTAGAAAGTTTGAGTTTTGATCAAAACTTCCAACTAACACTAGAAACAAGTTTAATTAGTAGTATTTATATATTAAAACTTTGTAATACAATTATCGGCTCTTGAAAACTACATTTTCTCCCTGTTGTGCCGTATTCGGCACTTATAAGGCCTAGTTTACGCCAATTAGCTGAAAAGTTTGACTTTTAGTCAAACTTCCCAATTAACACTAGAAACAAGGTTAATTAGCAGTACTTGTCTATAGAAACAATGTAATACCACTTACGTCTCTGGAAAATCTTGTTTTCCTCCCATTTGGGTCCTTTTTGACTCTAATTAGGCCCTAGTTCAAGCCAATCGGGGCTGAAAGTTTGACTTTTGGTTAAACTTCCCAACTAAGGCAAGAAATAAGTTAATTAGTATCAATTATGCATAGAAACTATATAATACCACTCATGACTCTTGAAAACCTTGTCTTCCTCTCGTTTGGGTTCTACTCAGCTCTTACAAGGCCTAGTTCAGGCCAATCGGGGCGGAAAGTTTTATTTTTGGTCAAACTTCCCAATTATTACTAGAAACATTAAACTAATTATAAATTTACATAAAAACTATGCAATACTACTCAACGCTCTTGAAAACCATATTTATTCCCCGTTTGGGCCCTATTCAGCTCTTCAAAGGCATAGTTCAGGTAAAACGGATTGTATGACTTTTGGCCAAACTTCTAGATTAAGACTAGAAATAAGGTTAATTAGAAGTTCATAGAATCTATGTAATACCACTCTCGGCTCTTGAAAAATCACGTTTTCTATCTGTTTGGGCCATATTCGGCTCTTATAAAGCCGAGTTCAGGGCAATCGATGCAGAAAGTTTAACTTTTGATTAAACTTACTAATTAAGAATAGAAATAAGTTTAATTTATAGTAACTATACATAAAACTATGTAATTCTACCCTCGGCTATTGAGAACCTCGGTTTCTCCCTGTTTAGGCCCTATTCGGCTCTTATAAGGCATATTTCAGACCAATTGGAACTGAAAGTTTGATTTGAAAATCATGTTAATTTGTTATAAATATACATAAAAATTATGTAATTTTGCTCACTTGCTCTTGAAAACCATGTTTTCTTCCCGTGTGAGGCTTGTTCGGCTCTGATATGGCCTAGTTCAGGCCAATCAGGGCTGAAAGTTTGACTTTTGGTCAAACTTCCCAATTAACACTAGAATCAAGGTAATTAGTAATAATTGTATATAGAAACTATGTAATACCACTCTCAGCTATTGAAAAATCATGTTTTCTCCCGATAGGGCCTCTTTCGGCTCAGATAAGGCCTGGTTCAATCAGGCCAATAAGAGCTGAAAAGATTTGACTTTTGGTTAAACTTCCTATTTAAGAATAGAAATAAGTTTAATTAGTAGTAATTAAACATAATAAACTATGTCATTCTACTCCTGACTCTTGCAAACCTCATTTTCTCCCCATTTAGTCCCTAATCGGCTCTTATAAGGCCAATTTCAGGCCAATCGGAGCTGAAGTTTGAGTAACACTAGAAACAAAGTTAGTTAGTACTAATTGTATATAAAACTATGTAATACCATTCACGACTCCTGAAAATCATGTTTCCCTCCCATATAGTCCCTATTCGGTTCTTATGAGGCCAAGTACAGACAATAGGAGCTAAAAGTTTGATTTTTGCTAAAACTTTCCAATTAAGACTAGAAACAATTTTACTTAGTTATAATTATATATAAAAACTATGTATTACTACTCTCAACTCTTGAAAATCTCATTTTTTTTTTCCCGTTTGAGCCTTAATTCGGCTCTTATAAGCCTAGTTCAGGTCAATCGGGACTGAAAGTTTGACTTTTGGTCAAACTTCTCAATTAACACAAGAAACATGGTTAATTAGTAGTAATTGTACATATAAACTATATAATACCATTCAAAGCCCTTGAAAATCATAATTTCCTCCCGTTTTGTCCCTATTCGGCTCTTCTAAGGCCCTAGCTCAGGCCAATCGAGGTTGAAAATTTGATTTTTGGTAAAAAATTACCAATTAAGAATTGAAAATAAGTTTATTTACTAGTAATTATATATAAAATTTAGATATTACAACTCTCGGCTCTTAAAAATCATATTTTCTCCGTTTGTGCCTTATTCGGCTATTATATAACTCCTTGTTCAGGCCAATCGAGGCTGAAAGTTTGGCTTTTGGTCAAGACTTCCAATAAATAGTAGAAATAAGGTTAATTAGTAGCAATTGTACACAAAAACTATGTAATCTCATTCCTCCAGTTTGGGCCTACTCGGCTCTTATAAGGCCTAGTTCAGGCCAATAAGAACTGAAGGTTTGACTTTTGCTAAAACTTTCTAATTAAGACAAGAAATAAGTTTAATTAGTAGTAGTTATATATAAAAATTATGTAATACTACTCTCGGCTATTGAAAATCGTATTTTCTTCCAGTTTGAACCTTATTCGGCTCTAATAAGGCCTAGCTAAAGCCAATAGGGGCGGAAACTTACCTTATGGTCAAACTTCCCAATTAACATTAGAAACAAAGTTAATCAGTATTAATTGTACATAAAAACTATGTAATACCGTTCACGGCCCTTAAAAGTCATGTTTTCCACCCGCTTAGTCCCTACTTAACTCTAATGTTAATTTGTAGTAAATGTACAAAAAAAAGCTATGTAATTTTGCTCACTTGCTCTTGAAAATCATGTTTTCTTCCCATGTGAGCCTTGTTCAGCTCTGATATGACCTAGTTTAAGCCAATCGGGTTGAAAGTTTGACTTTTGGTCAAATTTTCCAATTAAAACTAGAAACAAGATTAATCTGTATTAATTCTACATAGAAACTATGTAATACTACTCTTAACTCTTGAAACCATATTTTCATCCCTATTGGGCCCTAATATGCACGACTTTTGGTCAAACTTCCTATTTAAACCTTAAAACAAGTTTACTTAGTAGTAATTATACAAAAAACTATGTAACACTGCTCCCGGCTCTTAAAAACTGCATTTTCACCCGTTTGAGCCCTATTCGGCTTTTATAAGGCTTAGTTTAGGCTAACCAGGTCTTAAAGTTTGATTTTAGCTCAAAATTTCCAATTAACACTAGAAACAAGATTCACTAGAAGTAATTGTACATAAAAACTATGTAATACCACTATCACCACTTGAAAATCATGTTTTCCTTAAGTTTGGACTCTATTTGGCTATTATAAGGCCTACGTCAGGCCAATCGGGGCTAAAAGTTTGACTTTTGGTAAAACTTCTCAAAATTAAGACTAGAAAATGTTTAATTAGTAGTAATTATGCATAAAAACTATGTATTACTACTCTCAGCTCTTGAAAACCTCGTTTTCTCCCCGTTTGGGCTCTAATAAGCTACTATAAGGTTTAGTTCATGCCAATCGGGGCAGAAAGTTGACTTTCGGTCAAACTTCTCAATTAACACTATAAACAAGGTTAATTAGTAGTAATTATACATAGAAACTATGTAATACTATTCACGGCCCTTGAAAACCATGTTTTCCTCCCGTTTGGTCCCTATTCGACTCTTATAAGGCATAATTCAAGCTAATCGGGGATGAAAGTTTGACTTTTGGTCAAACTTACAAACTTAGACATAAGTTTAATTTTTAGAAATTATACATAAAAACTATGTTATTCCACTCCCATCTCTTAAAAACCTCATTTTCTCCCTGTTTGACCTTTATTCGGCTCTTATAAGGCCTAGTTCAGACTAATAGGGGCTGAAAGTTTGACTTTTGGTCAAACTTTCCAATTAACACTAGAAATGAGGTTAATTAGTACTAATTGTACATAAAAACTATGTAATACCATTCTCAGCACTTGAAAACCCTGTTTTCTCCAGTTTGGGTCCTATTGGGCTCTAATGAGGCCTAGTTCGGGCTAATAAAAACTGAAGGTTTGACTTTTGTCAAACTTTATAATTAAGACTTAAAATTAGTTTAATTAGTAGTAATTATACATAAAAACTATGTCATACTACTCTCGGCTCTTGAAAACGTCATTTTATCCCCGTTTGGGCCCTAATCGGCTCTTATAAGGCCTAATTCAGGCCAATTAAGGCTGAAAGTTTGACTCTTGGTCAAACTTTCCAATTAACTCTAGAAATAAAAATTAGTTAGTAGTAATTGTACGTAAAAACTATGTAATACCATTCATGGCCCTAGAAAACCATGTTTTCCTCCCGTTTGGTCCCTATTCGGCTCTTATAAAGCCTGGTTCAGACCGATCGGGGTTGAAAGTTTGACTTTTGGTAAAACTTCTAATTAAGACGAGAAACAAGTTTAATTAGTAGTAATTATGCAAAAAATTATGTATTACTTCTCCTTGCTCTTGGAAACCTTATTTTTCCCATTTGTACCTTATTCGGCTCTTATATTATAAGGTCTAGTCCAGACCAAACAGGGCTGAAAGTTTGACTTTTAGTCAAACTTCATAATTAACACTAAAAATAGGGTTAATTAGTGGTAATTGTACATATAAACTATGTAATACCATTCACAGCCCTTTAAAACTATGTTTTCCTCTCTTTTGGTCCCTATTCGACTCTTATAAGACCTAGTTCTGGCCATCATCAGGGCTGAAAGTTTGACTCTTGATTAAACTTCCCAATTAACACTAAAAACAAGGTTAATTAGTAGTAATTGTATATAAAAACTATGTAATACATTCATGGCCCTTGAAAACTATGTTTTCTTCCCGTTTAGTCCCTTTTCGACTCTTTTAAGGCCAATCAAGGCTGAAAGTTGCACTTTTGATCAAACTTCCAAATTAATAAGAAAAAAGTTTAATTTATAGTGGTTATGTATAAAAACTTTGTAATATTACTCTCGGCTCTTAAATACCTCATTTTCTCCCTGTTTTGGCCCTATCAGCTATTATAAGGCCAGTTTAGGCCAATAAGGGCTTAATGTTTGACTTTTGGTCAAACTTTCTAATTAAAACTTAAAACAATTTTAATTAGTAGTATAGGGCCCAAATGGGAAACGGCCTCTTTACCCGTTTGGGTCCTATTCAGCTCTTATAAGGCCTAGTTTAGGCTATCAAGGGCTTAAAGCTTAATTTTTGGTCAAAGTTCCCAATTAACACTAGAAACAAGGTTAATTCGCAGTAATTGTACATGGAAAGTATGTAATATCACTCTTAGTTCTTGAAAATCATGTTTTACTCATGTTTGGGCCCTATTTGGCTCTTATAAGGCCTAATTCTGGCTAATCGGGGCTGAAAGTTTGACTTTTGGTCAAACTTATAAATTAATTAGTTGTAGTTTATACGTAGAAACTATGTGAACTACTCCTGAATCCTGAAAACCATGGTTTCTCCCCATTTGCGGCCTATACGGCTCTTATAAGCCCTGGTTCAGGCCAATCGGGGTTGAAAGTTTAACTTTTGGTAAAACTTCCCAATTAAGTCTAGAAACAAGTTTAATTAGTAGTAATTACACATAAAAACTATGTAATACTACTCCCGACTCTTGAAAACCTCATTTCTCCCTGTTTGGGCTCTTATATGGCGGCCTAGGCCAATCGGAGATGCAAGTTTGACTTTAGGTCAGTAATCCCAATTAACGCTAGAAATAAAATAAATTAATAGTAATTGTACATAAAAACTATGTAATACCACTCTAAGCTCTTGAAATTCATGTTTTCTTCCGATTTGGGCTATATTCGGCTTTAAAAGCCTAGTCAGGCCAATAAGGGCTGAAAGTTTGACTTTTGATTAAACTTTCCAATTAAGACTAGAAATAAGTTTATTTAGTAATAATTATACATAAAAACTATATAATACTACTCCTGACTTTTGATAACTGTATTTTCTCTCCGATTGGACCCATTAGGCTCTTATAAGGCCTAATTTAAGGCCAATCAGAGCTGAAAGTTTCAATTTTAGTCAAAGTTCTCAATTAACACTAGAAATAAGGTTAATCAGTAGTAATTGTACATAACACTATGTAATACCTTTTACGGCCCTTGAAAACCATATTTTCCTCCCCGTTTAGTCACTATTCGGCTCTTATAAGGTGTAGTTTAGGCCATTCGAGGCTGAAAGTTTGATTTTTGGTAAAACTTTTCAATTAAGACTAGAAACTAGTTTAATTAGTAATAATTATATAAAAAAATATGTGCCACTGCTAATGACTCTTGAAAACCTCATTTTCTCCCGGTTTAGGCCCTAATCGGCTATTATAATGCCTAGTAAATCGGGATTGAAAGTTTGACCTTTGGTCAAACTTTCTCATTAATACTAGAAACAAGGTTAATTAGTACTTATTATACAAAAAAACTATGTAACACTATTCACGGCCTTTGAAAATCATGTTTTCCTCCCGTTTGGTCCCTATTCGGCTCTTATGAGGCCCAGTTCAGGCCAATCGGGGCTGAAAGTTTGACTTTTAGTAAACTTCTAAATTAAGACTCGAAACAAGTTCAAGTAGTTGTAATTATACATAAAAACTATGTATTATTACTTCTGGCTTTTAAAAACTGTAGTTTTTCCCCCGTTGGACCTTATTAGGCTCTTATAAGGACTAGTTCAGACTAATAAGGGCTGAAAGTTTGACTTTTGGTCAAACTTTCCAATTTAATATTAGAAATAAGGTTAATTAGTAATAATTGCATATAGAAACTATACAATACTACTCTCAGCCCTTGAAAACTATGTTTTCTCCCGTTTGGGCCCTATTCGGCTCATATAAGGTCTAGTTCAGGCTACTCGGGGCTAAAAGTTTGACTCTAGGTAAAACTTCTCAATTAAGACTAGAAACTAGTTTAATTAGTAGTAATTATACATAAATATTATGTATTATTACTCTCGGCACTTGAAACCTCATTTTCTCCCCGTTTGGGCCTTGATCGGCCATTATAAGGTCTTGTTCAGGCCAATCGGGACTGAAAGTTTTACTTTTTAGTAAAACTTCTCAATTAAGACTAGAAACTAGTATAATTAGTAGTAATTACACATAAAAACTATGTATTACTACTTCTGATATTTGAAAACTGTGTTTTCTCCCCGTTTGGACCCTATGAGGCTCCTATAAGGCCCTTTTCAGGCCATAGGGCCTAAAAGTTTCAGTTCTGGTCAAACTTCCCAATTAACACTTAAAAAAAGGTTAATCAATAGAAATTGTACATAGAACTATGTAATGCCATTCTCGGTCCTTGAGAATCATATTTTCCTCCCGTTTCGTCCCTATTTGGCTCTTATAAGGCCTACTTCAGGCCAATCGGGGCTGAAAACTTGACTTTTAGTAAAACTTCTCAATTAAGACTAGAAATTAGTTTAATTAGTAGTAATTATACATAAAAACTATGTGTTACTACTCTCGGCTCTTGAAAACCTCATTGTCTCCCCGTCTGGGCCCTAATCGGCTATTATAAGGCCTAGTTCACGTCAATCGGGGCTCAAAGTTTGACTTTTGGTCAAACTCCCTAATTAATACTATAAATAAGATTAATTAGTTCTAATTGTACATAGAAACTATGTAATACTATTCATGGCCCTTGAAAACCATGTTCTCCTCCCGTTTGGTCTCTATTTGGCTCTTATAAGGCCTAGTTCAGGCCAATCGGAGATGAAAGATTGACTTTTGGTCAAACATAAAAATAAGTTTAATTAGTAGTAATTATACATAAAAACTATGTCATTCTACTCCCGGCTCTTGAAAACCTCGTTTTCTCTTATTTGGTCTTTGTTCGGCTCTTATAAGGCCTAGTTCAGGCTGATAGGGGTTGAAAGTTTGACTTTTGGTCAAACTTTCCAATTAACACAAGAAATAAGGTTAATTAGTATAATTGTATATAAAAACTATGTAATACGACTCTAGCACTTGAAAACCTTGTTTTTTCCCGTTTTGATCCTATTCGGCTCTAATAAGGCCTAGTTCAGACTAATAAGACTGAAGGTTTGACTTATGGTCAAACTTTATAATTAAGACTAAAAAAGTTTAATTAGTGGTAATTATATATAAAAACTATGTCATACTACTCTCGGCTCTTAAAAACCTCATTTTCTCCCTGTTGCGCCCTATTCGGCTCTTATAAGGCTTACTCAGGCCAATCGGGGCTGAAAAGTTCAACTCTTGGTCAAAATTTTCAATTAACACTAGAAACAAAGTTAGTTAATAGTAATTGTACATAGAAACTATGTAATACCATTCATGGCCCTTGAAAATCATGTTTTCCTCCCGTTTGGTCCCGATTCGGCTCTTATAAAGCCTAGTTCAGGCCAATCAGGACTGAAAGTTTGACTTCTAGTAAAGCAACCCAATTAAGATGAGAAACAAGTTTAATTAGTAATAATTATACATAAAACTATGTATTACTTCTCCTTGCTGTTGGAAACCTTATTTTTCCTGTTTGTACCTTATTCGCCTTTAATTAATAACGTCTAGTCCAGACCAAACAGGGCTGAAAGTTTGACTTTTAGTCAAACTTCACAATTAACACTAGAAATAAGGTTAATTGACTTAATTATACACATAAACTATGTAATACCATTCACAGCCCTTGAAAACTATGTTTTCCTCCCTTTTGGTCCCTATTCGGCTCTTATAAGGCCTAGTTCAGGCCAAGTAGGGCTGAAAGTTTGACTCTTGATCAAACTTCCCAATTAACACTGAAAATAAGGTTAATTAGTAGTAACTGTACATAAAAACTATGTAATACCATTCACGACCCTTGAAAACCATGTTTTCTTTCCGTTTAGTCCCTTTTCAACTCTTATAAGGCCAATCAGGGCTAAAAGTTTCACTATTGATCAAACTTTCAAATTAAGAAAAATATTTAATTTATAGTGGTTACACATAAAAATTTGTAATATTACTCTCGGCTCTTAAAATCTCGTCTTCTCCCTGTTTTGATCATATTCAGCTCTTATAAGGCCTAGTTCAGGCCAATCAGGGTTAAAAATTTGCCTTTTGGTCAAATTTCAATTAACACTAGAAATAAAGTTAATTAATCGTAATTGCATATAGAAACTATTTAATACCACTCATGGCACTTGAAAACCATGCTTTTCTCTCGTTGGGGCTTGATTTGGTTCTTATAATGCGTAGTTCTGGCAAATTGGGGCTGAAGATTTGACTTTTGGTCAAACTTCCCGATTAGGAATGGAAACAAGTTTAATTAATAATAATTATACATAAAAGATATGTGATACTATTCTCGGCTCTTGAAAATCATGCTTTCTTCCTGTTTGTAGCCTATTTGGCTCTTACAATTGCCTAGTTCAGACCAATCAGGGCTAAAATTTAACTTTTGGTCGAACTTCTAGATTAAGATGAGAAACAACTTTAATTTATAGTAATTGAACATAGAAATTATGTAATACTACTATCAGCTCTTTAAAACCACATTTTCCCTCATTTGGGCTATATTCGGCTCTTATAAGGCCTTGTTCAGGCCAATCGGGGATGAAAATTTGACTTTTGATCAAACATCACAATTATGAGTAGAACCATTTTAATTAGTAGTAATTATACATAAACATTATGTAATACAACTCACAACTCTTGAAAACCGCATTTCTCCCCGTTTGGGCCCTATTTGGCTATTATAGGGCCTATTTCAAGCCAATTAGGGCTGAAAGTTTGACTTTAGATCAAACTTTCCAATTAACACTAGAAACAAGGTTAATTAGCAGTAATTGTACATAAAAACTAGGTAATACTAAGGCTCTTGAAAATCTTGTTTTCCTCCCATTTGGGGTCTTATTCGGCTTTTATAAGGCTAGCTCAGGCCAATTAGGGTTGAAAATTTTACTTTTGATCAAACTTCCTAATTAAAAATAGAAACACATAAAATTAGTAGTAAATTTACATAAAAACTAAATAATACCACTCAAGGCCCTTGAAAATATTTTTTCTCCCCGTTTGAACCCTATTCGACTAAGGCCTAATTCAGGTAAATAAGGGATGAAAGTAATCCTTTTGGTTAAACTTTCAGATTTAGACTTGAAATTACATTAATTAGCAGTAATTGTGTATAGAATCTACGTAATACTACTCCAGGCTCTTGAAAAATCACGTTTTCTCCCCGTTTGGCCCTTATTCTGTGCTTATAAAGCCGAGTTCAGGGCAATCTGGGTTGAAAGTTTGATTTTTAATTAAATTTTCTAATTAAGACTAGAAACAAGTTTAATTTTAAGTAATTATATGTAAAACCATGTAATTCTACTCCTGGCTATTGAAAACCTCAGTTTCTCACCGTTTGGGCCTTATTCGGCACTTATAAGACATATATTTGAGGCTAATCAGGGCTGAAATTTGACTTTTGATCAAACTTTCCAATTAATACTAGAAACAAAGTTAATTAATAGTAAATGCACATAGAAACTATGTAATTCCACTCCCGGCTCTTGAAAATCTCGTTATCTCCTCATTTGGGTTTTATCGGCTCTTATAATACCTAGTTCAGGCCAATCGGGGCTGAAAGTTTGACTTTTGGTCAAACATTCAAATTAAAAATAGAAACAAGTTTACTTAGTAGTAGTTATACATAGAAATAATGTGATACTACTGCAAGCTCTTGAAATTCGTGTTTTCTCCCTGTTTTTTGCCCTATTCGGCTCTTATAAGGCCTAATTGGGGCCAATCAAGCTGAAAGTTTGACTTTGGCCAAATTTTCCAATTAAGACTAGAAACAAGTTTAATTAGTAGTAATAATACCTAAAAACTATGTAATACTACTCCCCATTTGGGTCCTATACAGCTCATATAATAACTAGTTTAGGCCAATCGTGGCAGAAAGTTTGACTTTTGCTTAAAACTTCTAAATTAAGATTAGAAACAAGTTTAGGTAGTAGTAATTGTATACAGAAATTATGTAATACAACTCTTGGCTCTTTAAACTAAAGTTTCTCCCCATTTGGGCCATATTCGGCTCTTATAAGGCTTTTAGTTCAGGCTAATCAGCCTGAAAGTTAGATTTTTTTGATTAAACTTTCTAATTAAGACTAGAAACAAGTTTAATTAATAGTAATAAACATAAAAACTATGAAATATTACTCCCAGATCTTGAAAACCGCAATTTCTCCCCGTTGGGCCCTATTAGCTCTTATAAGGTCGAGTTCAAACCAATCAGAGTTAAAAGTTTGATATTTGGTTTAACTTTTCAATTAATACTAGAAATACGGTTAATTGCAGTAATTGTATATAGAAACTATTTAATACCATTCTCAGCTCTTGTAAACCATGTTTTCTCTGGGCCTTGGCCATATTTGGCCAAGTTCAGGCCAATTGGGGCTGAAAGTTTGACTTTTAGTCAACTTTTAGCTCAAGAATAAAAACATGTTTAATGTATAGTGGCTATATATAAAACTATTAATACTTTTTTGGCTCTTGAAAATCTCATTTTCTCCCCGTTTAGGCCCTATTAAGCTCTTATAAGGCCCAATTCAGGCCAATCAGGGTTGAAAGTTTGACTTTTGGTCAAACTTTCAATTAACACAAGAAATAAGGTTTATTAGCAGTAATTGTACATAGAACTATGTAATACCATTCACGGCCCTTGAAAACCATGTTTTCCTCTCGTTTGGTCCCTATTCAATGACTTTTGGTCAAACTTGCCAATTAAGGCTAGAACAAGGTTAATTAGTAGTAAATGTACATAGAAACTATGTAATTTCACTCACGGCTCTTAGAAATTATGTTTTCCTCCCGCTTGGTCCCATTCTGCTCTTATAAGGCCTAGTTCAAGCCAATCGGGGCTGAAAGTTTGACTTTTAATAAAACTTTCAAATTAAGAATACAAACAAGTTTAATTAGTAGTAGTTAAACATAGAAACTATTTAATAATACTTTCGTATCTTGAAAACCTTATTTTCTCCCCGTTTGGACCTATCGGCTTATATAAAGCCTAGTACCCAACTCCTCTCCTTACAAACACAACCTCCTCCTTGAGGCACAACTCCAAGCCAACAAACAATCACCTCACAACTTGAGGGATTAGCACAAAGCTTACACAAGGATCACCTCACCACTTGAGGGATACAACCCAAATGCACAACCTCCTCAACACAATGAGGAAAGCACAAAGCCAAACAAAGATAGGGTTTTCAAATTGGTGGTCTAAACAACAACCACAAACAATTTCTTTCCCACACAAAATCCTATAGAATAAGATAGTAGATGTAGCTCAAGTGTGGAGAAGACCAAAGGAATGAAATCAAAATCTCAAAGAAAATCTTTGGGAAAAACTAGAAACCAAGATGAAGAAGTTTAATCAAAATCTTTTCCCAAAAACCCTTTCTTGATTTTCCAAATCCTAGCAAAAACACTAAATAGATTGATCAATATAAAGCCCAAAAACTTCTTTTGATTGCTGTGAAAACACTAGAGAGTCAGGAAAAATTCGCACAAAAAATCTTATAGCAAACAGGCTATTAATGGGGTATTTATAGCCCCCAGAAAAATATAGCCGTTAGCAGCAGAACTGCCAAAAATGAACTGCCGGTTGACCGATCGGTCGACCGTCCAACGGTCACATTTTGACCGTTGACAGTAACCGGTCGACCGTACGGTCGACCGTCCCCAGAACCAGAGAGCAACGACTCTCTGGGCGGTCGACCGTCCAGTCGACCGAAACAAACAGAGAGCAACCTGCTCTCAGTCGGTCGACCGTGCGATCGACCGGCTTAAGGGGCAGCCAGCGTGCAAGTGAATCGTGCACGTCGGTCGACCGCTACGGTCGACCGGCCTAGCCTGGCAGCTGCAAATCAGGGGAAAACTGGGTTTTTAAAGACTTGAAAAATTCCATAAAATCTCTAAAAATCCACAAAATTAGTTTTCTCATTTTATATTGAAATACAAACTTGTGTTATATTTAACACAAATCTCAAAAATTTTGAACTATTTTTGTGTTATAGAAATTTTGCCAAAAACCAAAAACTGTATTTTCTAAAAACTTGGATTTTTGAATAGAAAATACGTGTTGTCCAAAACTCATCCAAATACAAAAATATGATATTAAACAACATTTAGGCATGATGTATATGGATATAATTCTATATACATGAAACATATATATATATATATATCCATGTTTTTGACTTTAATTCCAAAATATGTTTTGTTAAAAAATACCAAACATAAAACACATGAATAAGTAAGTCAAAACTAAGTTTGTCTAGGAAGTTAAGCATGCATGTATATAGAACAAATCATATATACATTAAACCATGTAAACTTGTTTTGATTTATCTATTCATGAAAACCAAGATCGGTTAAACCAAAAACGGAAAAATCGAAAACCAATATTCCAAACATGAAACGTGTGTGTTGTGAACTTGAGCATATCATACTATTCTAATCTTTACAATTTGGATCTAAACACAAAAATAAACTATGGTACCGATGTCTTCTTGTAGAGCGCAATCTCCAAGCCGACTCGATCCAAAACTCTTTGATCCACCGAGCAAGTGCTATATATGATCTCTGACGCTCGGGCTCTTGAATCAACATGTGAAAGCTTCCAAATCTTCTTGTTGAAGCTAATCACCTACTAATAACTTGATTAATGAGCTGAAACTAAAATCACAAGATTATTAGTACACATACTACATGAGTTTATCATCATCAAAACTAGAGTCGAAGGCCTCTGGACCAACAATCTCCCCCTTTTTGATGATGACAAAACTCATGGAGTTATATATGCATGGATCAAAGTTAAGCTTCAAAGAAGCTCCCCCTTAACTCATGCATAAAACAAATAAACATAAATATGCAATGAATGACAATGCATAATCATGCATAAACAATAAATGGCTCTAGATACCAATGAAATGTTTAAAAACAAAACATGCTCAAAACATTCTCTAGATACCAATTAAAATTAAACTAAATTAAACTTAATATATGCAAAACATAAACATGCATATATAAAACTTCTCAAATAATTCTCCCCCTTTTTGTCAATCATCAATAAAGGGGTAAAAACCAAAACAAAACAAAATCTTCTCCCCTTTTTAATACAAAGAAACACTCATCAATAAGGGGTAAACGCAAAACCAAATCAATAAATTTTTCTCACCCTTTTTGTTCGAAACCATGAATCAACAAAAGGGTTAATAAAGACAATGTTCTCCCCCTTTGTCTAAAACAAAAACAAGACCAAATAGGGGTGACTATCAATTAAGATATCAAGTGAAAATATGTCAAAGTAGCATTTTATACCAATTGAAAGTAAACATAGATCGATAAAATAAATGGTATATGCTATATACATTCATGAAGAGGAAGATGTGAAGCTTCCCTACATAGATACATTACATGAAGGAGGGATGACAAGCCCTAATTCACATAACGTACACTATGCAATGAATAAGAGGAGATGTGAAGCTCCCCCTACACACGTGTACCACATAAAGAAGAGATTGTTTAGATTAGTGATATACATGTTTAGTTATTTGAGACACCCATGGACCTATCTTTATGTTCTCACTTTGTTTTTAAACTAATATGTATGCCCTAGATCTAATGCACATGCTTACACATGATGATCATATATGTTTATGATTCTTGTTTTGATATCTCATGTTTTTGATGTTTAGAGTTTATTATGTTAAATGCCATGATTCTTAGATCATTGACATGCATGTATAGCTTTTGAGATCACCCATGTTTATATGGACCCATATGTTGTGTTCTCACCATTTGTTTAGCTATTATATCATGATTCTAATAGCATGTGGATTTACATAATGATCATGTTTATGATTTTCATGTTGATTTATATCTCGTTTTATGCTTAATAATTTGATTACTTGTTTAGATGTTAGTTTTCATTAAGACTAGAATTTATACTTGTATATGTAGTGGGACACAAATAAATATTTATATATGTTTGTGCTTGGATGCTTATTTGTACCCATTAAATGTGCTAGTATAGCCTAGTTTTGATGATTCATGCATTCTAATTTGTATTCCTCATCTTGAATATGTTTCTATGATCATGTGTTTTAACTTCATGTATATGTCTATCTTGTCCAAACTATTGATTATACATGTACATCCTTGAGCCACGTGCCTTCATGCATATACTTTTGTGGACTCATTATGTTTAGGATATTATGTATACTTTAGTTTGTACATGACATACATATACCTTGAAGTTTAAATCGTTTTGATGATTTTCATGTTTTTAGGTAATCTCAATTGGTAATGAAAATCTAGTCTTTCATGTTTTCATGTTTTTAAGGAATTTCAATTGAGCTTAATTGAATATTTTCATGTTGATATGTGCCACATTATACTTGTACACTCACTTTATTAGTTTACTCATGATTTGTTTTCATGAGACTATGATATGGGCTTTATGGATTTTGAGTGTTTAGTGATCATGTGAATTACATATGTTTCATGAAAAACAATTTTGTTTTATTCCTTACTTCAAGGATTTCGTACTAGTTAACAAGATTTCCCATTTAATTAGTTCGTATTCTTCTTATGGTAGAGATTTTCAAACGTACTCTATTTTCAAACCTATTTTTGAAAACCCCTACCTTCAATGGGCGGTTGGATGGGAGACCATGCCTCATGTATGCTTTATATTGAAAATCATTTTAAAACTTGAACATGGTTGGGTGGTAGTTATATGATGTATACACTTGATCATTATTGTTATTTCAATTGGTATCATTGGACTCTTTCAATTGGTATCAATTTTGACCTTTCTTGTATACTCATATATGTTTGTTTGTATGTATGCTTTCATTTCAAAGAATATCAATTTCAATTGGTATCTATTTTTCATACATATATATGTTTGCGTTTATGCTAAGCTTGAGCTTCAATTTTGTTTCAATTGATTAGTTTTCAATTGCTTTTCAATTGGTATCTTATTTCAAGCCTATGCATGTGTTTTGTTGGTATTTCATAAAGGGGGAGAAAATTCGATTTTCATATTTACAATTGGTATTTGTATTTCCACTCCCTTACTTTATGATAGAAATAAAAATTTTAAATTGATATCATATACTTAAAAAGTAAAATACTCTCTTTTGATATCAAAATGTTTATTTGAATGTTTTAAATTTGGTATCTCAAATTTTTTTTAAAGAAAATATTACAAAAGTTTTGATTTGTATTGCATATATGCAAGGAGAGCTTAACATCTCTTCTACATATAGATTCATGATGAGTGTATCTTATATTGAAGAGCTTGATAAATCACATGACACAATCATAATGAGCTTTAAAACATGATATGCTATAAATCAATGATGTGAAAGCATGTAAATAAAAACGGGAGTTAGAGATCGATACCAAAACCGATGAAGGCACCTCTCTAGTTCTCCAAAACAATGGTGGTCCTCCCCCACCAAACTTCCCTTGAAAGTGATGCATCCAAATTTGTTTTCTTTTAAGCACGGAACGCATCCACTTCAAGGCACCGCTACTCTCACGTGATGCGAGAGCCCACACCTACATCAAATATTTTAGGGGTAGTCTTTGGTACCCATTTTCTTTTGGGTCCATAGGGGTTAGTATCTCTCCTAACCCAAACAAGATTATTTGCTAAATTTTCAATATGTAAACGATCATAGCAAAATCTAGCAAGGTGGCCTTTTCGACCACAATGTGTACAAGTGTACACATGGGCATACATGTGATGGTGGTGACCGTGGGAAGCATGTGTATGCCGTGATGGGTGTGCATGCAAAGATGGAACTTGTTTCTTACGAACCAAGGTTTCCAAGCGTGTATGATTCAAAGCACATTGGCTCAAAGTGGAGCCCAAACAATCAACACTTTTCTTCAAAACATTTATATCATTTTCAATAGTTGAAGATAAAGTGGAGCATGCAATGAATGTGCTAGGTGAATCTACACTAGCATGGCAAACATGAGAATCTATATCAATTTTTAAAGATTCATTTTTCTTCAAAACCAAATCCAATTCTTTTGTAATGAAATCAATTTCATTTTTCAAAACAAGATTATCTTTTAAAATAAAATCCAATTTTGAAGATAAAACCTCGTTGTTTTTCACAACATCATTACAATCATTTTTGCTTTTCAAAACATCAATCTCTTTTAGGGTAAGGTCTAGTTGAGATCTTAGTGAGTCACGTTCACTAGTAATCTCTTCCTTCTCTTGCAAAACCGATTCAAAACTTGAACATAAATCCTTCATTTCTCCTTTAGTTTAAGATTATTCTTTTTCAACAATTCATGTTTTTCCAAAAAATTTTCAAGCTTTTGAGCAAGTTTCATATTCAATGTTTGAACTTCAAAACAACCATGGCAATAGGAACTAGAGCTATCATCTAGTTGAGAATCCGATTGTACCTCAAGGGAGTCTTTCCCTTGGACCATGAGGCAATGCTCGTCGGACTTGTCTCTCCTAGATCTCCTCAACTTGTTGATGATCCTTGGAAGCTCGGGAGATGTCAATATGCTCCAAACTGCAAAAGCCGAATCATAATGATCAAACACATGTAAAAGATCTTCATTAAGAGATGCTCTAAGTGTTCTAAGTGCTAATGCATTGGCCTTTCTATGCTTGCTAGCATTTGGGAAGGATTCATTAGTAGTGGCTTGATAAACTAGATGTCCTAGGTTTTTTAAATGACTACTCATATTGGCCTTCCAAACATCAAGTCTAAAAAAGTCAAACATAGGAGGGCTATCCATGAGTGCAAACTAAATGTGTGCAAATGAAAAATGCAAATGAGGATTAGCAAACCAAGATCTCACTCCTAGGTGGTTAAACCTAAATATCAGGAGCGGAGGCTCTGATACCAATTGAAAATCACCTAGAGGGGGAGTGACTAGGTGATTATGCTAATCTAATGAACTTAATGCGGAATTTAAAAACTAATTGCAATTGACAAAAGATGCACACTAAAACAAGCCAAGCAAATAATTATGAATGAACAATATGAATAGATGCAAGGCACAAAGTAAAGAGAGAGAGAGAGAGTAAGAGCCAAGGGATCAAGCGCAAACAACACGATATGTTTCGAGGTTCGAGCACCCAGCTCTACATCCCCGCCTTCACCTAGAAGGATTTTAAGTCCACTAGCTTGTCCACAAAGGACTCCCACAAAGGGAACCTCCACCGAGGATTTGGGGCAAAACAGTTACAAGGAGTACCCAACTCCTCTACTTACAAACACAACCTCCTCCTTGAGGCACAACTCCAAGCCAACAAACAATCACCTCACAACTTGAGGGATTAGCACAAAGCTTACACAAGGATCACCTCACCACTTGAGGGATACAACCCAAATGCACAACCTCCTCAACACAATGAGGGAAAGGCACAAAGCCAAAGCAAAGAAAGGGTTTTCAACTTGGTGGTCTAAACAACAATCACAAACAATTTCTTTCCCACATAAAGATCCTATAGAATAAGATAGTAGATGTAGCTCAAGTGTGGAGAAGACCAAAGGAATGGAAATCAAAATCTCAAAGAAAATCTTTGGGAAAAACTAGAAACCAAGATGAAGAAGTTTAATCAAAATCTTTTCCCAAAAACCTTTCTTGATTTTTCAAACCCTAGCAAAAACACCAAATAGATTGATCAATATAAAGCCCAAAAACTTCTTTTGATTGCTGTGAAAACACTAGAGAGTCAGGAAAAATTCGCACAAAAAATCTTATAGAAAACAGGCTATTAATTGGGTATTTATAGACCCCAGAAAAATATAGCCGTTGGCAGCAGAAACTGCCAAAAATGAACTGCCGGTCGACCGGTTGGTCGACCGTCCAACGGTCACATTTTGACCGTTGACAGCAACCGGTCGACCGTACGGTCGACCGTCCCCAGAATCAGAGAGCAACGGCCCTCTGGGCAGTCGACCGTCCGGTCGACCGAAATAAACAGAGAGAACCTGCTCTCAGTCGGTCGACCGTGCGGTCGACCGACTTAAGGGGCAGCCAGCGTGCACGTATCCGTGCACGTCGGTCGACCGCTACGGTCGACCGGCCTAGCCTGGCAGCTGCAAATCAGGGAAAAACTGGGTTTTTGAAGACTTGAAAAATTCCATAAAATCTCTAAAAATCCACAAAAATAGTTTTCTCATTTTATATTGAAATACAAACTTGTGTTAAAATGCTTAACACAAATCTCAAACATTTTGAACTATTTTTGTGTTATAGAAATTTTGCCAAAAACCAAAAACTATATTTTCTAAAAACTTGGATTTTTGAATAGAAAATACGTGTTGTCCAAAACTCATCCAAATACAAAAACATGATATTAAACAACATTTAGGCATGATGTATATGGATATAATCCTATATACATGAAACATATATATATCCATATTTTTTACTTTAATTCCAAAATATGTTTTGTTAAAAAATACCAAACATAAAACACATGAATAAGTAAGTCAAAACTAAGTTTGTCTAGGAAGTTAAGCATGCATGTATATAGAACAAATCATATATACATTAAACCATGTAAACTTGTTTTGATCTATCTATTCATGAAAACCAAGATCGGTTAAACCAAAAACGGAAAAACTGGAAACCAATATTCCAAACATGAAACGTGTGTGTTGTGAACTTGAGCATATCATACTATTCTAATCTTTACAATTTGGATCTAAACACAAAACTAAACTATGGTACCGATGTCTTCTTGTAGAGCGCAATCTCCAAGCCGACTCGATCCAAAACTCTTTGATCCACCGAGCAAGTGCTATATATGATCTTTGACGCTCGGGCTCTTGAATCAACATGTGAAAGCTTCCAAATCTTCTTGTTTGAAGCTAATCACCTACTAATAACTTGATTAATGATCTGAAACTAAAATCACAAGATTATTAGTACACATAACTACATGAGTTAATCATCATCAAAACTAGAGTGGAAGGCCTCTGGGCCAACACTCTCAACTCTTGAAAATTATGTTTCCTTCTGTTTGGGCCCTATTTAGCTCTTATAAGGCCTAATTCTGACCAATTGGGGCTAAAAGTTTGCTTTTGGTCAAACTTCTAAACTAATAAGGCCTTATAAGTTTGATTTATAATATTATACATAAAAACTATCAATACTACTCCCAGCTCTTATAATGTGCAGCCCAGGCCAATCGGGGCTGAAGGTTTGACTTTTGGTCAAACTTTCAATTAAAACTAGAAATAAGGTTAGTTAACGGTAATTGTACATAAAACTATGTAATACCACTCTCAGCACTTGAAAACCATCTTTTCCTCCGATTTCGGCCCTAATCAGCTCTTATAATGTGTAGTTCAGGCCAATTAGGGCTAAAGGTTTGACTTTTGGTCAAACTTTCTGATTAAGAATAGAAACAAGTTTAATTAGTAGTAATTTTATATAAAAACTATGTGATACTACTCACGGCTCTTGAAAATCATGTTTTCTCAACTTTTGTGTCCTATTCGGCTTTTAAAATGCATAATTAAGGCCAATCGAGGCTAAAAGTTTGACCTTTGGTCAAACTTTTAGATTAAGACTAAAAACAAGTTTAATTTGTAGTAATTGAACATAGAAAGTATGTAATACTACTCTTGGCTCTTTAAAACCAAATTTTCTTCCCGTTTAAGTAATATTCGGCCCTTATAAGGCCTTGTTCAGGCCAATCGGGACAGAAAGTTTAAGTTTTGATCAAACCTTCCAACTAAGACTAGAAACAAGTTTAATTAGTAGTAATTATATATTAAAACTATGTAACACAATTATCGACTCTTGAAAACTGTATTTTCTCCCTGTTGCCCTATTCGGCTCTTATAAGGCCTAGTTCACGCCAATTAGCTGAAAATTTGACTTTTGGTCAAACTTCCCAATTAACACTAGAAATAAGGTTAATTAGCAGTAGTTGTCCATAGAAACAATGTAATAACACTCACATATCTTGAAAACCTCGTTTTCCTCCCATTTGGGTCCTA
Organism: Agave tequilana; assembly: GCA_038442645.1. Taxonomy (NCBI): domain Eukaryota; kingdom Viridiplantae; phylum Streptophyta; class Magnoliopsida; order Asparagales; family Asparagaceae; genus Agave; species Agave tequilana. The sequence goes on along the minus strand of JAVJIF010030060.1, from coordinate 350,684 downwards.
TTCGACTCTAATAAGGCCCTAGTTTAAATCAATCGGGGTTGAAAATTTGACTTTTGGTCAAACATCCCAACTAAGACGAAAACAAGGTTAATTAGTAGCAATTATACGTAAAAACTATATAATACCACTCATGGATCTTTAAAATCTTGTCTTCCTCTCGTTTGGGTTCTATTCGGCTCTTATAAGGCCTAGTTCAGACCAATCGGGGCTGAAAGTTTTACTTTTCGTCAAACTTCCCAATTAATACTAGAAATACATTAAATTAATAGTAAATTTACATAAAAACTATGTAATACTAATCAACGCTCTTGAAAACCTTATTTATTCCCCGTTTGGGCCCTATTTGGCACTTTAAAGGCATAGTTCAGTTAAATCGGGTTGAAAGTATTACTTTTGGTCAAACTTCTAGATTAAGATTAGAAATAAGTTTAATTAGTAGTAATTAAACATAAAAAACTATGTCATACTACTCCTGACTCTTGCAAACCTCATTTTCTCCCCCATTTGGTCCCTAATCGGCTCTTATAAGGCCAAATTCAGGCCAATCGGAGTTGAAGTTTGAGTTAACATTAGAAACAGAGTAATTAGTACTAATTGTACATAGAAACTATTAATATCATTCACGACTCTTGAAAACCATGTTTTCCTCCCGTATAGTCCCTATTCGGTTCTTATAAGGCCTAGTACAGGCTATGGAGCTAAAAGTTTGACTTTTACTAAAACTTCCCAATTAAGACTAGAAATGGGTTTAATTAGTTAGAATTATATATAAAAACTATGTATTACTACTCCCGGCTCTTGAAAATCTTATTTTTTCCCCGTTTGAGCCTTAATTCGGCTCTTATAAGCCTAGTTCAGGTCAATCGGGGCTGAAAGTTTGACTTTTGGTCAAACTTCTCAATTAACACAAGAAACATGGTTAATTAATAGTAATTGTACATATAATCTATATAATACCATTCAAAGCCCTTGAAAACCATAATTTCCTCCCGTTTTGTCCCTATTCGGCTCTTATAAGGCCTAACTCAGGCTAATCGGGACTGAAAGTTTGACTTTTGATAAAAACTTACCAATTAAGACTTGAAAATAAGTTTATTTACTAGTAATTCTATATATAATTTAGGTATTACTACTTTTGGCTCTTAAAAACCATATTTTCTCCCTGTATGTGCCTTATTCGGCTCTTATAACTCTTTGTTCAGGCCAATCAAGGCTGAAAGTTTGGCTTTTGGTCAAGATTTTCCAATAAATACTAGAAATAAGGTTAATTAGTAGCAAATGTACACAAAAACTATGTAATCTCACTCTCATATCTTGAAAACCATGTTTTCCTCCAGTTTGGGCCCTACTCGGCTCTTTAAGGCCTAATTCAGGCCAATAAAGACTGAAGGTTTGACTTTTACTAAAACTTTCTAATTAAGACCAGAAATAAGTTTAATTAATAGTAATTATACATAAAAACTATGTAATCTACTCCCGACTATTGAAAATCGTATTTTCTCCCGGTTTGAACCCTATTCGGCTCTTATAAGGCCTAGCTAAGGCCAATAGGGGCTGAAACTTGCCTTTTGGTCAAACTTCCCAAGTAACACTAGAAACAAAGTTAATGAGTATTAATTGTATATAAAAACTATGTAATACCATTCACGGCGCTTGAAAGTCATGTTTTCCTCCCGTTTAGTCCCTACTCATCTCTTACATGGCCTAGACAAGCCAATCGGGACTGAAAGTTTGACTTTTTGTCAAACTTTCAATTAAGAATAAAAAACAATTTTGATTTATAGTATTATACATAAAAACTAACAATACTACTCCTAGCTCTTGAAAATCTCATTTCTCCCCGTAGACTGTATTCGCCTATTGTATGGCTTACTTCAGGCCAATTGGGACTGAAATTTTGACTTTTTGTCAAACTTCCTGATTAACACTTGAAACAAGGTTAATTAGTAGTAATTGTACATAGAATCTATGCTATACCACTCTCAGCTCTTGAAAACCATATTTTTCCTTTTGTTTATACCCTATTCGGCTCTTATAAGACCTAGTTCCGACCAATAAGGGCTGAAGGTTTGACTTTTGGTCAAACTTCCTTATTAGAATAAGAAATAAGGTTAATTGTAGTAATTGTACATAGAAACTTTATAATACTACTCTCAGCTCTTGAAAACCATGTTTTCCTAAGGTTTGGACCCTATTTGGCACTTATATGGCCGAATTCTGCCCAATCGGGGCTGACTTTCAAATTAAAAATAGAAATAAGTTTAATTAGTAATAGTTATACATAAAAACTATGTGATACTACTGAAGGCTCTTGAAATCCATGTTTTCTCCCTTTTTTTGGCCCTATTCGGCTCTTATAAGGCCTAGTTGGGGCCAATTAAGGCTGAAAGTTTGACTTTGGCCACACTTTCCAATTAAGACTAGAGACAAGTTTATTAGTAGTAATTATACTTAAAAACTTTATAATACTACTCCCCATTTGGGTCCAATTCAGCTCATATAATAACTAGTTTAGGCCAATCGTCGCTGAAAGTTTGACTTTTGGTTAAAACTTTCAAATTAAGATTAGAAACAAGTTTAGGTAGACTAAATTGTACATAGAAATTATGTAATACAACTCTTGGCTCTTTAAATCAAGTTTTCTCCCATTTGGGCCATATTTGGCTCTTATAAGGCTTAGTTCAGGCTAATCGGGCCTAAGTTTGATTTTTGATTAAACTTTCTAACTAGGACTACAAACAAGTTTAATTAGTAGTGAAAAACATAAAAACTATGAAATACTACTCTCAGATCTTGAAAACCGTAATTTCTCCCCGTTGGGCCCTATTTGCTCTTATAAGGTCGAGTTCAAACCAGTCGGAGCTAAAAGTTTGATATTTGGTTTAACTTTTCAATTAATACTAGAAACACAGTTAATTTTAGTAATTGTACATAAAAACTACGTAATACCACTCTCATCTCTTATAAACCATGTTTTCCTCCGGTTTGAGCCATATTTGGCGCTTATTTGGCCGAGTTCAGGCCAATCGGGGCTGAAAGTTTGACTTTTGGTCAACTTTCAGATTAAGAATAAAAACAAGTTTAATTTATAGTAGTTATATATAAAACTGTGTAATATTCTTTTTGGCTCTTGAAAATCTCGTTTTCTCCCCGTTTAGGCCCTAATCAGCTCTTATAAGGCCCAGTTCAGGCTAAACAGGGTTGAAAGTTTGACTTTTGATCAAACTTTCAATTAACACCAAAAATAAGGTTTATTAACAGTAATTGTACATAGAACTATGTAATACCACTCTCAGCACCTGAAGACCATGTTTTCCTCCGGTTTAGGCCCTATTCAGCTCTTATAATGTGCAGTTCAAGGCAATCGGGGCTGAAGATTTGACTTTTAGTCAAACTTTCAATTAACACTAAAAATAAGGTTAATTAGCAGTAATTGTACATAAAACTAAGTGATACCACTCTCAGAACTTGAAAACCATATTTTCCTCCGATTTGGGCCCTAATCAGCTCTTATAATGTGTAGTTCAGGTCAATTAGGGCTAATACCATTCACATCCCTTGAAAACCATATTTTCCTCCTGTTTGGTCCCTATTCGGCTCTTATAAGGCCTAACTCAGGCCAATCGGGGCTAAAAGTTTGACTTTTGGTAAAAACTTGCCAATTAAGACTTGAAAATAAGTTTATTTACTAGTAATTATATATATAATTTAGGTATTACTACTCTCGGCTCTTAAAAACAATATTTTCTCCCCGTTTGTACCTTATTCGGCTATTATAACGCCTTGTTAAGGCCAATTGAGGCTGAAAGTCTGGCTTTTCGTCAAGATTTCTAATAAATACTAGAAATAAGGTTAATTAGTAGCAATTGTACACAAAAAGTATGTCATCTCACTCTCAGATCTTGAAAACCACGTTTTCCTCCAGTCTTGGCCCTATTCGGCTTTTATAAGGCCTAGTTCAGGCCAACAAGGACTGAAGGTTTGATTTTTGCTAAAACTTTCTAATTAAAACTAGAAATAAGTTTAATTAGTAGAAATTATACATAAAAGCTATGTAATACTACTCCCGGCTATTGAAAATCGCATTTTCTCCCAGTTTGAACCCTATTCGGCTCTTATAAGGCCTAGCTAAGGCCAATAGAGGCTGGAAATTTGCCTTTTAGTCAAACTTCTCAATTAACACTAGAAACAAAGTTAATCAGTATTAATTGTACATAAAAACTATGTAATACTGTTCATGGCCCTTGAAAGCCATGTTTTCCTCCCGTTTAGTCCCTACTCAGCTCTTACATAGCATAGACAAGCCAATAGGGACTGAAAGTCTGACTTTTTGTCAAACTTTCAAATTAAGAATAGAAAATAAGTTTAATTACAGTAATTATACATAAAAACTATCAATACTACTCCCAACTATTAAAAACCTCATTTTCTCCCCGTTTAGGCTGTATTCGCCTATTATACGGCTTACTTCAGGCTAATAAGGACTGAAATTTTGACTTTTGGTCAAACTTTCTGATTAACACTATAAACAAGGTTAATTAGTAATAATTGTTCATAGAAACTATGTTATACCACTCTCAGCTCTTGAAAATCATGTTTTTCCTTTTGTTTAGACCCTATTCGGCTCTTATAAGGCCTAGTTCCGGCTAATAAGGCTGAAGGTTTGACTTTTGGTCAAACTTCCTTATTATGATAAGAAATAAGGTTAACTATAGTAATTGTATATAGAAACTTTATAATACCACTCTCAGCTCTTGAAAACTATATTTTCCTAGGGTTTGGACCCTATTTGGCACGTATATGGACCGAATTCAGCCCAATCGGGGCTGAAAGCTTGACTTTTGGTCAAACTTTTAAATTAAAAATAGAAACAAGTTTAATTAGTAGAAGTTATACATAGAAACTATGTGATACTACTGCAGACTCTTGAAATCCATGTTTTCTCCTAAATTTTGGCCCTACTAGTCTCTTATAAGGCTTAGTTGGGGCCAATCAAGGCAGAAAGTTTGACTTTTGCCAAACTTTCCAATTAAGACTAAAAATAAGTTTAACTAGTAGTAATTATACCTAAAAAATATATAATAATACTCCCCGTTTAGGTCCTATTCAGCTCATATAATAACTAGTTCAGGCTAATCGTGGCTGAAAGTTTGACTTTTGGTTAAAACTTTAAATTAAGACTAGAAACAAGTTTAGGTAGTAGTAATTATATATAGAAATTATCTAATACAACTCTTGGCTCTTTGAACCATCTTTTCTCCCCATTTGGGTCATATTCGGCTCTTATAAGGATTAGTTTAGGTTAATCGGGCCTGAAAGTTTGATTTTTGATCAAACTTTCTAACTAAGACTAGAAACAAGTTTAATAGTAGTAATAAATATAAAAACTATGAAATACTACTCTCAGATCTTGAAAACTACAATTTCTCCCCATTGGGCCCTATTAGCTCTTATAAGGTCGAGTTCAAACCAATCGGAGTTAAAAGTTTTATATTTGGTTTAACTTTTCAATTAAAACTAGAAACACTGTTAATTGCAGTAATTGTACATAAAAACTACGTAATACCACTCTCAGCTCTTATAAATCATGTTTTCCTCCGGTTTGGACCATATTTGGCGCTTTTTGGCTGAGTTCAGGCCAATCGGGGCTGAAAGTTTGACTTTTGGTCAACTTTAAGATTAAGAATAAAAACAAGTTTAATTTATAGTGGTTATATATAAAACTATGTAATACTTTTTTGGCTCTTGAAAATCTCGTTTTCTCCCTGTTTATGCCCTATTCAGCTCTTATAAGGCCCAGTTCAGGTCAATCAGGGTTGAAAGTTTGACTTTTGGTCAAACTTTCAATTAACACTAGAAATAGGGTTTATTAGTGGTAATGGTACATAGAACTATGTAATACCACTCTCAGCACTTGAAGACCATGTTTTCCTCCGGTTTAGGCCCTATTCAGCTCTTATAATGTGCAGTTCAAGCCAATCGGGGCTGAAGGTTTGACTTTTGGTCAAACTTTCAATTAACACTAGAAATAAGGTTAATTAGCAGTAATTGTACATTAAACTATGTAATACCACCCTCAGCACTTAAAAATCATGTTTTCCTCCGATTTGGGCCCTAATCAGCACTTATAATGTGTAGTTCAGGCCAATCAGGGCTAAAGGTTTGACTTTTGGTCAAACTTCCCGATTAAGAATAGAAACAAGTTTAATTAGTAGTAATTTTACATAAAAACTATATGATAATACTCCCGACTCTAGAAAACCATGTTTTCTCCACATTTGTACCCTATTCGGCTTTTATAATGCCTAATTAAGACCAATCGGGGCTAAAAGTTTGACCTTTGGTCAAACTTTCAGATTAAGACTAAAAATAAGTTTAATTAGTAATTGAACATCGAAAGTATGTAATACTACTCTTGACTCTTTAAAACCATGTTTTCTTCCCGTTTAAGTCATATTCGGCCCTTATAAGGCCTTGTTCAGGCCAATTGGGGCAAAAAGTTTGAGTTTTGATCAAACCTTCCAATTAAGACTAGAAACAAGTTTAATTAGTAGTAATTATATATTAAAACTATGTAATACAATTATCGGCTCTTGAAAACTGAATTTTCTCCCTGTTGCGCCCTACTCGGCTCTTATAAGGCCTAGTTCTGCCAATTAGCTAAAAATTTGACTTTAGTCAAACTTCCCAATCAACACTAGAAATAAGGTTAATTAGCAGTAGTTGTTCATAGAAACAATGTAATACCACTTACATCTCTTGAAAATCTTGTTTTCCTCACATTTGGGTCCTATTTGACTCTAATAAGGCCCTAGTTCAAGCCAATCGGGGCTGAAAATTTGACTTTTAGTCAAACTTCCCAACTAAGACGAGAACAAGGTTAATTAGTAGCAATTATACATAGAAACTATATAATACCATTTATGGCTCTTGAAAATCTTGTCTTCCTCTCGTTTGGGTTCCAATCGGCTCTAACAAGACCTAATTCAGGCCAATCGAGGCTGAAAGTTTTACTTTTGGTCAAACTTCCCAATTAATACTAGAGACACATTAAATTAATAGTAAATTTACATAAAAATTATGTAATACTACTCAACGCTCTTGAAAACCATATTTATTCCCCGTTTGGGCCCTATTCGGCTCTTCAAAGGTATAGTTCAGGAAAATCGGGTTGAAAGTATGACTTTTGGTCAAACTTCTACATTAAGACTAGAAATAAGGTTAATTAGAAGTTCATAGAATTTATGTAATACTACTCTCGGCTCTTGAAAAACCATGTTTTCTCTCTATTTGGGCCCTATTCGGCTCTTATAAATCCAAGTTCAGGGCAATTGAGGCAGAAAGTTTGAGTTTTAATCAAACTTCCTAATTAAGAATAAAAACAAGTTTAATTTATAGTAACTATACATAAAACCATGTAATTCTACTCCCGGCTATTGAAAACCTCAGTTTCTCCCTGTTTATGCCCTATTTGGCATAAACAGGTTTATTTAGTAGTAATTTTGGTCAAACTTTCTAATTAAGCCTTAAAACAAGTTTATTTAGTAGTAATTATACAAAAAACTATATAACGCTACTCCGGCTCTTGAAAACTGCATTTTCACATGTTTGAGCCCTATTCGGCACTTATAAGGCTTAGTTTAGGCTAATCAGGGCTGAAAATTTGATCTTAGCTCAAACTTCCCAATTAACACGAGAAACATGGTTAATTAGTTGTAATTATATATAAAAACTATGTATTACGACTCCCGGCTCTTGAAAATCTTATTTTTCCCCGTTTGAGCCTTAATTCGGCTCTTATAAGCATTGTTCAGGTCAATCGGGGCTGAAAGTTTGACTTTTGGTCAAATTTCTTAATTAACATAAGAAATATGATTAATTTGTAATAATTGTACATATAATCTATATAATACCATCAAAGCCCTTGAAAACCATAATTTCCTCTCGTTTTGTCCCTATTTGGCTCTTATAAGGCCTAGCTCAGGCCAATCGGGGCTGAAAGTTTGACTTTTGGTAAAAACTTACAAATTAAGACTTGAAAATAAGTTTATTTACTAGTAATTATATATATAATTTAGGTACTACTCTTATCGGCTCTTTAAAAACAATATTTTCTCTCCTTTTGTGCCTTATTCGGCTCTTAATAACTTCATGTTCAGGCCAATCGAGGCTGAAAGTTATGCTTTTGATCAAGATTTCCAATAAATATTAGAAACAAGGTTAATTAGTAGTAATTGTATACGAAAACTATGTAATCTCACTCTCAGCTATTAAAAACCATGTTTTCCTCTAGTTTGGGCCCTACTCGGCTCTTATAAGACCTATTTTAGACCAATAAGGACTGAAGACTTGACTTTTACTAAAACTTTCTAACTAAGACAAGAAATAAGTTTAATTAGTAGTAATTATATATAAAAGCTATGTAATACTACTCCCGGCTCTTGAAAATCGCATTTTCTCCCAGTTTGGACCCTTTCGGCTCTTATAAGGCCTAGCTAAGGCCAATGGGGGCTGAAACTTGCCTTTTAGTCAAACTTCCCAATTAACATTAGAAACAAAGTTAGTCAGTATTAATTATACATAAAAACAATGTAATACCATTCACAGCCCTTGAAAGCCATGTTTTCCTCCCGTTTAGTCCCTATTCAGCTCTTACATGGCCTAGACAGGTCAATCAGGCCGAAAGTTTGACTTTTTTATCAAACTTTCAAATTAAGAATAGAAAACAAGTTTAATTTATAGTAATTACGCATAAAAACTATCAATTCTACTCTCAGCTCTTGAAAACCTCGTTTTCTTCCCGTTTAGGCTGCATTCGCCTATTATACAGATTACTTCAGGCCAATCGGGACAGAAATTTTGACTTTTGGTCAAACTTCCTAATTAACACTAGAAACAAGATTAATTAGTAGTAATTGTACATAGAAACTATGTTTACCACTCTCAGCTTTTGAAAACCATGTTTCACTTTAGTTTAGACCCTATTTAACTCTTGTAAGGCCTAGTTCTGACCAATAAGGGCTGAAGGTTTGACTTTTGGTCAAACTTCCTAATTAGGATTAGAAACAAGATTAATTATAGTAATTGTATATAGAAACTTTGTAACGCCCCTCTCAGCTCTTGAAAACCATGTTTTCCTAGGGTTTGGACCCTATTTGGCACTTATATGGCCGAATTCAGCTCAATCGGGGCTAAAAGTTTGACTTTTTGTCAAACTTTCAAATTAAAAATATTTCAAGTTTAATTAGTAGTAGTTATACATAAAAACTATGTGATACTACTCCAGGCTCTTGAAATCCATATTTTTTCCTCGTGTTTGGCCCTGTTCGGCTCTTATAAGGCCTAGTTGGGGCCAATCAGGGCGAAAGTTTGACTTTGGCCAAAATTTCCAATTAAGACTAGAAACAAGTTTAATTAATAGTAATTATACCTAAAAACTATGTACTACTACTCCCCTTTTGGGTCCTATTCAGCTCATATAATAACTTATTCAGGCTAATCGTGGCTGAAAGTTTGACTTTTGGTTAAAACTTCCTAATTGACACTACAAACAAGTTTAGGTAGTAGTAATTGTATATAGAAACTATGTAATACCACTCTCAACACTTGAAACCATATTTCTTCCCGTTTGGGCCCTAATATGCACTTATAAGATTTGACTTTTGGTCAAACTTTCTAATTAAGCCTTAAAACAAGTTTACTTAGTAGTAATTATACAAAAAACTATGAAACACTACTTCGGGCTCTTAAAAACTGTATTTTCACCCTTTTGAGCCCTATTCGGCTCTTATAATGCTTAGTTTAGGCTAACCAGATATGAAAGTTTGATTTTAGCTCAAAATTCCCAATTAACACTAGAAATATGGTTCATTAGCAGTAATTGTATATAAAAACTATGTAATATCACTCTCAACACTTGAAAACCATGTTTTCCTTAAGTTTGGACCCTATTTGGCTATTATAAGGCATAGTTCTGGCTAATCGGGTAGAAAGTTAGAATTTTGGTCAGACTTCCAAAATAAGAATAAAAACAAGTCTAATTAGTTGTAATTGTACATAAAAACTATATAACACCATTCACGGCCTTTAAAAACCATGTTTTTCTCCCGTTTGCTCCATATTCGGCTCTTATGAGGCCTAGTTAAGGCCAATCGGGGCTGAAAGTTTGACTTTCAGTCAAACTTTTCAATTAAGACTAGAAACTAGTTTAATTAGTAGTAATGATACATAAAAACTTGTATTACTACTCTCGGCTTTTGAAAACTGTATTGTCTCCCCTGTTTGGACCTTATTCGGCTCTTATAAGTATTAGTTCCGGCTAATCAGGGCTGAAAGTTTGACTTTTGATCAAACTTTTCAATTAATTAGAAACAAGGTTAATTAGTAATAATTATATGTAGAAACTATGCAATACCACTCTCAGCCCTTGAAAACCATGATTTTCTCCCGTTTAGGCCCTATTCAGCTCATATAAGGTCTAGTGCAGGTTAATCGAGCTGAAAGTTTGACTTTAGGTAAAACTTCTCAATTAAGACTAGAAACTTATTTAGTAATTATACATAAAAACTATGTATTACTACTCTCGGCTCTTGAAACCTCGTTTTTTTCCCCGTTTGGGCCTTAATCGGCCATTATAAGGTCTTGTTCAGGCTAATCGGGACTGAAAGTTCAATTAAGACTAGAAACTAGTATAATTATTAGTAATTATACATAAAAACTATATATTACTACTCCTGACTTTTGAAAACTGTATTTTATCCCCGTTTGGACCCTATTAGGCTCTTGTAAGGCCCTTTTCTGGCCAATAGAGGTTAAAAGTTTCAGTTCTAGTCAAACTTTCTAAATAACACGAGAAAAAGGTTAATCAACAGAAATTGTACATAGAACTATGTAATACCATTCTCGGCCCATGAAAATCATGTTTTCCTCCCGTTTGGTCCCTATTCGGCTCTTATAAGGCCTACTTCAGGCCAATCGGGGCTAAAAGTTTGACTTTTGGTAAAACTTCTCAAAATTAAGACTAGAAACTAGTTTAATTAGTAATAATTATACATAAAAACTATATATTACTACTCTCTGCTCTTAAAAACCTTGTTTGCTCCCCGTTTGAGCCCTAATCGGCTATTATAAGGCCTAGTTCACGCCAATCGGAGCTGAAAGTTTGACTTGTTATTAAACTTCTCCATTAACACTATAAACAAGGTTAATTAGTAGTAATTGTACATAGAAACTTTGTAATACTATTCACGGCGCTTGAAAACCATGTTTTCCTCCCGTTTAGTCCCTATTCGGCTCTTATAAGGCCTAATTCAGGCTAATCGGGGATGAAAGTTTGACTTTTGGTCAAACTTAGAAATAAGTTTAATTAGTAGTAATTAAACATAAAAACTATGTTATTCTACTCTCATCTCTTGAAAACCTCGTTTTCTCCCTGTTTGGGCTTTATTCGGTTCTTATAAGGCCTAGTTAAGGCTAATAGGGGCTGAAAGTTTCACTTTTGGTTAAACTTCCCAATTAACACTAGAAATAAGGTTAATTAGTATACATAAAAACTATGTAATACCACTCTCAGTACTTGAAAATCTTGTTTTCTCCCGTTTTGGTCATATTCTGCTCTAATAAGGCCTAGTTCCGGCTAATAAGACTGAAGGTATGAGTTTTGGTCAAACTTTATAATTAAGACTAAAAATAAGTTTAATTAGTGGTAATTATACATAAAAACTATGTCATACTACTCTCGGCTCTTGAAAACCTCATTTTCTCCCCGTTTGGGCCCTAATCGGCTTTTATAAGGCTTACTCAGGCCAATCGGGGTTGAAAGTTTAACTCTTGGTCAACTTTTCAATTAACACTAGAAACAAAGTTAATTAGTAGTAATTGTATATAGAAACTATGTAATACCATTCATGGCCTTTGAAAATCAAGTTTTCCTCCCGTTTGGTCCCTATTCGGCTCTTATAAAGCCTAGTTCGGGCCAATCGGGGCTGAAAGTTTGACTTTTAGTAAAACTTCCAAATTAAGACGAGAAACAAGTTTATTTAGTAGTAATTATATATAAAACTATGTATTACTTCTCCCCTACTCTTGGAAACCTTGTTTTTCCCTGTTTGTACCTTATTCGCCTGTAATATTATAAGGTCTACTCCAGACCAAATAGGGCTAAAAGTTTGACTTTTAGTCAAATTTCACAATTAACACTAGAAATAAGGTTAGTTAGTCATAATTGTACATATAAACTATGTAATATCATTTATAGCCCTTGAAAACTATGTTTTCCTCTCATTTTGTCCCTATTCGGCTCTTATAACACCTAGTTCAGGCCAAGCAGGGCTAAAAGTTTGACTCTTGATTAAACTTCCCAATTAACACTAAAAACAAGGTTAATTGTAGTAATTGTATATAATAACTATGTAATACCATTCACGACCCTTGAAAACCATTCCTCCCATTTAGTCCCTTTCGACTCATATAAGGCCAATCAGGGCTGAAAGTTTCAAATTTTCAAATTAAGAATAGAAAAAAGTTTAATTTATAGTGGTTATACATAAAAACTTTTTAATACTACTCTCGGCTCTTAAAAACCTTGTCTTCTCCCTGTTTTGATCGTATTCAGCTCTTATAAGGCCTAGTTCAGGCTAATCAAGGTTAAAAGTTTGTCTTCTAGTCAAACTTTTAATTAACACTAGAAACAAGGTAAATTAGTCGTAATTGCATTAGAAACTAATAAATACCACTCACAGCTCTTGAAAACCATATTTTCTCTCATTGGGGCCAGATTTGGTTTTTTTAATGCGTAGTTCAGGCCAATTGGGGCTGAAGGTTTAACTTTTAATCAAACTTCCTGATTAGGAATAGAAACAAGTTTAATTAGTAATAATTATATATAAAAATATGTGATACTACTCTCGGCTCTTGAAAATCATTTTTTCTCCCTGTTTGTGGCCTATTTGGCTCTTACAATGCCTAGTTCAGGCTAATCGGGGCTAAATTTAACTTTTGGTTAAACTTTCAGATTAAGATGAGAAACAACTTTAATTTGTAGTAATTGACCATAGAAATTATGTAATACTACTATCATCACTTTAAAACCACATTTTCCCCTCGTTTGGGCTATATTCGGCTCTTATAAGGACTTGTTCAGGTCAATTGGGGCTGAAAGTTTGACTTTTGATCAAACTTCACAATTAAGAGTAGAACCAGTTTAATAGTAGTAATTATACATAAAAATTATGTAATTCAACTCACGACTTAAAAAACTGCATTTTTTCCCCGTTTGGGCCCTATTTGGCTCTTATAGGGCCTATTTCAAGCCAATTAGGGCTGAAAGTTTGACTTCAGATTAAACTTCCTAATTAACACTAGAAATAAGGTTAATTAGCAGTAATTGTACATAAAAACTATGTAATACTACTCACGGCTCTTGAAAACCTTGTTTTCCCTTCCCATTTGGGGTCTTATTCGACTCTTATAAGGCCTAGTTCAGGCCAATCAGGGCTGAAAGTTTTACTGTTGGTCAAACTTCCTAATTAAAACTAGAAACATATAAAATTAGTAGTAAATTTACATAAAAACTATGTAGTACCACTCAAGACTCTTGAAAACATGTTTTCTCCCCTTTTGAACCCTATTCGACTAAGGCCTAATTTAGGTAGATCGGGGCTGAAAGTATGACTTTTGGTCAAACTTTTAGATTAAGACTTGAAACAATATTAATTAGCAGTAATTGTGTATTGAATCTGTGTAATACTCCCGGCTCTTGAAAAATCACGTTTTCCCCCGTTTGGCCCTTATTCTGCACTTATAAAGCCGAGTTCAGGGCAATCGGGGCGAAAAGTTTGACTTTTAATCAGATTTTTTTCTATTTAAGACTAGAAACAAGTTTAATTTTAAGCAATTATACATAAAACTATGTAATTCTACTCCCGGCTATTGAAACCCTCGGTTTCTCCCCGTTTGGGCCCTATTCGGCTCTTATAAGGCATATTTGACTTTTGATCAAACTTGCCAATTAAGACTAGAAACAAAGTTAATTAATAGTAAATGTACATAGAAACTATGTAATTCCACTCCCGGCTCTTGAAAATCTCGTTATCTCCTCGTTTGGGTTTTATTTGGCTCTTCTAATACCTAGTTCAGGCCAATCGGGGCTGAAAGTTCGACTTATGGTCAACCTTCCAAATTAAAACTATGTAATACAACTCATAGCTCTCTAAAATCACGTTTTCTCCCTATTTAGGCAATATTCGGCTCTTATAAGGCCTATTCAGGCCAATCAGGGCTGAATGTTTGAATTTTGATCTAACTTCCCAATTAAGATTAGACACAAGTTTAATTAGTAGTAATTATACAAAAAAAAACTATGTAATACTGCTCCGGCTCTTGAAAACCCCGGCCCTTGAAAACAACATTTTCTCCCCGTTTGGGCCCTATTGGACTCTTATAAGGCGAGTTCAGGCTAATCGACAATGTTAATTAGCTGTAATTGTACACAGAAATAATGTAATACAACTCTCAGCTCTTGAAAATCATATTTTCCTCTAGTTTAGGCCCTACTTGGCACTTATATGGCCGAGTTTAGCTAATCGGGATTAAAAATTTAACTTTCGGTCAAACTTTAAAATTAAGTATAGAAACAAGTTTAATTAGTAGTAGTTATACATAGAAACTATGTGATACTACTCCAAGCTCTTAAAAGACATGTTTCCCCCCGTTTTCACCCTATTCAGCTCTTATAAGGCTAATCCTGGCCAATCGGGGCTGAAAATTTGACTTTGGTCAAACTTTCCAATTACGACTAGAAACAAGTTTTGTTAGTAGTAATTATATATAAAAATATGTCATACTCCTCTCGGCTCTTGGAAACCTCGTTTTCTCCCCGTTTGGGGTTTATTCGGCTCTTATTAGACCTAGTCAAGCCAATAGGGGCTGAAAGTTTGACTTTTGGTCAAACTTCCCAATTAACACTAGAATCAAGGTAATTAGTAATAATTGTATATAGAAACAATGTAATACCACTCTCAGCTATTGAAAAATCATGTTTTCTCTCGATAGGGCCTTTTTTGGCTCAGATAAGGCCCGATTCAGTCAGGCCAATAAGGGCTGAAGGTTTGACTTTTGGTTAAACTTCCTAATTAAGACTTGAAATAAGTTTAATTAGTAAGAATTAAACATACAAAACTATGTCATACTACTCTTGGGTAAACCTCATTTTCTCCCTATTTGGCCCCTAATCGGCTCTTAAAAGGCCAAATTCAGGCCAATCAGAGCAAAAGTTTGAGTTAATACTAGAAACAAAGTTAATTAGTACTAATTGTATATAGAAACTATGTAATACCATTCACGACTCTTGAAAACTATGTTTTCCTCCCGTATGGTCCCTATTCGGTTCTTATAAGGCTTAGTACTGGCCAATAGGAGCTAAAAGTTTGACTTTTGCTAAAACTTCCAATTAAAACTAAAAACAAGTTTAATAGTTGTAATTATATATATCCCGGCTCTTGAAAATCTTTTTTTTTCCCCGTTTGAGCCTTAATTCGGCTCTTATAAGCCTAGTTCAGGTCAATCGAGGCTGAAAGTTTGACTTTTGGTTAAACTTCTCAACTAACACAAGAAACATGGTTAATTAGTAGTAATTGTATATATAATCTATATAATACCATTCAAAGCCCTTGAAAACCATAATTTCCTCCCATTTTATCCCTATTCGGCTATTATAAGGCCTACCTCAGGCCATCGGGGCTGTTTGACTTTTAGTAAAAACTTACCAATTAAGACTTGAAAATAAGTTTATTTACTAGTAATTATGTATATAATTTAGATATTACTACTCTCGGCTCTTAAAAATCATATTTCCTCCCCGTTTGTGCCTTGTTCGGCTCTTATAACTCTTTGTTCAGGCCAATCGAGGCTGAAAGTTTGACTTTTGGTCAAGATTTCTAATAAATACTAGAAATAAGGTTAATTAGTAGCAATTGTACACAAAAACTAAGTAATCTCACTCTCAGATCTTGAAAAAACATGTTTTCCTCCATTTTGGGCCCTACTGGGCTCTTATAAGGCTAGTTTAGGCCAATAAGGACTGAAGGTTCGACTTTTGCTAAACTTTCTAATTTAGATTAGAAATAAGTTTAATTAGTAGTAATTATACATAAAACCTATGTAATCCTACTCCCGATTATTGAAAATCATATTTTCTCCCAGTTTGATTTTCGGCTCTTATAAGGCCTAGCTAAGGCCAATAGGGGCTGAAACTTGCCTTTTGGTCAAACTTCCCAATTAACACAAGAAACAAAGTTAATCAGTATTAATTGTACATAGAATCTATATAATACCGTTCACGGCCCTTGAAAGTCATGTTTTCCTCCCGTTTAGTCCCTACTAGCTCTTACATGGCCTAGACAAGCCAATCGGGGCGGAAAGTTTGACTTTTTGTCAAACTTTCAGATTAAGAAAAGAAAACAAGTTTGATTTATAATATTATACATAAAAACTTTCAATACTACTCCCAGCTCTTATAATGTGCAGTCCAGGCCAATCGAGGCTGAAGGTTTGACTTTTGGTCAAACTTTCAATTAACACTAGAAATAAGGTTTATTAGCAGTAATTGTTCATAAAACTATGTAATACCACTCTCAGCACTTGAAAACCATCTTTTCCTCCGATTTCGGCCCTAATCAGCTCTTATAATGTGTAGTTCAAGCCAATTAGGGCTAAAGGTTTGACTTTTGGTCAAACTTTCTGATTAAGAATAGAAACAAGTTTAATTAGTAGTAATTTTATGTAAAAACTATGTGATACTACTCAGGGCTCTTGAAAACCATGTTTTCTCAACTTTTGTGTCCTATTTGGCTTTTATAATGCATAATTAAGGCCAATCGAGGCTAAAAGTTTGACCTTTGGTCAAACTTTTAGATTAAGACTAAAAACAAGTTTAATTTGTAGTAATTGAACATAGAAAGTATGTAATACTACTCTTGGCTCTTTAAAACCAAATTTTCTTCCCGTTTAAGTCATATTCGGCCCTTATAAGGCCTTGTTCAGGCCAATCGGGACAGAAAGTTTAAGTTTTGATCAAACCTTCCAACTAAGACTAGAAACAAGTTTAATTAGTAGTAATTATATATTAAAATATGTAATACAATTATCGACTCTTGAAAATTGCATTTTCTCCCTGTTGCATATTCGGCTCTTATGAGGGCTAGTTCACGCCAATTAGCTGAAAATTTGACTTTTGGTCAAACTTCCCAATTAACACTCGAAACAAGGTTAATTAGCAGTAGTTGTCCATAGAAACAATGTAATACCACTCACATCTATTGAAAACTCGTTTTCCTCCCATTTGGGTCCTATTCGACTCTAATAAGGCCCTAGTTCAAATCAATCGGGGTTGAAAGTTTGACTTTTGGTCAAACATCCCAACTAAGACGAAAACAAGGTTAATTAGTAGCAATTATACGTAAAAACTACATAATACCACTCATGGATCTTTAAAATCTTGTCTTCCTCTCGTTTGGGTTCTATTCGGATCTTATAAGGCCTAGTTCAGAGCAATCGGGGCTGAAAATTTTACTTTTCGTCAAACTTCCAATTAATACTAGAAATACATTAAATTAATATAAATTACATAAAAACTCTGTAATACTACTCAACGCTCTTGAAAACTATATTTATTCCGTTGGGCCCTATTTGGCACTTTAAAGGCATAGTTTCAGGTAAATCGGGTTGAAAGTATGACTTTTGGTCAAACTTCTAGATTAAGATTAGAAATAAGTTTAACTAGTAGTAATTAAACATAAAAAAACTATGTCATACTACTCCTGACTCTTGCAAACCTCATTTTCTCCCCATTTGGTCCCTAATCGGCTCTTATAAGGCCAAATTCAGGCCAATCGGAGCTGAAGTTTGAGTTAACATTAGAAACAGAGTTAATTAGTACTAATTGTACATAGAAACTATGTAATATCATTCACGACTCTTGAAACCATGTTTTCCTCCCGTATAGTCCCTATTCGGTTCTTATAAGGCCTAGTACAGGCTATGGAGCTAAAAGTTTGACTTTTGCTAAAACTTCCCAATTAAGACTAGAAATGGGTTAATTAGTTAGAATTATATATAAAAACTATGTATTACTACTCCCGGCTCTTGAAATCTTGTTTTTTCCCTGTTTGAGCCTTAATTCCGGCTCTTATAAGCCTAATTCAGGTCAATCGGGGCTGAAAGTTTGACTTTTGGTCAAACTTCTCAATTAACACAAGAAACATGGTTAATTAGTAGTAATTGTACATATAATCTATATAATACCATTCAAAGCCCTTGAAAACCATAATTTCCTCCTGTTTTGTCCCTATTCGGCTCTTATAAGGCCTAACTCAGGCCAATCGGGACTGAAAGTTTGACTTTTGATAAAACTTACCAATTAAGACTTGAAAATAAGTTATTTACTAGTAATTATATATATAATTTAGGTATTACTACTTTTGGCTCTAAAAACCATATTTTCTCCCTGTATGTGCTTATTCGGCTCTTATAACTCTTTGTTCAGGCCAATCGAGGCTGAAAGCTTGGTGTGGTCAAGATTTCCAATAAATACTAGAAATAATGTTAATTAGTAGCAATTGTACACAAAAACTATGTAATCTCACTCTCATATCTTGAAAACCATGTTTTCCTCTAGTTTGGGCCCTACTCGGCTCTTTAAGGCCTAGTTCAGGCCAATAAGGACTGAAGGTTTGACTTTTACTAAAACTTTCTAATTAAGACCAGAAATAAGTTTAATTAATAGTAGTTATACATAAAAACTATGTAATCTGCTCCCGACTATTGAAAATCGTATTTTCTCCCGGTTTGAACCCTATTCGGCTCTTATAAGGCCTAGCTAAGGCCAATAGGGGCTGAAACTTGCCTTTTGGTCAAACTTCCAAGTAGCACTAGAAACAAAGTTAATTAGTATTAATTGTACATAAAAACTATGTAATACCATTCACGGCCCTTGAAAGTCATGTTTTCCTCCCGTTTAGTCCCTACTCAGCTCTTACATGGCCTAGACAAGCCAATCGGGGCTGAAAGTTTGACTTTTTGCCAAACTTTCAAATTAAGAATAAAAAACAGTTTGATTTATAGTATTATACATAAAACTAACATAATACTCCTAGCTCTTGAAAACCTCGTTTTCTCCCCGTAGACTGTATTCGCCTATTGTAGGCTTACTTCAGGCAATCGGGACAGAAGTTTTGACTTTTTGTCAACTTCCTGATTAACACTTGAAAGAAGGTTAATTAGTAATTGTACATAGAATCTATACTATACCACTCTCAGCTCTTGAAAACCATATTTTTCCTTTCGTTTAGACCCTATTTCGGCTCTTATAAGACCTAGTTCCGACCAATAGGGCTGAAGTTTTAACTTTTGGTCAAACTTCCTTATTAGAATAAGAAATAAGGTTAATTATAGTAATTGTACATAGAAACTCTATAATATCACTCTCAGCTCTTGAAAACCATGTTTTCCTAGAGTTTGGACCCTATTTGGCACTTATATGGCCGAATTCTGCCCAATCGGGGCTGAAAAGGTTAAACTTTCAAATTAAAATAGAAATAAGTTTAATTAGTAGTAGTTATACATAGAAACTATGTGATACTACTGCAGGCTCTTGAAATCCAAGTTTTTCTCCCTTTTTGGCCCTATTCAGCTCTTATAAGGCCTAGTTGGGGCCAATTAAGGCTGAAAGTTTGACTTTGCCACACTTTCCAATTAAGACTAGAGACAAGTTTATTAGTAGTAATTATACTTAAAAACTTTATAATACTACTCCCCATTTGGGTCCAATTCAGCTCATATAATAACTAGTTCAGTCCAATCGTGGCTGAAATTTGACTTTGGTTTAAAACTTCCAAATTAAGATTAGAAACAAGTTTAGGTAGTAGTAATTGTACATAGAATTATGTAATACAACTCTTGGCTCTTTAAATCAAGTTTTTCTCCACATTTGGGCTATATTTGGCTCTTATAAGGCTTAGTTCAGGCTAATCGGGCCTAAGTTTGATTTTTAATCAAACTTTCTAACTAGGACTAGAAACAAGTTAATTAGTAATAAAAAACATAAAACTATGAAATACTACTCTCCGATCTTGAAAACCGTAATTTCTCCCCGTTGGGCCCTATTTGCTCTTACAAGGTCGAGTTCAAACCAGTCGGAGCTAAAAGTTTGATATTTGGTTTAACTTTTCAATTAATACTAGAAACACAGTTAATTTTAATAATTGTACATAAAAACTACGTAATACCACTCTCATCTCTTATAAACCATGTTTTCCTCCGGTTGAGCCATATTTGGCATTTATTTGGCCGAGTTCAGGCCAATCAGGCTGAAAGTTTGACTTTTGGTCAACTTTCTGATTAAGATAAAAAACAAGTTTAATTTATAGTGGTTATATACAAAACTGTGTAATATCTTTTTGGCTCTTGAAAATCTCGTTTTCTCCCCGTTTAGGCCCTAATAAGCTCTTATAAGGCCCAGTCAGGCTAAACAGGGTAGAAAGTTTGACTTTTGATCAAACTTTCAATTAACACTAGAAATAAGGTTTATTAACAGTAATTGTACATAGAACTATGTAATACCATTCTTAGCACTTGAAAACCATATTTTCCTCCAATTTGGGCCCTAATCAGCTCTTATAATGTGTAGTTCAGGCCAATCAAGGCTAATACCATTCACATCTCTTGAAAACCATATTTTCCTCCTGTTTGGTCCCTATTCGGCTCTTATAAAGGCCTAACTCAGGCTAATCGGGGCTAAAAGTTTGACTTTTGGTAAAAACTTGCCAATTAAGACTTGAAAATAAGTTTATTTACTAGAATTATATATATAATTTAGGTATTACTACTCTCGGCTCATAAAACAATATTTTCTCCCCGTTTGTACCTTAATCGGCTATTATATGCCTTGTTAAGACCAATTGAGGCTGAAAGTCTGGCTTTTGGTCAAGATTTCTAATAAATATTTGAAATAAGGTTAATTAGTAGCAATTGTACACAAAAAGTATGTAATCTCACTCTCAGATCTTGAAAACCATGTTTTCCTCCAGTCTGGGACCTATTCGGCTCTTATAAATAAGGCCTAGATCAGGCCAACAAGGACTGAAGGTTTGATTTTTGCTAAAACTTTCTAATTAAAACTAGAAATAAGTTTAATTAGTAGTAATTATACATAAAATCTATGTAATACTACTCCCGGCTATTGAAAATCACATTTTCTCCCAGTTTGAACCTTATTCGGCTCTTATAAGGCCTAGCTAAGGCCAATAGAGGCTGGAAACTTGCCTTTTAGTCAAACTTCTCAATAACACTAGAAACAAAGTTAATCAGTATTAATTGTACATAAAAAACTATGTAATACCGTTCACAGCCCTTGAAAGCCATGTTTTCCTCCCGTTTAGTCCCTACTCAGCTCTTACATAGCCTAGACAAGCCAATAGGGACTGAAAGTCTGACTTTTTGTCAAACTTTCAAATTAAGAATAGAAAATAAGTTTAATTTATAGTAATTATACATAAAAACTATCAATACTACTCCCAACTATTGAAAACCTCATTTTCTCCCCATTTAGGCTGTATTCGCCTATTATACGGCTTACTTCAGGCCAATAAGGACTGAAATTTTGACTTTTGGTCATACTTTCTGATTAACACTAGAAACAAGGTTAATTAGTAGTAATTGTACATAGAAACTATGTTATACCACTCTCAGATCTTGAAAATCATATTTTTTCCTTTTGTTTAGACCCTATTCGGCTCTTATAAGGCCTAGTTCCGGCTAATAAGGGCTGAAGGTTTGACTTTTGGTCAAACTTCCTAATTATGATAAGAAATAAGGTTAACTGTAGTAATTGTATATAGAAACTTTATAATACCACTCTCAGCTCTTGAAAACCATATTTTCCTAGGGTTTGGCCCTATTTGGCACGTATATGGCCGAATTCAGCCCAATCGGGGCTGAAAGCTTGACTTTTGGTCAAACTTTTAAATTAAAATAGAAATAAGTTTAATTAGTAGTAGTTATACATAGAAACTATGTGATACTACTGCAGGCTCTTGAAATCCATGTTTTTCTCCCAAATTTTGGCCCTACTCGGCTCTTATAAGGCCTAGTTGGGGCCAATCAAGGCAGAAAGTTTGACTTTGGCCAAACTTTCCAATTAAGACTAAAAACAAGTTTAACTAGTAGTAATTATACCTAAAAACTATATAATAATACTCCCCGTTTGGGTCCTATTCAGCTCATATAATAACTAGTTCAGGCTAATCGTGGCTGAAAGTTTGACTTTTGGTTAAAACTTTCAAATTAAGACTAGAAACAAGTTTAGGTAGTAGTAATTATATATAGAAATTATCTAATACAACTCTTGGCTCTTTGAACCATCTTTTCTCCCCATTTGGGCCATATTCGGCTCTTATAAGGATTAGTTCAGGTTAATCGGGCCTGAAAGTTTGATTTTTGATCAAACTTTCTAACTAAGACTAGAAACAAGTTTAATAGTAGTAATTAATAAAAAAACTATGAATACTACTCTCAGATCATGAAAACTACAATTTCTCCCCGTTGGGCCCTATTATCTCTTATAAGGTCGAGTTCAAACTAATCGGAGTTAAAAGTTTTATATTTGGTTTAACTTTTCAATTAATACTAGAAACACTGTTAATTGCAGTAATTGTACATAAAAACTATGTAATACCACTCTCAGCTCTTATAAACCATGTTTTCCTCCAGCTTGGACCATATTTGGCACTTATTTGGCTGAGTTCAGGCCAATCGGGCTGAAAGTTTGACTTTTGGTCAACTTTAAGATTAAGAATAAAAACAAGTTTAATTTATAGTGGTTATATATAAAATTATGTAATACTTTTTTGGCTCTTGAAATCTCATTTTCTCCCTGTTTAGGCCCTATTCAGCTCTTATAAGGCCTAGTTCAGGTCAATCAGGGTTGAAAGTTTAAGTTTTGGTCAAACTTTCAATTAACACTAGAAATAAGGTTTATAGTAGTAATGGTACATAGAACTATGTAATACCACTCTCAGCACTTGAAGACCATGTTTTCATCCGGTTTAGGCCCTATTCAGCTCTTATAATGTGCAGTTTAAGCCAATCGGGGCTGAAGGTTTGACTTTTGGTCAAACTTTCAATTAACACTAGAAATAAGGTTAATTTGCAGTAATTGTACATTAAACTATGTAATACCACCCTCAGCACTTAAAAACCATGTTTTCCTCCGATTTGGGCCCTAATCAGCACTTATATGTGTAGTTCAGGCCAATCAGGGCTAAAGGTTTGACTTTTGGTCAAACTTCCAGATTAAGAATAGAAACAAGTTTAATTAGTAGTAATTTTACATAAAAACTATACGATAATACTCCCGACTCTAGAAAACCATGTTTTCTCCATATTTGTACCCTATTCGGCTTTTGTAATGCCTAATTAAGACCAATCGGGGCTAAAAGTTTGACCTTTGGTCAAACTTTCAGATTAAGACTAAAAATAAGTTTAATTTGTAGTAATTGAACATAGAAAGTATGTAATACAACTCTTGACTCTTTAAAACCATGTTTTCTTCGTGTTTAAGTCATATTCGGCCCCTTATTAGGCCTTGTTCAGGCCAATTGGGGCAAAAAGTTTGAGTTTTGATCAAACCTCCCAATTAAGACTAGAAACAAGTTTAATTTGCAGTAATTATATATTAAAACTATGTAATACAATTATCGGCTCTTGTAAACTGAATTTTCTCCCTGTTGCGCCCTACACGGCTCTTATAAGGCCTATTCAGCCAATTAGCTGAAATTTTGACTTTTAGTCAAACTTCCCAATTAACACTAGAAACAAGGTTAATTAGCAGTAGTTGTTTATAGAAACAATGTAATACCACTCACATCTCTTGAAAATCTTGTTTTCCTCACATTTGGGTCCTATTTGACTCTAATAAGGCCCTAGTTCAAGCCAATCGGTGCTGAAAGTTTGACTTTTATTCAAACTTCCCAACTAAGATGAGAACAAAGTTAATTAGTAGCAATTATACATAGAAACTATATAATACCATTTATGGCTCTTGAAAATCTTGTCTTCCTCTCGTTTGGGTTCCAATCGGCTCTAACAAGACCTAATTCAGGCCAATCGAGGCTGAAAGTTTTACTTTTGGTCAAACTTCCCAATTAATACTAGAAACACATTAAATTAATAATAAATTTACATAAAAACTATGTAATACTACTCAACGCTCTTGAAAACCATATTTATTCCTCGTTTGGGCCCTATTCGGCTCTTCAAAGGTATAGTTCAGGAAAATCGGGTCGAAAGTATGACTTTTGGTCAAACTTCTACATTAAGACTAGAAATAAGGTTAATTAGAAGTTCATAGAATTTATGTAATACTACTCTCGGCTTTTGAAAAATCACGTTTTCTCTCTATTTGGGCCCTATTCGGCTCTTATAAATCCAAGTTCAGGGCAATTGAGGCAGAAAGTTTGAGTTTTAATCAAACTTCCTATTAAGAATAGAAACAAGTTTAAAACCATGTAATTCTACTCCCAGCTAATGAAAACCTCAGTTTCTCCTGTTTATGCCCTATTCGGCATAAACAGGTTTATTTAGTAGTAATTTTGGTCAAACTTTCTAATTAAGCCTTAAAACAAGTTTACTTAGTAGTAATTATACAAAAAACTATATAGCGCTACTCCGGGCTCTTGAAAACTGCATTTTCACCAGTTTGAGCCCTATTCGGCACTTATAAGGCTTAGTTTAGGCAAATCAGGGCTGAAAGTTTGATCTTAGCTCAAACTTCCAAATTAACACTAGAAACATAGTTAATTAGTTGTAATTATATATATAAATTATGTATTACAACTTCTGGCACTTGAAAATCTTGTTTTTTCCCCGTTTAAGCCTTAATTCGGCTGTTATAAGCCTAGTTCAGGTCAATCGGGGCTGAAAGTTTGACTTTTGGTCAAACTTCTCAATTAACACAAGAAACATGGTTAAGGTAGTAATTGTATATATAATCTATATAAAACCATTCAAAGCCCTTGAAAACCATAATTTCCTCCCGTTTTGTCCCTATTCAGCTCTTATAAGGCCTAACTCAGGCTAATCGGGGCTGAAAGTTTGACTTGTGGTAAAAACAAACAATTAAGACTTGAAAAATAAGTTTATTTACTAGTAATTATTATATAATTTAGGTACTACTACTATCGGCTCTTAAAAATCATATTTTCTCCCCGTTTGTGCCTTATTCGGCCCTTATAACTTCTTGTTCAGGCCAATCGAGGCTGAAAGTTTGCTTTTGGTCAAGATTTCCAATAATACTAGAAACAAGGTTAATTAGTAGTAATTGTATACGAAAACTATGTAATCTCACTCTCAGCTCTTGAAAATCATTTTTTCCTCCAGTTTGGGCCCTACTCGGCTCTTATAAGGCCTAGTTCAGACCAATAAAGACTGAAGGCTTGACTTTTGCTAAACTTTCTAATTAAAACTAGACGAGAAACAAGGTTAATTAGTAGCAATTATAAATAGAAACTATATAATATCACTATGGCTCTTGAAAATGTTGTCTTCCTCTCGTTTGGGTTCTACTCGGCTCTAACAAGGCCTAGTTCAGGCCAATAGAGACTGAAAGTTTTACTTTTGGTCAAACATCCCAATTAATACTAGAAATACATTAAATTAATAGTAAATTTATATAAAAACTATGTAATACTACTCAACGCTCTTGAAAACCATATTTATTCCCCGTTTGGGCCCTATTCGGCTCTTTAAAGGCATAGTTCAGGTAAATCGGGTTGAAAGTATGACTTTTGGTTAAACTTCTAAATTAAGACTAGAAATAAGGTTAATTAGAAGTTCATAGAATCTATGTAATACTACTCTCGGCTCTTAAAAAACCACGTTTTCTCTCTGTTTGGGCCCTATTCGGTTTTATAAAGCCGAGTTCTGACCAATCGGAACTAAAAGTTTTACTTTGAAATCATGTTAATTTGTAGTAAATGTACATAAAAACTATGTAATTTCGCTCACTTGCTCTTGAAAACCATGTTTTCTTCCCGTGTGAGCCTTGTTCGGCTCTGATATGGCCTAGTTCAGGCCAATTAAGACTGAAAGTTTGACTTTTGGTCAAACCTCCAAATTAAGAATACAAAAAAGTTTAATTAGTAGTAGTTATTGAAGATCACCTAGAGGGGGGTGAATAGGTGATAGCTAATCTAATGGTCACTTAATGCCAAATAATGCGGAATTAAAAACTATTATGACATAAACAAACTTTTTACACTAAACACCACGTATAACACAAGAGTGTTGCCGAATTCCCCGTGAAGGGCTCTGGATAAACTCCTCTAGATTCCCCTAGATAAGGGTTGAGGTGCCGCGTTGGCTCTCTTGGTTAAATACAAGTGTTAGCAAACAATCCCCAAGCATATAACAATATGAGCACACAAGGTATATCAAGTATATAAAGATAAGCACAAGATAAGTATGCAAGATATAAACAATTAAGAGACAAAGAGAGAGAGTGAGCAATCGCAAACACAAGGGATTTGTTTCGAGGTTCGAGCACACTTTCTCTACATCCCGTCTTCGACACACGAAGGATTTCCACTGTAATCGATCCCACCGGATCACTCGGTACCGCAACACCTACAACTCTCGGACTCCCTAGTCCGTACACACCGCAAGCCCACCGGCTCGTCGAGGCCGCACCTCAAACCAAGAGTTCGCACCCGAACTCGAAACACCGAGTCCCCACTAGGACCCGAAACAATGCGAACACACACGTCCGCCTCCTCAAAGAACAACAAAAGAACTTTGGTGATCACAACTCTTGATCACCTAAAATCCTCTCACAATAACACTCCTATAGGTAGATATAGCAATGGATAGCTCAAGTATTTGTGAGGAAAACAAGGATAGAGATGGTGGAGGAAAACTCAAAGAAAATCTCAACACTTAAAGCCATATTTTCTTCCCGTTTAGGCCTAATATACACTTATAAGATTTGACTTTTGGTCAAACTTCCTAATTATGCCTTAAAACAAGTTTACTTAGTAGTAATTATACAAAAAACTATGTAACACTACTCCGGGCTCTTGAAAATTGTATCTTCACCTGTTTGAGCCCTATTCGGATCTTATAAGGCTTAGTGTAGGCTAACCAAGGCTGAAAGTTTGATTTTAGCTCAAATCCCAATTAACACTAGAAACATGGTTAATTACTTGTAATTATATATAAAAACTATATATTACGACTCCCGGCTCTTGAAAATCTTGTTTTTCCCCGTTTGAGCCTTAATTCAGCTCTTATAAGCATTGTTCAGGTCAATCGGGGCTGAAAGTTTGACTTTTAGTCAAATTTCTTAATTAACATAAGAAACATGGTTAATTAGTAGTAATTGTATATATAATCTATATAATACCATCAAAGCCCTTGAAAACCATAATTTCCTCTCGTTTTGTCCCTATTCGGCTCTTATAAGGCCTAGCTCAGGCCAATCGGGGCTGAAAGTTTGACTTTTGGTAAAAACTACCAATTAAGACTTGAAAATAAGTTTATTTACTAGTAATTATATATATAATTTAGGTATTACTCCTATCGGCTGTTTAAAAACAATATTCTCCCCTTTTGTGCCTTATTCGGCTCTTATAACTTCATGTTCAGGCCAATCGAGGCTGAAAGTTATGCTTTTGATCAAGATTTCCAATAAATATTAGAAACAAGGTTAATTAGTAGTAATTGTATACGAAAACTATGCAATCTCACTCTCAGCTCTTAAAAACCATGTTTTCCTCTAGTTTGGGCCCTACTCGGCTCTTATAAGACCTATTTCAGACCAATAAGGACTGAAGACTTGACTTTTACTAAAACTTTCTAACTAAGACTAGAAATAAGTTTAATTAGTAGTAATTATATATAAAAGCTATGTAATACTACTCCCGGCTCTTGAAAATCGCATTTTCTCCCAGTTTGGACCCTATTCGGCTCTTATAAGGCCTAGCTAAGGCGAATGGGGGCTGAAACTTGCCTTTTGGTCAAACTTCCCAATTAACATTAGAAACAAAGTTAATCAGTATTAATTATGCATAAAAATAATGTAATACCATTCACGGCCCTTGAAAGCCATGTTTTTCCTCCCGTTTAGTCCCTATTCAGCTCTTACATGGCCTAGACAGGTCAATCAGGGCCGAAAGTTTGACTTTTTTTTATCAAACTTTCAAATTAAGAATAGAAAACAAGTTTAATTTATAGTAATTATGCATAAAAACTATCAATTCTACTCTCAGCTCTTGAAAACCTTGTTTTCTTCCCGTTTAGGCTGCATTCGCCTATTATACAGATTACTTCAGGCCAATCGGGACAGAGATTTTGACTTTTGGTCAAACTTCCTAATTAACACTAGAAACAAGATTAATTAGTAGTAATTGTACATAGAAATTATGTTATACCACTCTCAGCTTTTGAAAACCATGTTTTACTTTAGTTTAGACCCTATTTAACTCTTGTAAGGCCTAGTTCTGACCAATAAGGGCTGAAGGTTTGACTTTCGGTCAAACTTCCTAATTAGGATTAGAAACAAGATTAATTATAGTAATTGTACATAGAAACTTTGTAACGCCCCTCTCAGCTCTTGAAAACCATGTTTTCCTAGGGTTTGGACCCTATTTGGCACTTATATGGCCGAATTCAGCTCAATCGAGGCTAAAAGTTTGACGTTTTGTCAAACTTTCAAATTAAAAATATTTCAAGTTTAATTAGTAGTAGTTATACATAAAAACTATGTGATACTACTCCAGGCTCTTGAAATCCATGTTTTTTCCTCGTGTTTGGCTCTATTCGGCTCTTATAAGGCCTAGTTGGGGCCAATCAGGGCGAAAGTTTGACTTTGGCCAAAATTTCCAATTAAGACTAGAAACAAGTTTAATTAATAGTAATTATACCTAAAAACTATGTACTACTACTCCCCTTTTGGGTCCTATTCAGCTCATATAATAACTTATTCAGGCTAATCGTGGCTGAAAGTTTGACTTTTGGTTAAAACTTCCTAATTGACACTACAAACAAGTCTAGGTAGTAGTAATTGTATATAAAAACTATGTAATACCACTCTCAACACTTGAAACCATATTTCTTCCCGTTTGGGCCCTAATATGCACTTATAAGATTTGACTTTTGGTCAAACTTCCTAATTAAGCGTTAAAACAAGTTTACTTAGTAGTAATTATACAAAAAACTATGAAACACTACTCCGGGCTCTTGAAAACTGTATTTTCACCCGTTTGAGCCCTTTTCAGCTCTTATAATGCTTAGTTTAGGCTAACCAGGGCTGAAAGTTTGATTTTAGCTCAAACTTTTCAATTAACACTAGAAACATGGTTCATTAGCAGTAATTGTATATAAAAACTATGTAATATCACTCTCACCACTTGAAAACCATGTTTTCCTTAAGTTTAGACCCTATTTGGCTATTATAAGGCCTAGTTCTGGCTAATCGGGTAGAAAGTTAGAATTTTGGTCAGACTTCCAAAATAAGAATAAAAACAAGTCTAATTAGTTGTAACGGTACATAAAAACTATATAACATCATTCACGGCCTTTGAAAACCATATTTTTCTCCCGTTTGCTCCATATTCGGCTCTTATGAGGCCTAGTTCAGGCCAATCGGGGCTGAAAGTTTGACTTTCAGTCAAACTTCTCAATTAAGACTAAAAACTAGTTTAATTAGTAGTAATGATACATAAAAACTATGTATTACTACTCCCGGCTTTTGAAAACTGTATTGTCTCCCCTGTTTGGACCTTATTCAGCTCTTATAAGTATTAGTTCCGGCTAATCAGGGCTGAAAGTTTGACTTTTGATCAAACTTTTTAATTAATTAGAAACAAGGTTAATTAGTAATAATTGTTGGTAGAAACTATGCAATACCACTCTCAGCCCTTGAAAACCATGATTTTCTCCCGTTTAGGCCCTATTCAGCTCATATAAGGTCTAGTGCAGGCTAATCGAGCTGAAAGTTTGACTTTAGGTAAAACTTCTCAATTAAGACTAGAAACTAATTTAGTAATTATACATAAAAACTATGTATTACTATTCTTGGCTCTTGAAACCTCGTTTTTTTTCCCCGTTTGGGCCTTAATCGGCCATTATAAGGTCTTGTTCAGGCTAATCGGGACTGAAAGTTCAATTAAGACTAGAAACTAGTATAATTATTAGTAATTATATATAAAAACTATATATTACTACTCCTAACTTTTGAAAACTATATTTTATCCCGTTTGGACCCTATTAGGCGCTTGTAATGCCCTTTTCTGGCCAATAGAGGTTAAAAGTTTCAGTTCTGGTCAAACTTTCCAAATAACACGAGAAAAAGGTTAATCAACAAAAATTATACATAGAACTATGTAATACTATTCTCGGCCCTTGAAAATCATGTTTTCCCCCCGTTTGGTCCCTATTCGGCTCTTATAAGGCCTACTTCAGGCCAATCGGGGCTAAAAGTTCGACTTTTGGTAAAACTTCTCAAAATTAAGACTAGAAACTAGTTTAATTAGTAATAATTATACATAAAAACTATATATTACTACTCTCTGCTCTTAAAAACCTCGTTTTCTCCCCCATTTGAGCCCTAATCGGCTATTATAAGGCCTAGTTCACGCCAATCGGAGCTGAAAGTTTGACTTTTGATCAAACTTCTCCATTAACACTATAAACAAGGTTAATTAGTAGTAATTATACATAGAAACTATGTAATACTATTCACGGCGCTTGAAAACCATGTTTCCTCCCGTTTGGTCCCTATTCGGCTCTTATAAGGCCTAATTCCCCTATTCGGCCCTTATAAGGCCTAATTCAGGCCAATCGGGATGAAAGTTTGACTTTTGGTCAAACTTAGAAATAAGTTTATTAGTAGTAATTAAACATAAAACTATGTTATTCTACTCTCATCTCTTGAAAACCTCGTTTTCTCCCTGTTTCGGCTTTATTCGGTTCGTATAAGACCTAGTTCAAGCTAATAGGGGCTGAAAGTTTCACTTTGGTCAAACTTCCCAATTAACACTAGAAATAAGGTTAATTAGTACTAATTGTACATAAAAACTATGTAATACCACTCTCACCACTTGAAAACCTTGCTTTCTCCCGTTTGAGTCCTATTCGGCTACAATGAGGCCTAGTTTAGGCTAATAAGAACTCAAGCTTTGGCTTTTGGTCAAACTTTATAATTAAGAGTGAAAACAAGTTTAATTAGTAGTAATTATACATAAAAACTATGTCATACTACTCTCGGCTCTTGAAAACCTCATTTTCTCCCCGTTTGGGCCCTAATCGGCTCATATAAGGCCTAATTCAGGCCAATCGGGGCTGAAAGTTTGAGTCTTGGTCAAACTTTTCAATTTACACAGAAATAATGTTAATTAGTAGTAATTGTACATAGAAACTATGTAATACCATTCATGGCCCTTGAAAATCATGTTTTCCTCCCGTTTGGTACCTATTTGGCTCTTATAAAGCCTAGTTCAGACCAATCCGGGCTGAAAGTTTAACTTTTAGTAAAACTTTCCAATTAAGAAGAGAAACAAGTTTAATTAGTAGTAATTATGCATAAAACTATGTATTACTTCTCCTTGCTCTTGGAAACCTTGTTTTTTCCCCGTTTGTACCTTATTTGGCTCTTATATTATAAGGTCTAGTCCAGACCAAACAAGGCTGAAAATTCACAATTAACACTAGAAATAAGGTTAATTAGTCATAATTGCACATATAAACTATGTAATATCATTCACAGCCCTTGAAAACTATGTTTTCCTCCCTTTTGGTCCTTATTCGGCTCTTATAAGACCTAGTTCTGACCAATCGGGGCTGAAAGTTTGACTCTTGATCAACTTCTCAATTAACACTGAAAACAAGGTTAATTAGTAGTAATTGAATATAGAAACTATGTAATACCATTCACGGCCCTTGAAAACGATGTTTTCTTCCCGTTTAGTCCCCTTTCGATTCTTATAAGGCCAATCAGGGCTGAAAGTTTCACTTTTGATCAAACTTTTAAATTAAGAATAGAAAAAAGTTTAATTTATAGTGGTTATACATAAAAACTATGTATTACTGCTCCTGACTTTTGAAAACTGTATTTTCTCCACGTTTGAACACTATTAGGCGCTTATAAGGCCCTTTTTCAGGCCAATAGGGGCTAAAAGTTTCAGTTCTGATCAAATTTCCCAATTAACACTAGAAAAAAGGTTAATCAATAGAAATTATAGAACTATGTAATATCATTCTCGGCCCTTAAAAAATCATGTTTCCCTCCCGTTTGATCCCTATTTGGCTCTTATAAGGCTTACTTCAGGCCAATCGGGGCTGAAAACTTGACTTTTAGAAAAACTTCTCAATTAATACTAGAAACTAGTTTAATTAATTAGTAGTAATTATACATAAAAACTACGTATTACTACTCTCGGCTCTTGAAAACCTCGTTTCTCCCCGTTTGGGCCCTAATCGGCTATTATAATGCCTAATTCATGCCAATCTGGGCTCAAAGTTTTGACTTTTGCTCAAACTCCCAATTAACACTATAAACAAGATTAATGAGTAGTAATTGTATATAGAAACTATGTAATACTATTCACGGCCCGTGAAAACCAATGTTTTCCTCCCGTTCGGGCTCTATTCGGCTCTTATAGGTTCAGGCCAATCAGAGATGAAAATTTGACTTTTGGTTAAACTTAGAAATAAGTTTAATTAGTAGTAATTATGTATAAAAACTTGTCATTCTACTCCCAGCTCTTGAAAACTTCATTTTCTCCCTGTTTGGGCTTTGTTCGGCTCTTATAAGGCCTAGTTCAGGCTGATAGGGGCTGAAAGTTTGACTTTTGGTCAAACTTTCCGATTAACACTTGAAATAAGGTTAATTAGTGCAAATTGTACATAAAAACTATGTAATACCACTCTCAGTACCTGAAAACCTTATTTCTCCCGTTTTGGTCATATTCTGCTCTAATAAGGCCTAGTTCAGGCTAATAAGACTGAAGGTTTGACTTTTGATCAAACTTTATAATTAAGACTAAAAACAAGTTTAATTAGTGGTAATTATACATAAAAACTATGTCATACTACTCTCGGCTCTTGAAAACCTCATTTTCTCCCTGTTTGGGCCCTAATCAGCTCTTATAAGGCTTACTCAGGCCAATCAGGATTGAAAGTTTAACTCTTGGTCAAACTTTTCAATTAACACTAGAAACAAAGTTAATTAGTAGTAATTGTATATAGAAACTATGTAATACCATTCATGGCCTTTGAAAATCAAGTTTCCTCCTGTTTGGTCCCTTTTCGGCTCTTATAAAGCCTAGTTTAGGCCAATCGGGGCTAAAGTTTGACTTTTAGTAAAACTTCCAAATTAAGACGAGAAACAAGTTTATTTAGTAGTAATTATACATAAAACTATGTATTACTTCTCCTTACTCTTGAAAACCTTATTTTTCATGTTTGTACCTTATTCGCCTGTAATATAATAAGGTCTACTCCGGACCAAATAGGGCTAAAAGTTTGACTTTTAGTCAAACTTCACAATTACACTAGAAATAAGGCTAATTGGTCATAATTGTACATATAAACTATGTAATGTCATTTATAGCCCTTGAAAACTATGTTTTCCTTCCATTTTGTCCCTATTCGGCTCTTATAACACCTAGTTCAGGCCAAGCAGGGCTGAAAGTTTGACTCTTGATCAAGCTTCCCAATTAACACTAAAAACAAGGTTAATTGTAGTAATTGTATATAATAACTATGTAATACCATTCACGACCCTTGAAAACCATTTCTCCCATTTAGTCCCTTTCGACTCTTATAAGGCCAATCAGGGCTGAAGATTTCAAATTTTCAAATTAAGAATAGAAAAAAAGTTTAATTTATAGTGGTTATACATAAAAACTTTTTAATACTACTCTCGGCTCTTAAAAACCTCGTCTTCTCCCTGTTTTGACTGTATTCAGCTCTTATAAGGCCTAGTTCAGGCCAATCAGGGTTAAAAGTTTGTCTTCTGGTCAAACTTTTAATTAACACTAGAAATAAGGTTAATTAGTCGTAATTGTATATAGAAGCTAATAAATACCACTCACAGCTCTTGAAAACCATATTTTTCTCTCGCTAGGGCCCGATTTGATTTTTTAATGCGTAGTTCAGGCCAATTGGGGCTGAAGGTTAACTTTTAATCAAACTTCCTGATTAGGAATATAAACAAGTTTAATTAATAATAATTATATATAAAAAATATGTGATACTACTATCGGCTCTTGAAAATCATGCTTTCTCCCAGTTTGTGGCCTATGTGGCTCTTACAATGCCTAGTTCAGGCCAATCGGGGCTAAAATTTAACTTTTGGTCAAACTTTCATATTATGATGAGAAATAACTTTAATTAGTAGTAATTAACCATAGAAATTATGTAATACTACTATCATCACTTTAAAACCACATTTTCCCCTCGTTTGGGCTATATTCGGCTCTTATAAGGACTTGTTCAGGTCAATCGGGGCTGAAAGTTTGACTTTTGATCAAACTTCACAATTAAGAGTAGAACCAGTTTAATAGTAGTAATTATACATAAAAATTATGTAATACAACTCACGACTCTTGAAAACCGCATTTTTTTCCCCGTTTGGGCCCTATTTGGCTCTTATAGGGCCTATTTCAAGCCAATTAGGGCTGAAAGTTTGACTTTAGATCAAACTTCCTAATTAACACTAGAAATAAGGTTAATTAGCAGTAATTGTACATAAAAACTATGTAATACTACTCACGGCTCTTGAAAACCTTGTTTCCCCTCCCATTTGGGGTCTTATTCGACTCTTATAAGGCCTAGTTCAGGCCAATCAGGGCTGAAAGTTTTACTTTTGGTCAAACTTCCTAATTAAGACTAGAAACATATAAAACTAGTAGTAAATTTACATAAAAACTATGTAGTACCACTCAAGACTCTTGAAAACATGTTTTCTCCCCTTTTGAACCCTATTCGACTAAGGCCTAATTTAGGTAGATCGGGGCTGAAAGTATGACTTTTGGTCAAACTTTCAGATTAAGACTTGAAACAACATTAATTAGCAGCGATTGTGTATAGAATCTATGTAATACTCCCGGCTCTTGAAAAATCACGTTTTCCCCCCGTTTGGCCTTATTCTGCGCTTATAAAGCCGAGTTCAGGGAAATCGGGGCTGAAAGTTGGACTTTTAATCAAAATTTCTATTTAAGACTAGAAACAAGTTTAATTTTAAGTAATTATACATAAAACTATGTAATTCTACTCCCGACTATTGAAACCCTCGGTTCTCCCCGTTTGGGACCTATTCGGCTCTTATAAGGCATATTTGACTTTTGATCAAACTTACCAATTAAGACTAGAAATAAAGTTAATTAATAGTAAATGTACATAGAAACTATGAAATTCCACTCCCGGCTCTTGAAAATCTCGTTATCTCCTCGTTTGGGTTTTATTCGGCTCTTATAATACTTAGTTCAGGCCAATCGGGGCTGAAAGTTTGACTTATGGTCAACCTTCCAAATTAAAACTATGCAATACAACTTCTAGCTCTCTAAAATCACGTTTTCTCGCTATTTAGGCCATATTCGGCTCTTATAAGGCCTATTCAGGCCAATCGGGGCTGAAAGTTTGACTTTGACATAACTTATAAGGTCTACTCCGAACCAAATAGAGCTAAAAGTTTGACTTTAGTCAAACTTCACAATTAACACTAGAAATAAGGCTAATTGGTCATAATTGTACATATAAACTATGTAATATCATTTATAGCCCTTGAAAACTATGTTTTCCTTCCATTTTGTCCCTATTCGGCTCTTATAACAGCTAGTTCAGGCCAAGCAGGGCTGAAAGTTTGACTCTTGATCAAGCTTCCTAATTAACACTAAAAACAAGGTTAATTGTAGTAATTGTATATAATAACTATGTAATACCATTCACGACCCTTGAAAACCATTTCTCCCATTTAGTCCCTTTCGACTCTTATAAGGCCAATCAGGGCTGAAGATTTCAAATTTTCAAATTAAGAATAGGAAAAAAGTTTAATTTATAGTGGTTATACATAAAAACTTTTTAATACTACTCTCGCTCTTAAAAACCTCGTCTTCTCCCTGTTTTGACTGTATTCAGCTCTTATAAGGCCTAGTTCAGGCCAATCAGGGTTAAAAGTTTGTCTTCTGGTCAAACTTTAATTAACACTAGAAATAAGGTTAATTAGTCGTAATTGTATATAGAAGCTAATAAATACCACTCACAGCTCTTGAAAATCATATTTTTCCCTCGCTGGGGCCCGATTTGATTTTTTAATGCGTAGTTCAGGCCAATTGGGGCTGAAGGTTAACTTTTAATCAAACTTTCTGATTAGGAATATAAACAAGTTTAATTAATAATAATTATATATAAAAAATATGTGATACTACTACTCTCGGCTCTTGAAAATCATGCTTTCTCCCTGTTTGTGGCCTATGTGGCTCTTATACAATGCCTAGTTCAGGCCAATCGGAGCTAAAATTTAACTTTTGGTCAAACTTTCAGATTAAGATGAGAAATAACTTTAATTAGTAGTAATTAACCATAGAAATTATGTAATACTACTATCATCACTTTAAAACCACATTTTCCCCTCGTTTGGGCTATATTCGGCTCTTATAGGACTTGTTCAGGTCAATCGGCGCTGAAAGTTTGACTTTGATCAAACTTCACAATTAAGAGTAGAACCAGTTTAATAGTAGTAATTATACATAAAATTATGTAATACAACTCACGACTCTTGAAAACCGCATTTTTTCCCCGTTTGGGCCCTATTTGGCTCTTATAGGGCCTATTTCAAGCCAATTAGGGCTGAAAGTTTGACTTTAGATCAAACTTCCTAATTAACACTAGAAATAAGGTTAATTAGCAGTAATTGTACATAAAAACTATGTAATACTACTCACGGCTCTTGAAAACCTTGTTTTCCCCACCCATTTGGGGTCTTATTCAACTCTTATAAGGCCTAATTCAGGCCAATCAGGGCTGAAAGTTTTACTTTTGGTCAAATTTCCTAATTAAGACTAGAAACATATAAAATTAGTAATAAATTTACATAAAAACTATGTAGTACCACTCAAGACTCTTGAAAACATGTTTTCTCCCCTTTTGAACCCTATTCGACTAAGGCCTAATTTAGGTAGATCGGGGCTGAAAGTATGACTTTTGGTCAAACTTTCAGATTAAGACTTGAAACAATATTAATTAGCAGTAATTGTGTATTGAATCTGTGTAATACTCCCGGCTCTTGAAAAATCACGTTTTCCCCCGTTTGGCCCTTATTCTGCACTTATAAAGCCGAGTTCAGGGCAATCGGGACTAAAAGTTTGACTTTTAATCAGATTTTTTTCTATTTAATACTAGAAACAAGTTTAATTTTAAGTAATTATATATAAAACTATGTAATTCTACTCCCGGCTATTGAAACCCTCGGTTTCTCCCCGTTTGGGCCCTATTCGGCTCTTATAAGGCATATTTGACTTTTGATCAAACTTACCAATTAAGAATAGAAACAAAGTTAATTAATAGTAAATGTACATAGAAACTATGAAATTCCACTCCCGGCTCTTGAAAATCTCGTTATCTCCTCGTTGGGTTTTATTCGGCTCTTATAATACTTAGTTCAGGCCAATCGGGCTGAAAGTTTGACTTATGGTCAACCTTCCAAATTAAAACTATGCAATACAACTTCTAGCTCTCTAAAATCACGTTTTCTCCCTATTTAGGCCATATTCGGCTCTTATAAGGCCTATTCAGGCCAATCGGGGCTGATAGTTTGACTTTTGACGTAACTTCCCATTTAAGATTAGTAACAAGTTTAATTAGTAGTAATTATACAAAAAAAACTATGTAATACTACTCCCGGCTCTTGAAAACCCCGGCCCTTGAAAATAACATTTTCTCCCCGTTTGGGCCCTATTGGATACTTATAAGTCCGAGTTCAGGCTAATCGACAATGTTAATTAGCTGTAATTGTACACAGAAACAATGTAATACAACTCTCAGCTCTTGAAAATCATATTTTCCTCTGGTTTGGGCCCTACTTGGCACTTATATGGCCGAGTTCAGGCCAATAGGGATTAAAAATTTGACTTCGGTTAAACTTTAAAATTAAGCATAGAAATAAGTTTAATTAGTAATAGTTATACATAGAAACTATGTGATACTACTCCAAGCTCTTAAAAGACATGTTTCCCCCCGTTTTCGCCCTATTCGGCTCTTATAAGGCCTAATCCAGGCCAATCGGGGCTGAAAATTTGACTTTGGGTCAAACTTTCCAATTACGACTAGAAACAAGTTTTCTTAGTAGTAATTATACATAAAAATATGTCATACTACTCCCGGCTCTTGAAAACCTCGTTTTCTCCCCGTTTGGGGTTTATTCGGCTCTTATTAGGCCAAGTTCAAGCCAATCGGGGCTGAAAGTTTGACTTTTGGTCAAACTTCCCAATTAACACTAGAATCAAGGTAATTAGTAATAATTGTATATAGAAACAATGTAATACCACTCTCAACTATTGAAAAATCATGTTTTCTCCCGATAGGGCCTTTTTCGGCTCAGATAAGGCTCGATTCAGTCAGGCCAATAAGGGCTGAAGGTTTGACTTTTGGTTAAACTTCCTAATTAAGACTAGAAATAAGTTTAATTAGTAAGAATTAAACATACAAAACTATGTCATACTACTCTTGGCTATTGCAAACCTCATTTTCTCCTTATTTGGCCCCTAATAGGCTCTTATAAGGCCAAATTCAGGCCAATCAGAGCAGAAGTTTGAGTTAATACTAGAAACAAAGTTAATTAGTACTAATTGTACATAGAAACTATGTAATACAATTCACGACTCTTGAAAACCATGTTTTCCTCCCGTATGGTCCCTATTCGGTTCTTATGAGGCTTAGTACTGGCCAAAGGAGCTAAAAGTTTGACTTTTGCTAAAACTTCCCAATTAAAACTAAAACAAGTTTAATTAGTTGTAATTATATATATCCCGAATCTTGAAAATCTTGTTTTTCCCCTTTGAGCCTTAATTCGGCTCTTATAAGCCTAGTCAGGTCAATCGGGGCGGAAAGTTTGACTTTTGGTTAAACTTCTCAACTAACACAAGAAACATGGTTAATTAGTAGTAATTGTATATATAATCTATATAATACCATTCAAAGCCCTTGAAAATAATAATTTCCTCCCATTTTATCCCTATTCGGCTATTATAAGGCCTAGCTCAGGCCAATCGGGGCTGAAAGTTTGACTTGTAGTAAAAACTTACCAATTAAGACTTGAAAATAAGTTTATTTACTAGTAATTATGTATATAATTTAGATATTACTACTCTCGGCTCTTAAAAATCATATTTCCTCCCCGTTTGTGCCTTATTCGGCCTTATAACTCCTTGTTCAGACCAATCGAGGCTGAAAGTTTGACTTTTGGTCAAGATTTCCAATAAATACTAGAAATAAGGTTAATTAGTAGCAATTGTACACAAAAACTAAGTAATCTCACTCTCAGATCTTAAAAAACATGTTTTTCTCCATTTTGGGCCCTACTCGGCTCTTATAAGGCCTAGTTTAGGCCACTAAGGACTGAAAGTTTGACTTTTGCTAAAACTTTCTAATTTAGATTAGAAATAAGTTTAATTAGTAGTAATTATACATAAAACCTATGTAATCCTACTCCCGACTATTGAAAATCATATTTTCTCCCAGTTTGATATTCGGCTCTTATAGGCCTAGCTAAGGCCAATAGGGGCTGAAACTTGCCTTTTGGTCAAACTTCCCAATTAACACTAGAAACAAAGTTAATCAGTATTAATTGTACATAGAAGCTATATAATACCGTTCACGGCCCTTGAAAGTCATATTTTCCTCCCGTTTAGTCCCTACTCAGCTCTTACATGCCCTAGATAAGCCAATCGGGGCTGAAAGTTTGACTTTTTGTCAAACTTTCAGATTAAGAATAGAAAACAAGTTTGATTTATAATATTATACATAAAAACTATCAATACTACTCCCAGCTCTTATAATGTGCAGTTCAGGCCAATCTGGGCTGAAGGTTTGACTTTTGGTCAAATTTTTAATTAACACTAGAAATAAGGTTAATTAGCAGTAATTGTACATAAAACTATGTAATACCACTCTCAGCACTTGAAAACCATCTTTTCCTTTTATTTCGGCCCTAATCATCTCTTATAATATGTAGTTCAGGCCAATTAGGGCTAAAGGTTTGACTTTTGGTCAAACTTTCTGATTAAGAATAGAAACAAGTTAAATTAGTAGTAATTTTAAATAAAACTATGCGATACTACTCGCGGCTCTTGAAAACCATGTTTTCTCAACTTTTGTGTCCTATTTGGCTTTTATAATGCATAATTAAGGCCAATCGAGGCTAAAAGTTTGACCTTTGGTCAAACTTTTAGATTAAGACTAAAAACAAGTTTAATTTGTAGTAATTGAACATAAAAAGTATGTAATACTACTCTTGGCTCTTTAAAACCAAAATTTCTTCCCGTTTAAGTCATATTCGGCCCTTATAAGGCCTTGTTCAGGCCAATTTGGGCAGAAAGTTTGAGTTTTGATCAAACCTTTCCAACTAAGCCTAGAAAAAAGTTTAATTAGTAGTAATTATACACTAAAACTATGTAATACAATTATCGACTCTTGAAAACTGCATTTTCTCCCCATTACCCTATTCGGCTCTTACAAGGCCTAGTTCAAGCCAATTAGCTGAAAATTTGACTTTTGGTCAAACTTCCCAATTAACACTAGAAACAAGGTTAATTAGCAGTAGTTGTCCAAAGAAATAATGTAATACCACTCACATCTCTTGAAAACCTTGTTTTCCTCCCATTTGGGTCCTATTCGACTTTAATAAGGCCGTAGTTTAAGTCAATCGGGGTTGAAAGTTTGACTTTTGGTCAAACTTTTCAACTAAGACGAAAACAAGGTTAGTTAGTAGCAATTATAAGTAAAAACTATAAATACCACTCATGGCTCTTGAAAACCTTGTCATCCTCTCGTTTGGGTTCTATTCGGCTCTTACAAGGCCTAGTTCAGGCCAATCGGGGCTAAAAGATTTACTTTTCGTCAAACTTCCCAATTAATACTAAAAATACATTAAATTAATAGTAAATTTACATAAAAACTGTGTAATACTACTCAACGCTCTTGAAAACCATATTTATTCCCCGTTTGGGCCCTATTTGGCACTTTAAAGGCATAGTTCAGGTAAATCGGGTTGAAAGTATGACTTTTGGTCAAACTTCTAAATTAAGATTAGAAATAAGTTTAACTAGTAGTAATTAAACATAAAAAACTATGTCATACTACTCCTGACTCTTGCAAACATCATTTTCTCCCCATTTGGTCCCTAATCGGCTCTTATAAGGCCAAATTCAGGCCAATCGGAGCTGAAGTTTGAGTTAACATTAGAAACAGAGTTAATTAGTATTAATTGTATATAGAAACTATGTAATACCATTCAAAACTCTTGAAAACCATGTTTTCCTCCCGTATAGTCCCTATTCGGTTCTTATAAGGCCTAGTACAGGCTATGGAGCTAAAAGTTTGACTTTTGCTAAAACTTCCCAATTAAGACTAGAAAAAGTTTAATTAGTTATAATTATATATAAAAACTATGTATTACTACTTCCGGCTCTTGAAAATCTTGTTTTTTTTCCCCGTTTGAGCCTTAATTCAGCTCTTATAAGCCTAGTTCAGGTCAATCGGGGCTGAAAGTTTGACTTTTGGTCAAACTTCTCAATTAACACAAGAAACATGGTTAATTAGTAGTAATTGTACATATAATCTATATAATACCATTCAAAGCCCTTGAAAACCATAATTTCCTCCCGTTTTGTCCCTATTCGGCTCTTATAAGGCCTAACTCAGGCCAATCGGGACTGAAAGTTTGACTTTTGATAAAAACTTACCAATTAAGACTTGAAAATAAGTTTATTTAATTATTAGTAATTATATATATAATTTAGGTATTACTACTCTCGGCTCTTAAAAACCATATTTTCTCCCTGTTTGTGCCTTATTCGGCTTTTATAACTCTTTGTTCAGGCCAATCGAGGCTGAAAGTTTAGCTTTTGGTCAAGATTTCCTATAAATACTAGAAATAAGGTTAATTTGTAACAATTATACACAAAAACTATGTAATCTCACTCTCATATCTTGAAAACCATGTTTTTCTCGAGTTTGGGCCCTACTCGGCTCTTTAAGGCCTAGTTCAGGCCAATAAGGACTGAAGGTTTGACTTTTACTAAAACTTTCTAATTAAGACCAGAAATAAGTTTAATTAATAGTAATTATACATAAAAACTATGTAATATTACTCCCGACTATTGAAAATCGTATTTTCTCCTAGTTTGAACCCTATTCGGCTCTTATAAGGCCTAGCTAAGGCCAATAGGGGCTGAAACTTGCCTTTTGGTCAAACTTCCCAAGTAACACTAGAAACAAAGTTAATCAGTATTAATTGTACATAAAAACTATGTAATACCATTCACGACGCTTGAAAGTCATATTTTCCTCCCGTTTAGTCCCTACTCATCTCTTACATGGCCTAGACAAGCCAATCGGGGCTGAAAGTTTGACTTTTTGTCAAACTTTCAAATTAAGAATAAAAAACATGTTTGATTTATAGTATTATACATAAAAACTAACAATACTACTCTAGCTCTTGAAAACCTCGTTTTCTCCCCGTAGACTGTATTTGCCTATTGTATGGCTTACTTCAGGCCAATTGGCACTGAAATTTTGACTTTTTATCAAACTTCCTGATTAACACTAGAAACAAGGTTAATTAGTAGTAATTGTACGTAGAAACTGTGCTATACCACTCTCAGCTCTTGAAAACCATATTTTTCCTTTTGTTTAAACCCTATTCGGCTCTTATACGACCTAGTTCCGACCAATAAGGGCTGAAGGTTTGACTTTTAGTTAAACTTCCTCATTAGAATAAGAAATAAGGTTAATTGTAGTAATTGTACATAGAAACTTTATAATACCACTCTCAGCTCTTGAAAATCATGTTTTCCTAGGATTTGGACCCTATTTGGCACTTATGTGGTTGTATTCAGCCCAATCGGGGCTGAAAGTTTGACCTTTGATCAAACTTTCAAATTAAAAATAGAAGTAAGTTTAATTAGTAGTAGTTATACATAAAAACTATGTGATACTACTGTCAGGCTCTTGAAATCCATGTTTTCTCCCTAATTTTGGCCCTATTAGGCTCTTATAAGGCCTAGTTGGGGCCAATCAAGGCAGAAAGTTTGACTTTGGCTAAACTTTCCAATTAAGACTAAAAATAAGTTTAGCTAGTAGTAATTATACCTAAAAACTATATAATACTACTCCCCGTTTGGGTCCTATTCAGCTCATATAATAACTAGTTCAGGCTAATCGTGGCTGAAAGTTTGACTTTTGGTTAAAACTTTCAAATTAAGACAACAAACAAGTTTAGGTAGTAGTAATTATATATAGAAATTATCTAATACAACTCTTGGCTCTTTGGACCATGTTTTCTCCCTATTTGGGCCATATTCGGCTCTTATAAGGCTTAGTTCAGGTTAATCGGGCCTGAAAGTTTGATTTTTGATCAAACTTTACAACTAAGACTAGAAACAAGTTTAATAGTAGTAATAAACATAAAAACTATGAAATACTACTCTCAGATC
Organism: Agave tequilana; assembly: GCA_038442645.1. NCBI lineage: Eukaryota > Viridiplantae > Streptophyta > Magnoliopsida > Asparagales > Asparagaceae > Agave > Agave tequilana. The sequence goes on along the minus strand of JAVJIF010030060.1, from coordinate 306,924 downwards.
TTGAAAACTACAATTTCTCCCCGTTGGGCCCTATTAGCTCTTATAAGGTCGAGTTCAAACCAATCAGAGTTAAAAGTTTTATATTTGGTTTAACTTTTCAATTAATACTAGAAACACAATTAATTGCAGTAACTGTACATAAAAACTACGTAATACCACTCTCAGCTCTTATAAACCATGTTTTCCTCCAGTTTGGACCATATTTGGTGCTTATTTGGCTCAGTTCAGACCAATCGGGGCTGAAAGTTTGACTTTTGTTCAACTTTAAGATTAAGAATAAAAACAAGTTTAATTTATAGTAGTTATATATAAAACTATGTAATACTTTTTTTGGCTCTTGAAAATCTCGTTTTCTCCCTATTCAGCTCTTATAAGGCCCAGTTCAGGTCAATCAGGGTTGAAAGCTTGACTTTTGGTCAAACTTTCAATTAACACTAGAAATAAGGTTTATTAGCAGTAATGGTACATAGAACTATGTAATACCACACTCAGCACTTGAAGACCATGTTTTCCTCCGGTTTAGGCCCGATTCAGCTCTTATAATGTGCAGTTCAGGCCAATCGGGGCTGAAGGTTTGACTTTTGGTTAAACTTTTAATTAACACTAGAAATTAGGTTAATTAGCAGTAATTGTACATTAAACTATGTAATACCACCCTCAACACTTAAAAACCATGTTTTCCTCCAGTTTGGGCCCTAATCAGCACTTATATGTGTAGTTCAGGCCAATCAGGGCTAAAGGTTTGACTTTTGGTCAAATTTCCCGATTAAGAATAGAAACAAGTTTAATTAGTAGTAATTTTACATAAAAACTATACGATAATACTTTCGGCTCTTGAAAACCATATTTTCTCCACATTTGTACCCTATTCGACTTTTATAATGCCTAATTAAGACCAATCGGGGCTAAAAGTTTGACCTTTGGTCAAACTTTCAGATTAAGACTAAAAATAAGTTTAATTTGTAGTAATTGAACATAGAAAGTATGTAATACTACTCTTGACTCTTTAAAACCATGTTTTCTTCCCGTTTAAGTCATATTCGGCCCTTATAAGGCCTTGTTCAGGCCAATTGGGGCAAAAAGTTTGAGTTTTGATCAAACCTCCCAATTAAGACTAGAAACAAATTTAATTAGTAGTAATTATATATTAAAACTATGTAATACAATTATCGGCTCTTGAAAACTGAATTTTCTCCCTGTTGCGCCCTACTCGGCTCTTATAAGGCCTAGTTCAGCCAATTAGCTGAAAATTTGACTTTTAGTCAAACTTCCCAATCAACACTAGAAACAAGGTTAATTAGCAGTAGTTGTTCATAGAAACAATGTAATACCACTCATATCTCTTGAAAATCTTGTTTTCCTCACATTTGGGTCCTATTTGACTCTAATAAGGTCCTAGTTCAAGCCAATCGGGGCTGAAAGTTTGACTTTTAGTCAAACTTCCCAACTAAGACGAGAACAAGGTTAATTAGTAGCAATTATACATAAAAACTATATAATACCATTTATGGCTCTTGAAAATCTTGTCTTCCTCTCGTTTGGGTTCCATTCGGCTCTAACAAGGCCTAATTCAGGCCAACCGAGGCTGAAAGTTTTACTTTTGGTCAAATTTCCCAATTAATACTAGAAACACATTAAATTAATAGTAAATTTACATTAAACTATGTAATACTACTCAACGCTCTTGAAAACCATATTTATTCCGCGTTTGGGCCCTATTCGGCTCTTCAAAGGCATAGTTCAGGAAAATCGGGTTGAAAGTATGACCTTTGGTCAAACTTCTACATTAAGACTAGATAGAAATAAGGTTAATTAGAAGTTCATAGCCCTATTCGGCTCTCATAAATCCGAGTTCAGGGCAATTAAGGCAGAAAGTTTGACTTTTAATCAAACTTCCTAATTAAGAATAGAAACAAGTTTAATTTGTAGTAACTATACATAAAACCATGTAATTCTACTCCCGGCTATTGAAAACCTCAGTTTCTCCCTGTTTATGCCCTATTCGACATAAACAGGTTTATTTAGTAGTAATTTTGGTCAAACTTTCTAATTAAGCCGTAAAACAAGTTTACTTAGTAGTAATTATACAAAAAACTATATAACGCTACTTCGGGCTCTTAAAAACTGCATTTTCACCTGTTTGAGCCCTATTCGGCTCTTATATGGCTTAGTTTAAGCTAATCAGGGCTGAAAGTTTGATCTTAGCTCAAACTTCCCAATTAACATTAGAAACATGGTTAATTAGTTGTAATTATATATAAAAATTATGTATTACAACTTTTGGCACTTGAAAATCTTGTTTTTTCCCCGTTTGAGCCTTAATTCGGCTCTTATAAGCCTAGTTCAGGTCAATTGGGGCTGAAAGTTTGACTTTTGGTCAAACTTCTCAATTAACACAAGAAACATGGTTAAGGTAGTAATTGTATATATAATTTATATAAAACCATTCAAAGCCCTTGAAAACCATAATTTCCTCCCGTTTTATCCCTATTCAGCTCTTATAAGGCCTAGCTCAGGCTAATCGGGAGTGAAAATTTGACTTTTGGTAAAAACGAACCAATTAAGACTTGAAAATAAGTTTATTTACTAGTAATTATATATATAATTTAGGTACTACTACTATCGGCTCTGAAAAATCATATTTTCACCCCGTTTGTGCCTTATTCGGCTCTTATAACTTCTTATTCAGGCCAATCGAGGCTAAAAGTTTGGCTTTTGGCAAAGATTTCCAATAAATACTAGAAACAAGGTTAATTAGTAGTAATTGCATACGAAAACTATGTAATCTCACTCTAAGCTCTTAAAAATCATTTTTTCCTCCAGTTTGGGCCCTACTCGACTCTTATAAGGCCTAGTTCAGACCAATAAGGACTGAAGGCTTGACTTTTGCTAAAACTTTCTAATTAAAACTAGACGAGAAATAAGGTTAATTAGTAGCAATTATACATAAAAACTATATAATATCACTCATGGCTCTTGAAAACGTTGTCTTCCTCTCGTTTAGGTTCTACTCGGCTCTAACAAGGCCTAGTTCAGGCCAATCGGGACTGAAAGTTTTACTTTTGGTCAAACATCACAATTAATACTAGAAATACATTAAATTAATAGTAAATTTATATAAAAACTATGTAATACTACTCAAAGCTCTTAAAAACCATATTTATTTCCCGTTTGGGCCCTATTCGGCTCTTTAAAGGCATAGTTCAGGTAAATCAGGGTGAAAGTATGACTTTTGGTTAAACTTCTAGATTAAGACTAGAAATAAGGTTAATTAGAAGTTCATAGAATCTACGTAATACTGCTTTCGGCTCTTGAAAAACCACGTTTGCTCTCTGTTTGGGCCCTATTCCGTTTTTATAAAGCCGTGTTCAGGGCAATCGAGGCAGAAAGTTTAACTTTTGATCAAACTTCATAATTAAGAATAGAAACAAGTTTAATTTGTAGTAACTATATATAAAACCATGTAATTCTACTCCCGGCTGTTGAAAACCTCAGTTTCTCCCTGTTTATGCCCTATTTGGCTCTTATAAGGCATATTTCAGACCAATCGGAACTAAAAGTTTGACTTGAAAACCATGTTAATTTGTAGTAAATGTACATAAAAACTATATAATTTCGCTCACTTGCTCTTGAAAATCATATTTTCTTCCCGTGTGAGCCTTGTTCGGCTCTGATATAACCTACTTCAGACAATCAGGGCTGAAATTAAGAATACAAAAAAGCTTAATTAGTAGTAGTTATACATAGAAACTATGTAATAATACTCCCGGCTCAAAAAAACCTCATTTTCTCCCCTTATTATGGTCTCTAATAGGTTCTAATAAGGCCTAGTTAAGGCCAGTCGGGGATAAAAGTTTGAATTTTGGTCAAACTTCTTAATTAAGACTAAAAACAAGAGAAATTAGTAGTAATTGTACATAAACACTATATAATACCACCCACGGCTCCTGAAAACCGCATTCTCTCCCTGTTTGGACCCTATCGCTTATGTAGAGCTTAGTTCAGGCCAATCAGAGCTGAAAGTTTGACTTTTGGCCAAACTTCCCAATTAAGAATATAAACAAGATCAATTTGCATAAATTCTACATTAAAACTATGTAATACCACTCTCAACACATGAAACCATATTTTCTTCCCATTTGGCCCCTAATATGCACTTATAAGATTTGACTTTTCGTCAAACTTCCTAATTAAGCCTTAAAACAAGTTTACTTAGTAGTAAATATACAAAAAACTATGTAACACTACTCCGGGCTCTTGAAAGCTGCATGTTCACCTGTTTGAGCCCTATTCGGCTCTTATAAGGCTTAGTTTAGGCTAACCAGGGCTGAAAGTTTGATTTTAGCTCAAACTTTCCAATTAATACTAGAAATATGGTTAATTAGTTATAATTATATATAAAAACTATGATTACAACTCCCGGCTCTTGAAATTTTTTCCCGTTTGAACCTTAATTCAGCTCTTATAAGCCTAGTTCAGGTGAATCGGGGCTGAAAGTTTGACTTTTGGTCAAACTTCTCAATTAACACAAGAAACATGGTTAATTGGTAGTAATTGTACATATAATCTACATAAAACCATTCAAAGCCCTTAAAAACCATAATTTCCTCCCGTTTTATCCCTATTCAGCTCTTATAAGGCCTAGCTCAGGCCAATCGAGGCTGAAAATAAGTTTGTTTGCTAGTAATTATATATATAATTTAGGTATTACTACTATCGTCTCTTAAAAATCATATTTTCTCCCCATTTGTGCCCTATTCGGCTCTTATAACTTCTTGTTCAGCGCAATCGAGGCTGAAAGTTTGACTTTTGGTCAAGATTTCCAATAAATACTAGAAACAAGGTTAATTAGTAGTAATTGTATACGAAAACTATGTAATCTCACTCTCAGCTCTTGAAAATCATTTTTTCCTCCAGTTTGGACCCTACTCGGCTCTTATAAGGCCTAGTTCAGACCAATAAGGACTGAAGGCTTGACTTTTGCTAAAACTTTCTAATTAAGACTAGACGAGAAATAAGGTTAATTAGTAGCAATTATACATAGAAACTATATAATACCACTCATGGCTTTTGAAAACCTTATCTTCCTCTCGTTTAGGTTCTACTCGGCTCTTACAAGGCCTAGTTCAGGCCAATCGGGGCTGAAAGTTTTACTTTTGGACAAAGATCCTAATTAATACTAGAAATACATTAAATTAATAGTAAATTTACATAAAAACTATGTAATACTACTCAACGCTCTTGAAAACCATATTTATTCCCCGTTTGGGCCCTATTCGGCTCTTCAAAGGCAAAGTTCAGATAAATCGGGTTGAAAGTATGACTTTTAGTCAAACTTCTAGATTAAGACTAGAAATAAGGTTAATTAGAAGTTCATAGAATCTATGTAATACTACTCTCGGCTCTTCAAAACCACATTTTGTCTCTGTTTGGGCCCTATTCTGCTCTTATAAAGCCGAGTTCAGGGCAATCGAGGCAGAAAGTTTAACTTTTGATCAAACTTCCTAATTAAGAATAGAAAAAAGTTTAATTTGTAGTAACTATACAAAAAACCATGTCATTCTACTCCCGGCTATTGAAAACCTCGGTTTCTCCCTGTTTATGCCCTATTCGGCTCTTGTAAGGCATATTTCAGACCAATCGAAGCTAAAAGTTTGACTTGAAAACCATGTTAATTTATAGTAAATGTACATAAAAACGATGTAATTTCGCTCATTTGCTCTTGAAAACCATATTTTCTTCCCGTGTGAGCCTTATTCGGCTCTGATATGACCTAGTTCAGGCCAATCAGGACTGAAAGTTTGACTTTTGGTCAAACTTCCAAATTAAGAATACAAAAAAGTTTAATTAGTAGTAGTTATACATAGAAACTATGTAATAATACTCCCGGCTCTAGAAAGCCTCATTTTCTCCACTTATGATCTCTAATAGGTTCTAATAATGCTTAGTTAAGGCCAGTTGGGGATAAAAGTTTGAATTTTGATCAAACTTCTCAATTAAGACTAAAAACAAGATTTATTAGTAGTAATTGTACATAAACACTATATAATACCACCCACGGCTCCTGAAAACCGCATTCTCTCCCTGTTTGGACCCTATTCGCTTATATAAAGCTTAGTTCAGGCCAATCAGAGCTGAAAGTTTGACTTTTGGCCAAACTTCCCAATTAAAACTAGAAACAAGATTAATTTGTATAAATTCTATATAGAAACTATGTAATACCACTCTCAACACATGATACAATATTTTCTTCCCGTTTGGGCCCTAACATACACTTATAAGATTTGATTTTTGGTCAAAATTCCTAATTAAGCCTTAAAATAAGTTTACTTGGTAGTAATTATATAAAAAACTATGTAACACTACTCCGGGCTCTTGAAAACTGCTTTTTCTCCTGTTTGAGCGCTATTCGGCTCTTATAAGGCTTAGTTTAGGCTAACCAGGGCTGAAAGTTTGATTTTAGCTCAAACATCCCAATTAACACTAGAAACATGGTGAATTAGTTGTAATTATATATAAAAACTATGTATTACAACTCTCGGCTCTTGAAAAATATTATTTTTCCCTATTTGAGCTTTAATTCGGCTCTTATAAGCCTAGTTCAGGTCAATCGGGGCTGAAAGTTTGACTTTTGGTCAAACTTCTCAATTAACACAAGAAACATGGTTAATTAGCAGTAATTGTACATATAATCTATATAAAACCATTCAAAGCCCTTGAAAACCTTAATTTCCTTTCATTTTGTCCCTATTTAGCTCTTAAAAGGCCTAGCTCAGGCCAATCGGGGCTGAAAGTTTGACTTTTGGTAAAAACTTACCAATTAAGACTTGAAAATAAGTTTATTTACTAGTAAATAAATATATAATTTAGATATAACTACTATCGGCTCTTAAAAACCATATTTTATCCCTTATTTGTGTCTTATTCGGCTCTTATAACTTCTTGTTATGGCCAATCGAGGTTGAAATTTTGGCTTTGGTCAAGATTTTCAATAAATACTAGAAATAAGGTTAATTATTAGTAATTATATACGAAAACTATGTAATCTCACTCTCAGCTCTTAAAAATCATTTTTTTCCTCCAGTTTGGGTCTACTCGGCTCTTATAAGGCCTAATTCAGACCAATAAGGACTGAAGGTTTAACTTTTGTTAAAACTTTCTAATTAAGACTAGATGAGAAACAAGGTTAATTAGTAGCAATTATACATAGAAACTATATAATAACACTCATCGCTCATGAAAACCTTGTCTTCCTCTCGTTTAGGTTCTACTCGGCTCTTACAAGGCCTAATTCAGGCCAATCGGGCTGAAAATTTTACTTTTGGTCAAACATCCCAATTAATACTAGAAATACATTAAATTAATTGTAAATTTACATAAAAACTACGTAATACTACTCAACGTTCTTGAAAACCATATTTTTTTCCCGTTTGGGCCCAACTCGGCTCTTTAAAGGCATAGTTCAGGTAAATCGGGTTGAAAGTATGACTTTTGGTCAAACTTTTAGATTAAGACTAGAAATAAGGTTAATTAGAAGTTCATAGAATCTATGTAATACTACTCTCGGCTCTTGAAAAATCACATTTTCTCTCTGTTTGGGCCTTATTCGGCTCTTATAAAGCCGAGTTCAGGGCAATCGAGGCAGAAAGTTTAACTTTTGATCAAACTTCCTAATTAAGAATAGAAACAAGTTTAGTAACTATACATAAAACCATGTAATTCTACTCCCGTCTATTGAAAACCTCGGTTTCTCCTTGTTTATGCTATTCGGCTCTTATAAGGCATATTTCAGACCAATCGGAACTAAAAGTTTGACGTGAAAACCATACTAATTTGTAGTAAATGTACATAAAACTATTAATTTCGTTCACTTGCTCTTGAAAACCATGTTTTCTTCCCGTGTGAGCCTTGTTCGGCTCTGATATGACCTAGTTCAGGCCAATCAGGGCAGAAAGTTTTACTTTGGTCAAACTTCCAAAATAAAAATACAAAAAAGTTTACTTAGTAATAGTTATACATAGAAATTATGTAATAATACTCCCGGCTCTAGAAAACCTCATTTTCTCCCCTTATGGTCTCTAATAGGTTTTAATAAGGTAGTTAAGGCCAGTCGGGGATAAAAGTTTGAATTTTGGTCAAACTTCTCAATTAAGATTAAAAACAAGATTAATTAGTAGTAATTGTACATAAAAACTATATAATACTACCCACGGCTCCTGAAAACCGCATTCTCTCCCTGTTTGGACCCTATTCGCTTATATAAAGCTTAGTTCAGGTCAATCAGAGCTGAAAGTTTGACTTTTGGCCAAACTCCCAATTAAAACTAGAAACACGATTAATTTGTATAAATTTTACATAGAAACTATGTAATACCACTCTCAACACATGAAACTATATTTTCTTCCCGTTTGGGCCCTAAGATGCACTTATAAGATTTGACTTTTGGTCAAACTTCCTAATTAAGCCTTAAAACAAGTTTACTTAGTAGTAATTTTACAAAAAACTATGTAACACTTCTTCGGGCTCTTGAAAACTGCATTTTCACTTGTTTGAGCCCTATTCGGCTCTTATAAGGCTTAGTTTAGGCTAATCAGGGCTGAAAGTTTGATTTTAGCTCAAACATCCCAATTAACACTAGAAACATTGTTAATTAGTTGTAATTATATATAAAAACTATGTATTACAACCCCCGGCTCTTAAAAATCTTTTATTTTACCCGTTTGAGTCTTATTTCGACTCTTATAAGCCTAGTTCAGGTCAATTGGGGCTGAAAGTTTGACTTTTGGTCAAACTTCTCAATTAACACAAGAAACATGGTTAATTAGTAGTAATTGTACATATAATCTATATAAAACCATTCAAATCCCTTGAAAACCACCTCCCCAGCTCTTATAAGGCCTAGCTCAGGCCAATCGGGGCTGAAAGTTTGACTTTTGGTAAAAACTTACCAATTAAGACTTGAAAATAAGTTTATTTACAAGTAATTATATATAGAATTTAGGTATTACTACTATCGGCTCTTAAAATTCAAATTTTCTCCCCGTTCGTGCCTTATTCGGCTCTTATAACTTCTTGTTCAGGCCAATCGAGGCTGAAAGTTTGGCTTTTGGTCAAGATTCAAATACTAGAAACAAGGTTAATTAGTAGTAATTGTATACAAAAACTATGTAACCTCACTCTCAGCTCTTGAAAATCATTTTTTCCTCCAGTTTGGGCCCTACTCGGCTCTTATAAGGCCTAATTTAGACCAATAAGGACTAGCAATTTTACATAAAAACTATGTATTACTACTCTCGGCTCTTGAAAACTTCATTTTCTCACCGTTTGGGCATTAATCGGCTATTATAAGGCCTAATTCACGCCAATCGGGGCTCAAAGTTTGACTTTTGGTCAAACTTCCCATTAACACTATAAATAAGATTAATTAGTAGTAATTATACATAGAAATTATGTAATACTATTCACGGCCCTTGAAAACTATGTTTTCCTCCCGTTTGGTCTCTATTTGGCTCTTATAAGGCCTAGTTCAGACCAATCGGAGATGAAAGTTTGACTTCTGGTCAAGCATAGAAATAAGTTTAATTAGTTGTAATTATACATAAAAACTATGTCATTCTACTCCTGGCTCTTGAAAACCTCATTTTCTCCCTGTTTGGGCTTTATTCAGCTCTTATTAGGCCTAGTTCAGGCTGATTAGGGGCTGAAAGTTTGACTTTTGGTCAAACCTTCTAATTAACACTAGAAATAAGGTTAATTAGTACTAATTGTACATAAAAACTATGTAATACCACTCTCAGCACTTGAAAACCTTTTTTTTCTCCCGTTTTGGTCCTATTCAGCTCTAATAAGGCCTAATTCATGCTAATAAGACTGAAGATTAACTTTTGATCAAAATTTATAATTATGACTAAAAAACAAGTTTAATTAGTGGTAATTATACATAAAAACTATGTCATACTACTCTCGGCTCTTGAAAACCTCATTTTCTCCCCATTTGGGCCCTAATCGGCTCTTATAAGGCTTACTCAGGCTAATTGGGGCTGAAAGTTTAACTCATGATCAAACTTTTCAATTAACACTAGAAACAAAGTTAATTAGTAGTAATTGTACATAGAAACTATGTAATACCATTCATGGCCCTTGAAAATCATGTTTTCCTCTCGTTTGGTCTCTATTCGACTTTTATAAAGTTGGGCCAATCGGGGCTGAAAGTTTGACTCATGGCAAAACTACCCAATTAAGATGAGAAACAAGTTTAATTAGTAGTAATTATACATAAAACTATGTATTACTTCTCCTTGCTCTTGGAAACCTTGTTTTTCCCTGTTTGTGCCTTATTCGGCTCTAATCTTATAAGGTCTAGTCTAGACCAAACAAGGCTGAAAGTTTGACTTTTAGTCAAACTTCTTAATAACACTAGAAATAAGATTAATTAATACTAATTGTACATAAAAAATATGAAATATCACTCTCAGCACTTTAAAACCTTGTTTTCTTTCTTTTTGGTCCTATCGGCTTTAATAAGGCCTAGTTCAGGCTAATAAGACTGAATGTTTGACTTTTAATCAAACTTCATAATTAAGACTAAAAACAAGTTTAATTAGTGGTAATTATACATAAAAACTACGTCATACTACTCTCGGCTCTTGAAAACCTCATTTTCTCCCCGTTTGGGCCCTAATCGGCTCTTATAAGGCTTACTCAGGTCAATCGGGGCTGAAAGTTTAACTCTTGGTCAAAGTTTTCAATTAACACTAGAAACAAAGTTAATTAGTAGTAATTGTATATAGAAACTATGTAATACCATTCATGGCTCTTTAAAACTATGTTTTTCTCCCATTTAGTCCCTATTCGGCTCTTATAAAGCCTAGTTCAAGCCAATCGGGGCTGAAAGTTTGACTTTTGGTAAAACTTCCCAATTAAGTTTAATTAGTAGTAATTATATATAAAACTATGTATTACTACTCCGGCTCTTGAAAATCATGTTTTCTCCACTTTTGTGCCCTATTTAACTTTTATAATGCTTAATTAAGGCCAATCGGGGCTAAAAGTTTGACCTTTGGTCAAACTTTCAGATTAAGACTAAAAACAAGCTTAATTTGTAGGAATTGAACATAGAAAGTATGTAATACTACTCTTGGCTCTTTAAAACCATGTTTTCTTCCCGTTTAAGTCATATTCGGCCCTTCCTTATAAGGCCTTATTCAGGCCAATCTGGGCAGAAAGTTAGAGTTTTGATCAAACCTCCCAACTAAGACTAGAAACAAGTTTAATTAGTAGTACTTACATATTAAAACTATATAATACAATTATCGGCTCTTGAAAACTGCATTTTCTTCCTGTTGCGCCTTATTCGGCTCTTATTAGGCCTAGTTCACGCCAATTAGCTGAAAATTTGACTTTTGCTCAAACTTCCCAATCAACGCTAGAAACAAGGTTAATTAGCAGTAGTTGTCCATAAAAACAATGTAATACCATTCACATCTCCTGAAAACCTTGTTTTCCTCCCATTTGGGTCCTAATCAACTCTAATAAGGCCCTAGTTCAAGCCAATCGGGGCTGAAAGTTATACTTTTGGTCAAACTTCCCAGCTAAGACGAGAAACAAATTAGTAGCAATAATTATACATAGAAACTATATAATATCACTCATGACTCTTGAAAACCTTGTCTTCCTCTCGTTTGGGTTCATTCGGCTCTTACAAGGCCCTAGTTCAGGCCAATCGGGGCTTGAAAGTTTTACTTTTGGTCAAACTTCCCAATTAATACTAGAACACATTAAATTAATAGTAAATTTACATGAAAACTATTTAATACTACTCAACGCTCTTTAAAACCATATTTATTCCCTGTTTGGGACCTATTCGGCTCTTCAAAGGCATAGTTCAGGTAAATCGCGTTGAAAGTATGACTTTTGGTCAAACTTCTAGATTAAGACTAGAAATAAGGTTAATTGAAGTTCATAAAATCTATGTAATACTACACTCGGCTCTTGAAAAATCACGTTTTCTCTATTTGGGCCTATCGGTTCTTATAACGCCGAGTTCAGGGCAATCGAGGCAGAAAGTTTGACTTTTGATCAAACTTCTTATTTTAGAATGGAAATAAGTTTAACAATGTAATTCTACTCCTGGCTATTGAAAACCTCGATTTCTCCCTGTTTAGACCCTATTCGGCTCTTATAATCAGACCATCGGAACTAAAAGTTTGACTTGAAAACTATGTTAATTTGTAGTAAATGTACATAAAAACTATGTAATTTTGCTCACTTGCTCTTAACTATGTTTTCTTACCGTGTAAGCCTTATTCGGCTCTGATATGGCCTAGTTCAGGCCAATCAGGGCTGAAAGTTTGACTTTTGGCCAAACTTCCAATTAAAACAAGAAACAAGATTAATTTGTATTAATTTTACATAGAAACTATGTAATACCACTCTCAACTCTTACCATATTTTCTTCCCGTTTGGGCCCTAATATGCACTTATAAGGTTTGACTTTTGGTCAAACTTCCTAATTAAGCCTTAAAATAAGCTTACTTTGTAGTAATTATACAAAAAACTATGTAATACTACTCCGGGCTCTTGAAAACTGCATTTTCACCTGTTTGAGCCCTGTTCGGCTCTTATTAGGCTTAGTTTAAGCTAACCAGGGATGAAAGTTTAATTTTAGCTCAAACTTCCAATTGACACTAGAAACATGGTTCATTAGCAGTAATTATACATAAAAACTATGTAATACCACTCTCACCACTTGAAAATCATGTTTTCCTTAAGTTTGGACTCTATTTGGCTATTATAAGGCATACTTCAGGCCAATCGGGGCTAAAAGTTTGACTTTTGGTAAACTTCTCAAAATTAAGAATAGAAACTATTTAATTAGTAGTAATTATACATAAAAACTATGTATTACTACTCTCAGTTCTTGAAAACCTCATTTTCTCCCCGTTTGGGCTCTAATCAGCTATTATAAGGCTTAGTTCCGCCAATCGAGGCTGAAAGTTTGACTTTTGGTCAAACTTCTCAATTAACACTATAAACAAGGTTAATTAGTAGTAATTGTACATAGAAACTATGTAATATTATTCACGGCCCTTGAAAATAATGGTTTTCTCCCGTTTGGTCCCTATTCGGCTTTTATAAGGCCTAATTCAGGCTAATCAGGGATGAAAGTTTGACTTTTGGTCAAATTAGAATTAAGTTTAATTAGTAGTAATTATACATAAAAACTATGTTATTCTACTCCTATCTCTTGAAAATCTCATTTTCTCCCTGTTTGGGTTTTATTCGGCTCTTATAAGGCCTCATTCAGACTAATAGGGGCTGAAAGTTTGACTTTTGGTCAAACTTTCCAATTAACACTAGAAATAAGTTAATTAGTACTATTTGTACATAAAAACTATGTAATACCACTCTCAGCACTTGAAAACCTTATTTTCTTCCCGTTTGGGTCCTATTCAGCTCAATGAGGCCTAGTTCAGGCTAATAAGAACTAAAGGTTTGACTTTGGTCAAACTTTATAATTAAGACTAAAAACAAGTTTGATTAGTAGTAATTATACATAAAAACTATCTTACTACTCTCGGCTCTTGAAAACCTCCTTTTCTCCCCGTTTGGGCCCTAATCGGCTCTTATAAGGCCTAATTCAGGCCAATCGGGGCTGAAAGTTTGACTCCTGGTCAAACTTTCCAACTAACAGTAGAAACAAAGTTAATTAGTAGTAATTATACATAGAAACTATGTTATACCAATCATGGCCCTAGAAAACCATGTTTTCCTCCCGTTTGGTTCCTATTCGGCTCTTATAAAGCCGAGTTCAGACCAATCAGGGCTGAAAATTTGACTTTTGGTAAAACTTCCCAACTAAGACGAGAAACAAGTTTAATTAGTAGTAATTATACAAAAAATTATGTATTACTTCTCCTTACTCTTGGAAACCTTGTTTTCCCCGTTTGTACCTTATTCAGCTCTTGTGTTATAAGGTCTAGTCCAGACCAAATAGGGCTGAAAGTTTGACTTTTAGTCAAACTTCTCAATAACACTAGAAATAAGGTTAATTAGTCATAATTGTACATATAAACTATATAATACCATTCACAGCCCTTGAAAATTATGTTTCGGGGCTGAAAGTTTGACTCTTAATCAAACTTTCCAATTAACACTGAAAACAAGGTTAATTAGTAGTAATTGTACAAAAAATTATGTAATACCATTCACGGCCCTTGAAAACCATATTTTCTTCCCGTTTAGTTCCTTTTTTATTCTTATAAGGCCAATCAGGGCTGAAAGTTTTACTTTTGATCAAACTTCCAAATTAAGAATAAAAAAAGTTTTATTTATAGTTGTTATATATAAAAACTTCGTACTACAACTCTCGGCTCTTAAAAACCATGTTTTCTCCCTATTTTGGCCCTATTCAGCTCTAATAAGGCCTAGTTCAGGCAATAAGGGCTTAACGTTCGACTGTTGCTCAAACTTCCTAATTAAAACTTAAAACAATTTTAATTAGTAGTATAAAGCCCTAATGGGAAACCGCCTGTTCACCCGTTTGGATCCTATTCAGCTCTTATAAGGCCTAGTTTAGGCTATCAAGGGCTTAAAGCTTAATATTTGGTCAAACTTCCCAATTAACACTAGAAACAAGATTAATTCGCAGTAAGTATGCATGAAAACTATGTAATATCACTCTTAGCTCTTGAAAATCATGTTTTCCTCTTGTTAGGCCCCTTATAAGGCCTAGTTTTGGCAAATCAGGACTGAAAGTTTGACTTTTGGTCAAACTTACATATTAAGAATAAAAACAAATTAATTAGTTATAGTTTATACATAGAAACTATGTGAACTACTCCCGAATCTTGAAAACCATGGTTTCTCCCCGTTTGGGCCCTATATGGCTCTTATAAGACCTGGTTCAGGCCAATCGGGGCTGAAAGTTTAACTTTTGGTAAAACTTCCCAATTAAGATTAGAAACAAGTTTAATTAGTAGTAATTAAACATAAAAACTATGTAATACTACTCCCGACTCTTGAAAACTTCATTTCTCCATGTTTGGACCTTGTTTATATGGCGGCCTAGGCCAATCGGAGATGCAAGTTTGACTTTAGATCAGTAATCCCAATTAACGCTAGAAATAAAATAAATTAATAGTATTGTACATAGAAACTATGTAATACCACTCTAAGCTCTTGAAAATCATGTTTTCTTCCGGTTTGTGCCATATTCGGCTCTACGAGGCCTAGTACAAGCCTATAAGGGCTGAAAGTTTGACTTTTGGTTAAACTTTCAATTAAGACTAGAAATAAGTTTATTTAGTAATAATTATACATAAAAACTCTATAACACAACTCCTGACTTTTGAAAACTGTATTTTCTCTCTGATTGGACACATTAGGCTCTTATAAGGCCTAATTCAGGCCAATAGGAGCTGAAAGTTTCAATTTTAGTCAAACTTCTCAATTAACACTAGAAATAAGGTTAATCAGTAGTAATTATATATAGCACTATGTAATACCTTTTACGTCCCTTGAAAATATATTTTCCTCCCGTTTAGTCACTATTCGGCTCTTATAGGCCAATTGAGGCTGAAAGTTTGATTTTTAGTAAAACTTTCCAATTAAGATTAGAAACTAGTTTAATTAGTAATAATTATACAGAAAAACTATGTGCTACTGCTAATGACTCTTGAAAACCTCATTTCTCCCTATTTGGGACCTAATCGGCTATTATAATGACTAGTTATTATAATGACTAGTTTAGGCCAATCGGGACTGAAAGTTTGACTTTTGGTCAAACTTTCTAATTAACACAAGAAACAAGGCTAATTATTAGTAATTGTACATAAAAACAATGTAACACCATTCCGGCCTTTGAAAATCATGTTTTCCTCCCGTTTGGTCCCTATGCAGCTCTTATGAGGCCCAGTTTAGGCCAATCGGGGCTGAAAGTTTGACTTTAGTTAAACTTCTCAATTAAGACTAGAAACTAGTTTAATTAGTAGTAATTATACATAAAAACTATGTATTACTACTTCCGACTTTTGAAAACTATATTTTCTCCCCAGTTGGACGTTATTAGGCTCTTATAAGGACTAGTTCAGGCTGATCAGGGCTGAAAGTTTGACTTTTGGTCAAACTTTCCAATTTAATATTAGAAACAAGGTTAATTAGTAATAATTGTATATAGAAACTATACAATACCACTCTCAACCAATGAAAACCATGTTTTCTCCCGTTTGGGCCCTATTCGGCTCATATAAGGTCTAGTTCAGGCTAATCGGGGCTGAAAGTTTAACTCTAGGTAAAACTTCTCAATTAAGATTAGAAACTAGTTGATTAGTAGTAATTATACATAAAACTATGTATTATTACTCTCGGCTCTTGAACCTCGTTTTCTCCCCGTTTGGGCCTTAATCGGCCATTATAAGGTCTTGTTTAGACCAATCGGGACTGAAAGTTTCACTTTTGGTAAAACTTCTCAATTAAGAATAGAAATTAGTATAATTAGCAGTAATTATATATAAAAACTATATATCACTTCTCCTGACTTTTGAAAACTGTATTTTCTCCCCGTTTGGACCCTATTAGGCTCTTATAAGGCCTTTTCGGGCCAATAGGGGCTAAAAGTTTCAGTTCTGGTAAAACTTCCCAATTAACACTAGAAAAAAGGTTAATCAATAGAAATTGTATATAGAACTACGTAATACATTCTCAGCCCTTGAAAATCATGTTTTCCTCCATTTGGTCCCTATTCGGCTCTTATAAGGCCTACTTCAGGCCAATCGGGGCTGAAAACTTGACTTTTAATAAAACTTATACATAAAACTATCAATACTACTCCAGCTCTTGAAAACCTCATTTTCTCCACGTTTATTAGGCTGCATTCGCCTATTATATGGCTTACTTCAGGCCAATCGGGACTGAAATTTTGACTCTTGATCAAACTTCCTAATTAACACTAGAAACAAGATTAATTAGTAGTAATTGTACATAGTAACTATGTTATACCACTCTCAGCTTTTGAAAACCAAGTTTTACTTTTGTTTAAACCCTATTCGGCTCTTATATAAAGCCTAGTTCTGACTAATAAGGGCTGAAGGTTTGACTTTTAGTCAAACTTCCTAATTAGGATTAGAAATGAGATTAATTGTAGTAATTGTACATAGAGACTTTGTAACATCCCTCTCAGCTCTTGAAAACCATGTTTTCCTAGGGTTAGGACCCTATTTAGCACTTATATGGCCGAATTCAACCTAATCGGGGCTGACAGTTTGACTTTTTGTTAAACTTTCAAATTAAAAATATTTCAAGTTAATTAATAGTAGTTATATATAGAAACTATGTGATACTACTCCAGGCTCTTGAAATCCATGTTTTCTCCCCATTTTTGGCCCTATTCGGCTCTTATAAGGCCTAGTTGAGGTTAATCAGGGCGAAAGTTTGACTTTGGCCAAAATTTCCTATTAAGACTAAAAACAAGTTTAATTAGTAGTAATTATACCTAAAAACTATATAATACTACTCCCTATTTGGGTCCTATTCAGCTCATATAATAACTTATTCAGGCTAATCGTAGCTAAAAGTTTGACTTTTGGTTAAAACTTCCTAATTAACACTACAAACAAGTTTAGGTAGTAGTAATTGTACATAGAAACTATGTAATACCACTCTTAGCACTTGAAATCATATTTTCTTCCCGTTTGGGCCCTAATATGCACTTATAAGATTTGACTTTTGGTTAAACTTCCTCATTAAGCCTTAAAACAAGTTTACTTAGTAGTAATTATATAAAAAACTACGAAACACTACTCCGGGCTCTTGAAAACTACATTTTTACCCGTTTGAGCCCTATTCGACTCTTATAATGCTTAGTGTAGGCTATCTAGGGCTGAAAGTTTGATTTTAGCTCAACTTCCCAATTAACACTAGAAAATGGTTCATTAGCAGTAATTGTATATAAAAACTATGTAATACCACTTTCACCACTTGAAAACCATGTTTTCCTTAAGTTTGGACCCTATTTGGCTATTATAAGCCCTACTTCTAGCTAATCGGGTAGAAAGTTAGAATTTTAATCTGACTTCCAAATAAGAATAAAAACAAGCCTAATAGTAATTGTACATAAAAACTATGTAACACCATTCACGGCCTTTGAAAATCATGTTTTCCTCCCGTTTGGTCCCCATTCGGCTCTTATGAGGCCTAGTTCAGGCCAATCGGGGCTGAAAGTTTGACTTTCAGTCAAACTTCTCAATTAAGACTAGAAACTAGTTAAATTAGTAGTATTTATATATAAAAATTATGTATTACTACTCTTGGCTTTTGAAAACTGTATTATCTCCCCGGTTGGACCTTATTTGGCTCTTATAAGGACTAGTTCAGGCTAATCAGGGCTGAAAGTTTGACTTTTAATCAAACTTTTCAATTAATATTAGAAACAAGGTTAATTAGTAATAATTGTATGTAGAAACTATGCAATAATACTCTCAGCCCTTGAAAACCATGATTTTCTCCCGTTAAGGCCTTATTCAGCTTATATAAGGTCTAGCTCAGGCTAATCGGGCTGAAAGTTTGACTTTAGGTAAACTTCTAAATTAAGACTAGAAACTAGTTTAGTAATTATACATAAAAACTATGTATTACTACTCTCGGCTCTTGAATCCTCGTTTTTTCTCCGTTTGGGCCTTAATCGGCCATTATAAGGTCTTATTCCGGCTAATCGAGACTGAAAGTTTGACTTTTAGTAAAACTTCTCAATTAATACTAGAAACTAGTATAATTATTAGTAATTATACATAAAAACTATATATTACTGCTCTTAACTTTTGGAAACTGTAGTTTCTCCCCGTCTGGACCCTATTAGGCTCTTCTAAGGCCCTTTTCAAGCCAATAGATGCTAAAAGTTTCAGTCTGGTCAAACGTCCCAAATAATACTAGAAAAAAGGTTAATCAACAGAAATTGTACATAGAACTATGTAGTATCATTCTTGGCCCTAAAAATCATGTTTTCCTCCCGTTTGGTCCCTATTCGGCTCTTATAAGGCCTACTTCAGGTCAATCGGGGCTGAAAACTTGACTTTTAGTAAAACTTATCAATTAAGACTAGAAACTAGTTTAATTTGTAATAATTATACATAAAAACTATGTATTACTACTCTCGGCTCTTGAAAACCTCGTTTTCTCCTCGTTTGGGCCTTAATCGGCTATTATAAGGCCTAGTTCAGGCGAATCGGGGCTCAAAGTTTGACTTTTGGTCAAACTTCCCAATTAACACTATAAATAAGATTAATTAGTAGTAATTATACATAGAAACTATGTAATACTATTCACAGCTCTTGAAAATCATGTTTTTCTCCCATTGGTCGCTATTTGGCTCTTATAAGGCCAAGTTCAGGCCAATCGGAGATGAAAGTTTTACATTTGGTCAAACATAGAAATAAGTTTAATTAGTAGTAATTATACATAAAAATTATGTCATTCTACTCCCGGCTCTTGAAAACCTTGTTTTCTCCCTGTTTGGGCATTATTCGGCCTTATAAGGCCTAGTTCAGGCTGATAAGAGCTGAAAGTTTGACTTTAAGTCAAACTTTCCAATTAATACTAGAAATAATATTAATTAGTACTAATTGTAAACTATGTAAAACCAGTCCAGCACTTGAAAACCTTATTTTCTCCCGTTTTGGATCCTATTAGGCTCTTATAAGGCCCTTTCAGGCCATAGGGGCTAAAAGTTTCAGTTCTGGTCAAACTTCCTAATTAACACTAGAAAAAGGTTAATCAGTAGAAATTATACATAGAACTTAATACCATTCTCAGCACTTGAAAATCATGTTTTCCACCCGTTTGGTCCCTATTCGGCTCTTATAAGGCCTACTTCAGGCCAATCGGAGCTGAAAACTTGACTTTTAGTAAAACTTTTCAATTAAGACTAGAAACTAGTTTAATTTGTAGTAATTATATATAAAAACTATGTATACTACTCTCGGCTCTTGAAACCTCGTTTTCTCCCCATTTGGGCCTTAATCGGCCATTATAAGGTCTTGTTCAGGCCAATAAGGACTGAAGTTTCACTTTTTGTAAACTTCTCAATTAAGACTAGAAACTAATATAATTAGTAGTAATTATACATAAAAACGATATATTACTACTCCTGACTTTTGAAAACTGTATTTTCTCCCCGTTTGGAACCTATTAGGCTCTTATAAGGCCCTTTTCAGACCAATAGGGGCTAAAAGTTTCAGTTCTGGTCAAACTTCCCAATTAACACTAGAAAAGGGTTAATCAATAGAAATTGTACATTGAACTACGTAATACCAATCTCGGCCCTTTAAAATCATGCTTCCCTCCCTTTGGTCCCTATTCGGCTCTTATAGGTCCTACTTAAGGCCAAGCAGGGCTGAAACTTAACTTTTAGTAAAACTTCTCAATTAAAACTAGAAACTAGTTTAATTAGTAGTAATTACACATAAAAACTATGTATTACTACTCTCGGCTCTCAAAAACCTCGTTTTCTCCCCGTTTGGGCTTTAATCGGTTATTATAAGGCCTAGTTCACGCCAATCGGGGCTCAAAGTTTGACTTTTGGTCAAACTTCCCAATTAACACTATAAACAAGATTAATTAGTAGTAATTATACATAGAAACTATGTAATACTATTCACGGCCCTTGAAAACCATGTTTTCCTCCCGTTTAGTCTCTATTTGGCTTTTATAAGGCCTAATTCGGCCAATCGGAGATGAAAGTTTGACTTCTGGTTAAACATAGAAATAAGTTTAATTAGTAGTAATTATACATAAAAACTATGTCATTCTCCTCTCGGCTCTTGAAAACCTCGTTTTCTCCCTGATTGGGCTTTGTTCGGCTCTTATTAGGCCTAGTTCAGGCTGATAGGGGCTGAAAGTTTGACTTTTGATTAAACTTTCTAATTAACACTAGAAAAAGGTTAATTAGTACTAATTGTACATAAAAAGTATGTAATACCACTCTCAGCACTTGAAAACCTTATTTTCTCCCGTTTTGATCCTATTCGGCTCTAATAAGGCCTAATTCAGGCAAATAAGATTGAAGGTTTGACTTTTGGTCAAACTTTATAATTAATACTAAAAACAAGTTTAATTAGTGGTAGTTATACATAAAAACTATGTGATACTATTCTCGGCTCTTGAAAATCATGCTTTCTCCCTGTTTGTGGCCTATTTAGCTCTTACAATGTCTAGTTCAGGCCAATCGGGGCTAAAATTTAACTTTTGGTCAAACTTCTAGATTAAGATGAGAAACAACTTTAATTTGTAGTAATTGAACATAGGAATTATGTAATACTACTATCAGCTCTTTAAAACCACATTTTACCCTCCGTTGGCCTATATTCAGCTCTTATAAGGCCTTGTTCAGGCCAATCGGGGTTGAAAGTTTGACTTTTGATCAAACTTCACAATTAAGAGGAGAACCAGTTTAATTAGTAGTAATTATATATAAAAAATTATGTAATACAACTCATGACTCTTGAAAACCGCATTTTTCCCTGTTTGGGCCATATTGGCTCTTATAGGGCCTTCAAGCAATTTTAAGGCTGAAAGTTTGACTTTTGATCAAACTTCCCAATTAACACCAGAAACAGGTTAATTAGCAGTAATTGTATATAAAAATTATGTAATACTACAAACGGCTCTTGAAAACCTTATTTTTCTCCCATTTGGAGTCTTATTCGGCCCTTATAAGGCCTAGCTCAAGCCAATCAGGGTTGAAAGTTTTACTTTTGACCAAACTTCCTAATTAAGACTAGAAACACATAAAATTAGTGGTAAACTTACATAAAAATTATGTAATACCACTCAAGACTCTTGAAAATATGTTTTCTCCCCGTTTGAACCCTATTTGACTAAGGCCTAATTAATTCAGGTAAATCGGGGCTGAAAGTATGGCTTTAGGTCAAACATTCAGATTAAGACTTAAAATTACATTAATTAGCAGTAATCGTGTACAGAAACTATGTAATACTACTCCCGGCTCTTGAAAAATAGCGTTTTCTTCTCGTTTGGCCCTTATTCTGCGCTTATAAAGCCGAGTCCAGGGCAATCGGGGTTTAAAGTTTGACTTTTAATTAAAATTTCTAATTAACACTAGAAACAAGTTTAATTTTAAGTAATTATACATAAAACTATGTAATTCTACTCTCGGCTATTGAAAACCTCAATTTTCTCTGTTGGGGCCCTATTCGGCTCTTATAAGGCATATATTTGAGGCTAATCAGGGCTGAATTTGACTTTTGATTAAACTTTCCTCTCAAGACTCGAAACAAAGTTAAGTAATAGTAAATGCACATAGAAACTATGTAATTCCACTCCCGGCTCTTGAAATTCTCATTATCTTCTCATTTGGGTTTTATTCAGCTCTTATAATACCTAGTTCAGGCTAATCGAGGCAGAATGTTTGACTTTTTATCAAACTTTCAAATTAAAAATAGAAACAAGTTTAATTAGTAGTAGTTATACATAGAAACTATGTGATACTACTGCAGGCTCTTGAAATCCATGTTTTCTCCCTGTTTTTGGCCCTATTCGGCTCTTATAAGGCCTAACTGGGGCCAATCAAGTCTGAAAGTTTAACTTTGGCCAAACTTTCCAATTAAGATTAGAAACAAGTTTAATTAGTAGTAATTATACCTAAAAACTATGTAATACTACTCCTCGTTTGGGTCCTATACAACTCATATAATAACTAGTTTAGGCCAATCGTCGCTGAAAGTTTGACTTTTAGTTAAAACTTCCAAATTAAGACTAGAAACAAGTTTAGGTAGTAGTAATTGTATATAGATATTATATAATACAACTCTTGGCTCTTTAAACCATGTTTTCTCCCCATTTGGGCCATATTCGGCTCTTATAAGGCTTAGTTCATGCTAATCGGGCCTAAAAGTTTGATTTTTGATCAAACTTTCTAACAAGACTAGAAACATGTTTAATTAGTAGTGATAAACATAAAAACTATGAAATACTACTCCCATATCTTGAAAACCGCAATTTCTCCCTGTTGGGCCCTGTTAGCTCTTATAAGGTCGAGTTCAAACCAAACGGAGCTAAAAGTTTTATATTTAGTTTAACTTTTCCATTAATACTAGAAACACGGTTAATTGTAGTAATTGTACATAAAAACTATGTAATACCACTCTCAGCTCTTGTAAACCATGTTTTCCTCCAGTTTGGGCCATATTTGGCGCTTATTTGGCCGAGTCCAGGCCAATCGGGGCAGAAAGTTTGACTTTTGGTCAACCTTTAGATTAAGAATAAAAACAAGTTTAATTTATAGTAGTTATGTATAAAACTATTATTACTTTTTTCGGCTCTTGAAAATCTCATTTTCTCCCCGTTTAGGCCCTATTCAGCTCTTATAAGGTCCAGTTCAGGCCAATCAGGGTTGAAAGTTTGACTTTTGGTCAAACTTTTAATTAACACTAGAAATAAGGTTTATTAGCAGTAATTGTATATAAAACTATGTAATACCATTCACGGCCCTTGGAAACCATATTTTCCTCCCGTTTGGTTCTTATTCAGTTCTTATAAGGTTTAGTTTAGGCCAATCAGGGCTGAAAGTTTGAATTTTTGGTTAAAAACTTCCCAATTAACACTAGAAATAAGGTTAATCAGTAGTAAATGTACATTGAACTATGTAACACCATTCATGGCCCTGTAAACCATGTTTTCCTCCTATTTGATCCCTATTCGGCTCTTATTTAAGCCTAGTTCGGCCAATCGGAGCTGAAACTTTGACTTTTGAAAAAATTTCTCAATTAAGACTAGAAACAAGTTTAATTAGTATTAATTATACATAAAAACTTTGTGCTACTACTCTCGGCTCTTGAAAACCTCATTTTCTCCCCGTTTGGGCCTTAATCGGCTCTTATAAGGCCTACTTCAAGCCAAACGGCGCTGAAGGTTTGACTTTTGGTCTTACTTCTCAATTAGTACTAGAACCAAGTGTAACGACTAGTAATTATACATATAAACCATGTAATACTACTCTCGGCTCATGAAAACTATATTTTCTCCTAGTTTGGACCCTTTTCGGCCTTTGTAAGGCCTAAGTTCGACCAATCGAGGTTGAAAATTTGACTTTTGATCAAAATTTCTAATTAAGACTAGAAACAAGTAGCAGTAATTACAGATAAAAACTATGTAATTCTACTCACGGCTCATGAAAACCTCCATTTCTCCCTGTTTGGACCCAATTCGGCTCTTATAAGATAATTTCAGGCCAATCGAGACTGAAAGTTTGACTTTTGGTTAAACTTGCCAATTAAGACTAGAACAAGGTTAATTAGTAGTAGATGTATATAGAAACTATGTAATTTCACTCACAGCTCTTGGAAATTATGTTTTCTTCCCGCTTGGTCCCATTCGGCTCTTTTAAGGCCTAGTTCAAGCCAATGGGGCTGAAAGTTTGACTTTTGGTAAAACTTTCAAATTAAGAATACAAAAAAGTTTAATTAATAGTAGTTAAACATAGAAACTATTTAATAATACACCCGGCTCTTGAAAATCTTATTTTCTCCCCGTTTGGATCCTATTTGGCTTATATAAAGCCTAGTTCAGACCAATCGGAGCTGAAAGTTTGACTTTTGGTCAAACTTCCCAATTAAAACTAGAAATAAGGTTACTTTATAATATTGTACATAGAAACTATATAATGCCACTCTCAGCACTTGAAACTATATATTCTTCACATTTGGCATATTCTACACTAAGAAGGGCTAGTTCAGGCAAACAAGGGCTTAAGGTTTGACTTTTGGTCCAACTTACTAATAAAGATTTAAAACAAGTTTAATTTTTAGTAATTATGTATAAAAGCTATATAATACTACTCTGGGCTTATGAAAATCAAATTTTTCTCTCGTTTTGGCCCTATTCGGCTCTTATTAGGCCTAGTTTAGACTAACATGGGCTAAAAGTTTGTTTTTTGGTTAAACTTCCAATTAACACTGTAAAAAAGGTTAGTTAGCAATAATTATATATAGAAACTATTAAATACCACTCCCAGCTCTTGAAAATCATGTTTTCTCCTGTTTGGGCCCTATTTAGCTCTTATAAGGCCTAGTTCTGGCAAATCACGGCTAAAAGTTTGACTTTTGATCAAACTTCTAAATTAAAAATAGAAACAAGTTTAATTAGTTGTAGTTACACATAGAAACTATGTGATACTACTCCTGGCTATTGAAAATCATGTTTTCTCTCCGTTTGGTCCCTACTTGGCTCTATAAGTCCTGGTCAGGCCAATCGGGATTGAAGTTTGAGTTTTGGTAAAACTTTCCAATTAAGACTCGAAACAAATTTAATTAGTAGAAATTAAATATAAAAACTATATAATAACTCCTGGCTCTTGAGAAGCTCATTTTCACCCCATTTGGGTCTTATTCGGCTCATATAAGGCGTAGTTCAGCCGATCAGGGCTGAAACTTTGACTTTAGGTAAAATTAATAGTAATTGTATATAGAAACTCTGTAATACCACTCTCAGATCTTCAAAATCATGTTTTCTCTCATTTGGGCCCTATTAAGCTTCTATAAGGCCTTGTTCAGGCCAATAAGAGCTGAAGATTTGACTTTTAAACAAACTTCCTAAATAAGACTAAAAAAAGGTTTATTTAATAGTAATTATACATAAAAAATATGTAATACTCCTCTCGGCTCTTGACAACTGCATTTTCTACCCCATTTGGACCATATTTGGCTCTTATAAGGCCTAATTCAGGTCAATCGGGGCTGGAAGTTTGAATTTTGGTCAAACTTCCCAATTAACAGCAGAATGAAGATTAATCAGTAGTAATTATACATGGAAACTATGTAATACCACTCACGGCCCTTGAAAACCACGATTTCCTCCCGTCTGATCCCTCTTCGGCTTTTATAAGGCCTAGTTCAGACCAATCGGGGCTGAAAGTTTAAATTTTGGTTAACCTTTCAAATTAAGAATAGAAACAAGTTTAATTTATAGTAATTATACATAAAAACTATGTAATACTACTCTCGTCTCTTAAAAACCTCATTTCTTTTTCTTGGGCCCTATTCAGCTCTTAATAAGGCCTAGTTCATACCGATCGGGCTGAAAGTTTGACTTTTGGTCAAACTTCCCAATTGATACTAGAAATAAAGTTAATTATTAGTAATTGCTTATAGAATATATAATACTACTCATGGCTCTTAAAAGCCATATTTTCCTCCCATTTGGACCTTATTCGGCTCTTACAAGGCCTAGTTTAAGCCAATTGGGGCTGAAAGTATAACTTTTAGTCAAACTTCCAATTAAGAATAGAACAAGTTTAATTAATGATAATTATACATAAAACTATGTGGTACTACTCCCAACTTTTGAACCTTATTTTCTTACTATTAGGGCCCAATTCGGCTCTTATAATGTCTAGATTTAGGCCAATCAGAGCTAAAAGTTTGACTTTTAGTCAAACTTCCATATTAAGACTACAAACAAGTTAATTAAATGTAATTACACGTAGAAACTTTTTAATACTACTCCGGGCTCTTTAAAACCACGATTTCTCCCGTTTAGGCCATATTCGGCTCTTATAAGGTCTAATTCAGGCCATCGGGGTGAAATTTTGACTTTAGATCAAACTTTCCAATTAACACTGGAAGCAAGTTTAATTTGAAGTAATTATACATAAAAACTATGTAATACCACTCCCGGATCTTGAAAACAGCATTTTCTCTCTATTTGGATCATATTCGGCTCTTATAAGTCCTAATTTAACCATTCAAGGCCCTTGAAAACTTTGTTTTCCTCCCGTTTGTATCCTATTTGACAATATAAGGCCTAGTTCAGGCGAATCAGGGCTGAAAATTTGACTGTCGGTCAAACTTTCTACTTAACACTAGAAAAAAGTTAATTAGTAATAATTGTACATAGAAACTATGTAATGCCACTGTCAACTCTTGAAAATCATTTTTTCCTCCCGTTTGGGCCCTAACCGGCTCTTATAAGGCCTAGTTTAACTAATCGGTACTGAAGTTTGACCTTTGCTGAAACTTTCAAGTTTAATTAGAAGTAGTTCTACATAGAAACTATGTGATACTACTACTGGCTCTTGAAAATCATGTTTTCTCTCTGTTTGGGCCCTATTCGGCTCTTATAAGGCTTAGATTCAGCCAATCGGTGTTGAAAGTATGACTTTTGGTCAAACAACCCAATTAAGATTAGAAACAAATTTAATTTGTAGTAATTATATATAAAAACTATATTATACTACTCATGAGTCTTGAAAACCTCATTTTCTCCCCATTTGGGGCCCTAATCAACTATTATCGGCCTAGTTCAGGCCAACGGGCTGAAAGTTTGACTTTTGATCAAACTTTCCAATTAACATAAAAAAGGTTAATTAGTAGTAATTGCACATAAAAACTATGTAATACTACTCTCAACTCTTGAAAATCATGTTTTTCTACCGTTTGGCCCCATTCGGCTCTTATAAGGGCAGTTTAAGCCAATATGGGTTAAAGATTTGACTTTTGGTGATTCCTAATTAAGACTAGAAACAAGTTTAATCAGCAATAATTATACATAAAAATTATGTAATACTACTCTCAATTCTTGAAAACTGCATTTTCCCCCTGTTTGGACCTTATTCAACTCTTATAAGGCATAGTACAGGCCAATCAAGGCTGAAAATTTGACTCTTAGTCAAACTTTTCAATTAATACTGGAAACAAGGTTAATTAGTAGTAATTGTATGAAGAAACTATATATTACCATTCACGGCCCTTGAAAACCATGTTTTCCTCCAGTTTGGTCCCTACTCGGCTCTCATATAAGGCCTAATTCAGGCTAATCAAGGTTGAAAGTTTGAATTTTGGTAGAACTTCCCAATTAAAACTAGAAATAAGTTTAACTGTAGTAATTACGCATAAAAACTATGTATTACTATTCTCGGATCTTGAAAACCTCATTTTCTCCCCGTTGGGCCATATTCAGCTCTTATAATCCGGCCAATCGGGGCTGAATGTTTGACTTTTAGTCAAACTTCTCAATTAAGACTAGGAATAAGTTTAATAAGTAATAATTATACATAAAAACTAAGTAATACTACTCTCAGCTCTTGAAAACAATATTTTCTCCCTGTTTGGATCTATTTCTTTTGCTCTTGTAAGGCCTAATTCAGGTCAATCGGGGCTGAAAGTTTGACAGTTGGTCAAACTTTCCAATTAACACTAGAAACAAAGTTAGTTAGCAATAATTGAACATAGAAACTATGTAATACCTTTCACGGCCCTTGAAAACCATGTTTCCTCCCGTTTGGTCCCTATTCGGCTCTTATAAGGACTACTTTCGACAAATTGAGGTTCAAAGTTTGACTTTTAATAGAACTTCCTAATTAAGACTAGAAACAAGTTTAATTCGTAGTAATTATGCAAAAAAAACTATGTAATACCCTCAGCTCTTGAAAATGAGAGTAAAACATGGCTCTTATAAGGCCTAATTCAGGCCAATCGGGGCTGAAAGTTTGAATTTTGGTCAAAATTCATAATTAACACTAGAAAAAATTTAATTAGTAGTACTTGTACATAAAAACTATGTAATACCATTCACGACCCTTGAGAACCATGTTTTACTCTCGTTTGGTCCCTTTTCGGCTCTTATAAGGCCTAATTTAGGCCAATAGGCTGAAAGTTTGACTTTTGATCAAACTTACAAATTAAGAATAGAAACAAGTTTAATCTATAGTCGTTATACATAAAAACTATGTAATACTACTCTCGGCTCTTGAAAACCTTATTTTCTGTCCGTTTAGGTCCTATTCAGCTCTTATAAGGCCTAGTTCAGGCCAATCGGGACTGAAAGTTTGACTTCTGGTCAAACTTCCAATTAACACTAGAAACAAGATTAATTAGAAGAAATAGTATATAGAAACTATATAATACCACTCACTGCTCTTGAAAATCATGTTTTCCTTCCGTTTGGGCCCTATTCGGCTCTTATAATGCCTAGTTCAGGCCAGTCTGGGTTAAATGTTTGATTTTTAGTCAAACTTCTCAATTTTGAATATAAAAAAGTTTAATTAGTAGTAATTATATAAAAAACTATGTGATACTACTCTCAGTGCTTGAAAATATTGTTTTCTTCTCGTTTGGGCCCTATTCGGCTATTACAATGCTAATTTTGGCCAAACGGGGTTGGTTGGTCAAACTTCCAGATTAAGACTAGAAACAAGTTTAATTAGTAGTAATTGTGCGTATAAACTATGTAATACTACTCTTGGCTCTTTAAAGCCATGTTTTCTCCATGTGTAGGCCATATTCGGCTCTAATAAGGCCTAGTTCAGGCCAATCGAGGCTGAAAGTTTGATTTTTGATCAAACTTTCCAATTAAGACTTAAAACAAGTTTAATTAGTAGTAATTATACTCCCGGCTCTTGAAAATCGCATTTTCTACCCATTAGGGCCCTATTCTGCTTTATAAAGCCTACTTCAGACCAATCAGAGCTGAAAGTTTAACATTTGGTCAAACTTCTCAATTAACACTAGAAATAAGGTCAATTAGTAGTAATTATACATAGAAACTATGTAATACCACTCACTGCTCTTGAAGACAATGTTTTCCTCCGGTTTGGGCCTTATTCGATTCTTATAAGCCTAGTTCAGGCCAATCGGGACTGAAAGTATGACTTTTTGTCAAACTTTCCAATTAACATTGTAAATAAGGTTAATTAGTAGTAACAGTACATAAAAAATATGTAACACCACTCTCAGTTCTTGAAAACCATGTTTTCTCCCGTTTAGGCCTTATTCGACTCTTATAAGGCCTATTTCCGGCCAGTAAGGGCTAAAGGTTTGACTTTTGGTCAAATTTCCTAATTAAGATTAGAAATAAGTTTAATTAGTAGTAATTATACATAAAAACTATGTAACACTACTTTCGGCTTTCGAAAACTATATTTTCCTTCTGTTTGAACCCTATTCGGCTCTTATAAGGCCCATTTTAAGATAATCGGAGCTGAAAGTTTGACTTTTAGTCAAACTCCTAATAAGTATTAAAAATGAAGTTAATTAATAGTAATTGTATAAAGAAACTATGTAATACCATTTAAAGCCCTTGAAAATCAAGTCCCTATTTGGCTCTCATAAGGCCTAGTCCAGGCTAATCGGGGCTGAAAGTTTGACTTCTGATCAAACTTCCAAATTAAGAATAGAAACAAGTTTAATTAATAGTTGTTATATATAGAAATAATGTGATACTACTCCCGGCTCTTGAAAATCATATTTTCTCCCTGTTTGGGCCCTATATTCAGCTCTTATAAGGCAGTGTTCCAGCTAATCATCGTTGAAAGTTTGATTTTCGGTCAAACTTCTTAACTAAGACTAGAACAAGTTTAATTAGTAGTAATTATATATAACAACTATGTCATAACACTTTCGGCTCTTAAAAGCCTCATTTTGTCCCCGTTTGGGCCCTAACCGGCTCTTATAAATAAGGCCAAGTCAGGCAATCGAGGCTGAAAGTTTAATTTTTGGTCAAACTTCCCAAATAACACTAGACACAAGGTTAATTAGTAGTAATTATACGTAGAAACTATATAATACCACTCTCAGCTCTTGAAAACCATGTTCTCCTCCTCTTTGGACCCTATTCGGCTCTTATAAGTCTTGCTGAAGTTTGAATTTTGGTTAAACTTCCTCATTAAGAATATAAAAAAGTTTAATTCGTAAGATTTATGCATAAATATTATATAATACTGCTCTTAGCTCTTGAAAAGTGCATTTTCTCCTCGTCTAGACCTTATTCGGCTCTTATAAGGCCTAATTCAGGCCAATCGAGACTGAAAGTTTGACTCTTAGCCAAACTTTCCAAGTAACACTAGAAACAATATTAATTAACAGTAGTTATACATAAAAACTAAGTAATAATACTCCCGGCTCTTGAAACTACGTTTTCCCTGCGTTTGGGCCCTATCGGCTCTTAGAAAACCTAGTTCAGGCCAATCAGGGTTGAAAGATTGACTTTTGGTCAAACTTCTGAATTAATTCTAGAAACAAGATTAATTAGTAATAATTGTACATAGAAACCATATTTTTCTCCTATTTGGGCCCTATTCGGCTCTTATAAGGCCTATTTTAGGCTAATAAGGGCTAAAGGTTTGACTTTGGGTCAAACTTCTAAATTAAGATTAGAAATAATATTAATTAGCGGTAATTATACATAAAAACTATATAGTACCATTCACGGCCCCTTAAAAATCATGTTTTCCTCCTGTTTGGTCCTTATTCGACTCTTATAATGCCTAGTTCAAGCCAATCGGGGCTGAAAGTTTGACTTGTGGTCAACTTTTAAATTATGACTAGTAACAAGTTTAATTAGGAGTAACTGTATATGGGAAACTATGTGATACAACTCTTGGCTCTTGAACACTATATTTTCTTCCCGTTTGAACCCTATTCGGCTCTTATAAGGCCTAGGTTTAGGCTGTTATAAGGCCTAGGTTTAGGATAACCAGAGCTGAAAGTTTAAGTTTTGATCAAACTTTCAAATTAATATTAGAAACAAGGTTAATTAGAAGTAATTATACATAGAAGCTATGCAATACCACTTTCAGCTATTGAAAACAAAGTTTTCCTATCGGTTGGGCCCTAATCGGCCTACTAAGGCCAAATTCAGGTCAATCGGCATTGAAAGTTTGACTTTTGATCAAACTTTCAAATTAAGAACAAAAACAAGTTCAATTAGTAGTAGTTATACACATAAACTATGTAATACTACTCCCGACTCTTGAAAATCATATTTTCTCACTGTTTGGGCCCTTTCGACTATTAAAGACCTTATTCAAGCCAATCGACGTTGAAAGTTTGACTTTTGATAAAACAATCCCAATTAAGACTAGAAATAAGTTTAATTAGTAGTAATTATGCATAAAAACTAAGTAATACTACTCTCTGCTCTTGAAAATCACGTTTTCTCCATGTTTGGGCCCTATTCGCTCTTATAAGGCCTCAGACCTATCGAGCTGAAAGTTTGACTTTATGTAAAACTTCCCAATCAACACTAGAAATAAGTTTAATTAGCAGTAAATATTTATAGAAACTATATAATATCACTCACGACTCTTAAAAACCATGTTTTCTTCAAGTTTGGGCCTTATTCGGCTCTTATATGGCCCAGTTAAGCTAATTAGAACTGAAAGTTTGACTTTTAGTTAAACTTCCCAATTAAAAGTAGAAACAAGGTAAATTTGTATTAATTATACATAGAAACTATGTAATATCACTCTCAACTCTTGAAAACCATATTTTCTTCCTATTTGGGCCCTAATCTACTCTTATATAAAGCCTAGTCAGGCCAATAGGGTCTGATGGTTTGAGTTTTGGTCAAACTTTCAAATTAAACTAGAAACAAGTATAATTAGTAGTAATTATATATAAAAACTACATAAAACTACTCTCGGCTCTTGAAAGCCTCATTTTCTCCTTGTTTGGGCCCTATTTGACTCTTATAAGGCTTAGTTCAAACCAATTAGAGCTGAAATAGAAATAAATTTAATTAGTAGTAGTTGTACATAGAACTATGTAATACCATCTCAGCCTTTGAAAATCATGTTTTCCTCCCGTTTGGTCCCTATTCGGCTCTTACAAGGCCCACTTCAGGCCAATCGGGGCTAAAAGCTTGACTTTTAGTAAAACTTCTCAATTAAAACTAGAAACTAGTTAATTAGTAGTAATTATACATAAAAACTATGTATTACTACTCTCGGCTCTTGAAGACCTCGTTTTCCCCCCGTTTGGGCCCTAATCGGCTATTATAAGGTAGTTCACACCAATCAAGGCTCAAAGTTTGACTTTTGGTCAAACTTCCCAATTAACACTATAAACAAGATTAATGAGTAGTAATTGTATATAAAAACTATGTAATACTATTCACGGCCCTTGAAAACCATGTTTTCCTCCCGTTTGGTCTCTATTCAGCTCTTAGAAGGCCTAAATTCAGGCCAATCAGAGATGAAAGTTTGACTTTTGGTCAAACTTAGAAATAAGTTTAGTTAGTAGTAATTATACATAAAAACTATGTCATTCTGCTCCCGGCTCTTGAAAACCTCGTTTTCTCCCTGTTTAGGCTTTGTTCGGCTCTTATAAGGCCTAGTCAGGCTGATAGGGGCGAAAAGTTTGACTTTTGGTCAAACTTTCCAATTAATACAAGAAATAAGGTTAATTAGTACTAATTGTACATAAAAAATATATAATACCACTCTCAGCACTTGAAAACCTTGTTTTCTCCCGTTTTGGTCCTATTCGGCTCTAATAAAGCCTAGTTCAGGCTAATAAGACTGAAGTTTGACTTTTGATAAAACTTTATAATTAAGACTAAAAACAAGTTTAGTTAGTGATAATTATACATAAAAACTATGTCATACTACTCTCGGCTCTTGAAAACCTCATTTTCTCCTCGTTTGGTAGCTCTTATACACCTAGTTCAGGCCAATCAGAGATGAAAGTTTGACTTTTGGTCAAAGATAGAAATAAGTTTAATTAGTAGTAGTTGTACATAAAAACTATGTCATTCTACTCTTGAAAACCTCGTTTTCTCCCTGTTTGGGCTTTGTTCGGCTCTTATAAGGCCTAGTTCAGGCTGATAGGGGCTGAAAGTTTGCCTTTTAGTCAAACTTTCCAATTAACATAAGAAATAAGGTTAATTAGTACTAATTGTACATAAAAATTATGTAATACCACTCTCAGCACTTGAAAACCTTATTTTCTCCCGTTTTGGTCCTATTCGGCTCTAATAAGGCCTAGTTCAGGCTAATAAGACTGAAGGTTTGACTTTTAGTCAAACTTTATAATTAAGACTAAAAACAAGTTAATTAGTGGTAATTATACATAAAAACTATGTCATACTACTCTCGGCTCTTGAAAATCTCGTTTTCTCCCCGTTTGGGCCCTAATCAGCTTTTATAAGGCTTACTCTAGCCGCAGGGCTGAAAAGCTTAACTCTTTGTCAAACTTTTCAATTAACACTAGAAACAAAGTTAATTAGTAGTAATTGTACGAAGAAACTATGTAATACCATTTATGGCCTTTGAAAATCATGTTTTCCTCTCATTTGGTCCCTATTCGGCTCTTATAAAGCTTAGTTCAGGCCAATCGGGGTTAAAAGTTTGACTTATGATAAAATTACCCAATTAAGACGAGAAACAAGTTTAATTAGTAGTAAAACTACCCAATTAAGACGAGAAATAAGTTTAATTAGTAGTAATTATACATAAAACTATGTATTTCTTCTGCTTGCCCTTGGAAACCTTGTTTTTTCCAGTTTGTACCTTATTCGGCTCTAATATTATAAGGTAGAGTCCAGACCAAACAGGGCTGAAAGTTTGACTTTTAGTCAAACTTCATAACTAACACTAGAAATAAGGTTAATTAATCATAATTGTACATATAAACTATGTAATACCATTCACAAAACTTGAAAACTATGTTTTCCTCCCTTTTTGTCCCTATTGGCTCTTATAAGACCAAGATCAGGCCAAGTAGGGCTGAAAGTTTAACTATTGATCAAACTTCCCACTTAACACTGAAAACAAGGTTAATTAGTACTAGCTGTATATAAAAACAATTTAAAACCATTCACGACCCTTGAAAACCATGTTTTCCTCCCCCTTAGTCCCTTTTCGACTCTTATAAGGCCAATCAGGACTGAAAGTTTCACTTTTGATCAAAATTTCAAATTAAGAATAGAAAAAGTTCAAATTAATTTATAGTGGTTATACATAAAAACTATGTAATACTACTCTCGGCTCTTAAAAAACTCGTCTTCTCCCTGTTTTGACCCTATTCAGCTCTATAAGGCTTAGTTCAGGCCAATCAGGGTTAAAAGTTTGTCTTTGGGTTAAATTTCAATTAATACTAGAAACAAGGTTAATTAGTCGTAATTGCATATAGAAACTATTTAATACCACTCACGACTCTTGAAAACAATGTTTTTCTCTCGTTGGGGTCTAATGCGTAGTTCAGGCCAATTGGAGCTGAAGGTTTGACTTTTGGTCAAACTTCCCGATTAGGAATAGAAACAAGTTTAATTAGTAATAATTATACATAAAAAATATGTGATACTATTCTCGGCTCTTAAAATCATGCTTTCTCCCTTTTTGTGGCCTATTTGGCTCTTACAATGCCTAGTTCAGGCCAATCGGGGCTAAAATTTAACTTTTGGTCAAACTTCCAGATTAAGTTGAGAGACAACTTTAATTTGTTGTAATTGAACATAGAAATTATGTAATACTACTATCAGCTCTTTAAAACAACATTTTCCCCTCGTTTGGGCTATATTCGGCTCTTATAAGGCCTTGTTCAGCCAATCGGGGCTGAAAATTTTAGTTTTGATCAAACTTCATAATTAAGAGTAGAACCAGTTTAATTAGTAGTAATTATACATAAAAATTATGTAATACAACTCACAACTCTTGAAAACCGCATTTTCTCCCCGTTTGGGCCCTATTTGGCTCTTATAGGGCCTATTTCAAGCCAATCAGGGCTGAAAGTTTGACTTTAGATCAAACTTCCCAATTAACACTAGAAATAAGGTTAATTAGCAGTAATTATACATAAAAACTATGTAATACTACTCATGGCTCTTGAAAACCTTGTTTTCCTCCCATTTAGGGTCTTATTCGGCTCTTATAAGGCCTAGCTCGGGCCAATTAAGGCTGAAAGTTTTACTTGTGGTCAAACTTCCTAATTAATATTAGAAACACATAAAATTAGTAGTAAATTTATATAAAAACTATGTAATATCACTCAAGGCTCTTGAAAATATGCTATCTCCCCGTTTGAACCCTATTTATAGCTAGTTCAAGTAAATCAGGGCTGAAAGTATGACTTTTGGTCAAACTTTCAGAATAAGACTTGAAATTACATTAATTAGCTGTAATTTTGTATACAATCTATGTAATACTACCCCGGCACTTGAAAAATCACGTTTTCTCCCTGTTTGGCCCTTATTTTGCTCTTATAAAGCCGAGTTCAGGGCAATCGGGGTTGAAAGTTTGACTTTTAATTAAATTTTCTAATTAAGACTAGAAACAAGTTTAATTTTAAGTAATTATATATAAAACTATGTAATTCTACTCCCGGCTATTGAAGACCTCGGTTTCTCCCCGTTTGGGCCTTATTCGGCTCTTATAAGGCCATATATTTGAGGCTAATCAGGGCTAAAATTTGACTTTTGATCAAACTTACCAATTAATATTAGAAACAAAGTTAATTAATAGCAAATGCTCATAGAAACTATGTAATTCCACTCCCGGCTCTTGAAAATCTCGTTATCTCCTCATTTGGGCTATATACATATGTATATAGGTATATATAGGTATATATATTGTTGCAGTCAACTTTGTGGCCAGCTTTTTCACTTGAAAACTATGTTTTCCTCCCTTTTTGTCCCTATTGGCTCTTATAAGACCAAGATCAGGCCAAGTAGGGCTGAAAGTTTAACTATTGATCAAACTTCCCAATCAACACTAAAACAAGGTTAATTAGTACTAGCTGTATATAAAAACTATTTAATACCATTCACGACCCTTGAAAACCATGTTTTCCTCCCGCTTAGTCCCTTTTCGACTCTTATAAGGCCAATCAGGACTGAAAGTTTCACTTTTGATCAAAATATCAAATTAAGAATAGAAAAAGTTCAAATTAATTTATAGTGGTTATACATAAAAACTATGTAATACTACTCTCGGCTCTTAAAAAACTCGTCTTCTCCCGTTTTGACCCTATTCAGCTCTATAAGGCTTAGTTCAGGCCAATCAGGGTTAAAAGTTTGTCTTTGGGTTAAATTTCAATTAATACTAGAAACAAGGTTAATTAGTCGTAATTGCATATAGAAACTATTTAATACCACTCACGGCCCTTGAAAATAATGTTTTTCTCTCGTTGGGGTCTAATGCGTAGTTCAGGCCAATTGGGGCTGAAGGTTTGACTTTTGGTCAAACTTCCCGATTAGGAATAGAAACAAGTTTAATTAGTAATAATTATACATAAAAAATATGTGATACTATTCTCGGCTCTTAAAATCATGCTTTCTCCCTTTTTGTGGCCTATTTGGCTCTTACAATGCCTAGTTCAGGCCAATCGGGGCTAAAATTTAACTTTTGGTCAAACTTTCAGATAAAGTTGAGAGACAACTTTAATTTGTTGTAATTGAACATAGAAATTATGTAATACTACTATAAGCTCTTTAAAACAACATTTTCCCCTCGTTTGGGCTATATTCGGCTCTTATAAGGCCTTGTTCAGCCAATCGGGGCTGAAAATTTTAGTTTTGATCAAACTTCATAATTAAGAGTAGAACCAGTTTAATTAGTAGTAATTATACATAAAAATTATGTAATACAACTCACAACTCTTGAAAACCGCATTTTCTCCCCGTTTGGGCCCTATTTGGCTCTTATAGGGCCTATTTCAAGCCAATCAGGGCTGAAAGTTTGACTTTAGATCAAACTTCCCAATTAACACTAGAAATAAGGTTAATTAGCAGTAATTATACATAAAAACTATGTAATACTACTCATGGCTCTTGAAAACCTTGTTTTCCTACCATTTAGGGTCTTATTCGGCTCTTATAAGGCCTAGCTCGGGCCAATTAAGGCTGAAAGTTTTACTTGTGGTCAAACTTCCTAATTAATAGTAGAAACACATAAAATTAGTAGTAAATTTATATAAAAACTATGTAATATCACTCAAGGCTCTTGAAAATATGCTGTCTCCCCGTTTGAACCCTATTTATAACTAGTTCAAGTAAATCGGGGCTGAAAGTATGACTTTTGGTCAAACTTTCAGAATAAGACTTGAAATTACATTAATTAGCTGTAATTTTGTATACAATCTATGTAATACTACCCGCGGCTCTTGAAAAATCACGTTTTCTCCCTGTTTGGCTCTTATAAAGCCGAGTTCAGGGCAATCGGGGTTGAAAGTTTGACTTTTATTAAATTTTCTAATTAAGATTAGAAAAAGTTTAATTTTAAGTAATTATATATAAAATTATGTAATTCTACTCCCGGCTATTGAAGACCTCGGTTTCTCCCCGTTTGGGCCCTATTCGGCTCTTATAAGGCATATATTTGAGGCTAATCAGGGCTAAATTTTGACTTTTGATCAAACTTACCAATTAATATTAGAAACAAAGTTAATTAATAGCAAATGCTCATAGAAACTATGTAATTCCACTCCCGGCTCTTGAAAATCTCGTTATCTCCTCATTTGGGCTATATACATATGTATATAGGTATATATAGGTATATATATTTTTGCAGTCAACTTTGTGGCCAGCTTTTTCACTTGAAAACTATGTTTTCCTCCCTTTTTGTCCCTATTGGCTCTTATAAGACCAAGGTAAGGCCAAGTAGGGCTGAAAGTTTAACTATTGATCAAACTTCCCAATTAACACTGAAAACAAGGTTAATTAGTACTAGCTGTATATAAAAACTATTTAATACCATTCACGACCCTTGAAAACCATGTTTTCCTCCCGCTTAGTCCCTTTTCGACTCTTATAAGGCCAATCAGGACTGAAAGTTTCACTTTTGATCAAAATTTCAAATTAAGAATAGAAAAAGTTCAAATTAATTTATAGTGGTTATACATAAAAACTATGTAATCTACTCTCGGCTCTTAAAAAACTCGTCTTCTCCCTGTTTTGACCCTATTCAGCTCTATAAGGCTTAGTTCAGGCCAATCAGGGTTAAAAGTTTGTCTTTGGGTTAAATTTCAATTAATACTAGAAACAAGGTTAATTAGTCGTAATTGCATATAGAAACTATTTAATACCACTCACGGCTCTTGAAAACAATGTTTTTCTCTCGTTGGGGTCTAATGCGTAGTTCAGGCCAATTGGGGCTGAAGGTTTGACTTTTGGTCAAACTTCCCGATTAGGAATAGAAACAAGTTTAATTAGTAATAATTATACATAAAAAATATGTGATACTATTCTCGGCTCTTAAAATCATGCTTTCTCCCTTTTTGTGGCCTATTTGGCTCTTACAATGCCTAGTTCAGGCCAATCGGGGCTAAAATTTAACTTTTGGTCAAACTTTCAGATTAAGTTGAGAGACAACTTTAATTTGTTGTAATTGAACATAGAAATTATGTAATACTACTATCAGCTCTTTAAAACAACATTTTCCCCTCGTTTGGGCTATATTCGGCTCTTATAAGGCCTTGTTCAGCCAATCGGGGCTGAAAATTTGAGTTTTGATCAAACTTCATAATTAAGAGTAGAACCAGTTTAATTAGTAGTAATTATACATAAAAATTATGTAATACAACTCACAACTCTTGAAAACCGCATTTTCTCCCCGTTTGGGCCCTATTTGGCTCTTATAGGGCCTATTTCAAGCCAATCAGGGCTGAAAGTTTGACTTTAGATCAAACTTCCAAATTAACACTAGAAATAAGGTTAATTAGCAGTAATTATACATAAAAACTATGTAATACTACTCATGGCTCTTGAAAACCTTGTTTTCCTACTATTTAGGGTCTTATTCGGCTCTTATAAGGCCTAGCTCGGGCCAATTAAGGCTGAAAGTTTTACTTGTGGTCAAACTTCCTAATTAATATTAGAAACACATAAAATTAGTAGTAAATTTATATAAAAACTATGTAATATCACTCAAGGCTCTTGAAAATATGCTGTCTCCCCGTTTGAACCCTATTTATAACTAGTTCAAGTAAATCGGGGCTGAAAGTATGACTTTTGGTCAAACTTTCAGAATAAGACTTGAAATTACATTAATTAGCTGTAATTTTGTATACAATCTATGTAATACTACCCCGGCTCTTGAAAAATCACGTTTTCTCCCTGTTTGGCCCTTATTTTGCTCTTATAAAGCCGAGTTCAGGGCAATCGAGGTTGAAAGTTTGACTTTTAATTAAATTTTCTAATTAAGACTAGAAACAAGTTTAATTTTAAGTAATTATATATAAAACTATGTAATTCTACTCCCGGCTATTGAAGACCTCGGTTTCTCCCCGTTTGGGCCCTATTCGGCTCTTATAAGGCATATATTTGAGGCTAATCGGGCTAAAATTTGACTTTTGATCAAACTTACCAATTAATATTAGAAACAAAGTTAATTAATAGCAAATGCTCGTAGAAACTATGTAATTCCACTCCCGGCTCTTGAAAATCTCGTTATCTCCGCATTTGGGCTATATACATATGTATATAGGTATATAGGTATATATATTTTTGCAGTCAACTTTGTGGCCAGCTTTTTCACTTGAAAACTATGTTTTCCTCCCTTTTTGTCCCTATTGGCTCTTATAAGACCAAGATCAGGCCAAGTAGGGCTGAAAGTTTAACTATTGATCAAACTTCCCAATTAACACTGAAAACAAGGTTAATTAGTACTAGCTGTATATAAAAACTATTTAATACCATTCACGACCCTTGAAAACCATGTTTTCCTCCCGTTTAGTCCCTTTTCGACTCTTATAAGGCCAATCAGGACTGAAAGTTTCACTTTTGATCAAAATTTCAAATTAAGAATAGAAAAAGTTCAAATTAATTTATAGTGGTTATACATAAAAACTATGTAATACTACTCTCGGCTCTTAAAAAACTCGTCTTCTCCCTGTTTTGACCCTATTCAGCTCTATAAGGCTTAGTTCAGGCCAATCAGGGTTAAAAGTTTGTCTTTGGGTTAAATTTCAATTAATACTAGAAACAAGGTTAATTAGTCGTAATTGCATATAGAAACTATTTAATACCACTCACGGCTCTTGAAAACAATGTTTTTCTCTCGTTGGGGTCTAATGCGTAGTTCAGGCCAATTGTGGCTGAAGGTTTGACTTTTGGTCAAACTTCCCGATTAGGAATAGAAACAAGTTTAATTAGTAATAATTATACATAAAAAATATGTGATACTATTCTCGGCTCTTAAAATCATGCTTTCGCCCTTTTTGTGGCCTATTTGGCTCTTACAATGCCTAGTTCAGGCCAATCGGGGCTAAAATTTAACTTTTGGTCAAACTTTCAGATTAAGTTGAGAGACAACTTTAATTTGTTGTAATTGAACATAGAAATTATGTAATACTACTATCAGCTCTTTAAAACAACATTTTCCCCTCGTTTGGGCTATATTCGGCTCTTATAAGGCCTTGTTCAGCCAATCGGGGCTGAAAATTTGAGTTTTGATCAAACTTCATAATTAAGAGTAGAACCAGTTTAATTAGTAGTAATTATACATAAAAATTATGTAATACAACTCACAACTCTTGAAAACCGCATTTTCTCCCCGTTTGGGCCCTATTTGGCTCTTATAGGGCCTATTTCAAGCCAATCAGGGCTGAAAGTTTGACTTTAGATCAAACTTCCCAATTAACACTAGAAATAAGGTTAATTAGCAGTAATTATACATAAAAACTATGTAATACTACTCATGGCTCTTGAAAACCTTATTTTCCTACCATTTAGGGTCTTATTCGGCTCTTATAAGGCCTAGCTCGGGCAATTAAGGCTGAAAGTTTTACTTGTGGTCAAACTTCCTAATTAATATTAGAAACACATAAAATTAGTAGTAAATTTTATAAAAACTATGTAATATCACTCAAGGCTCTTGAAAATATGCTGTCTCCCCGTTTGAACCCTATTTATAACTAGTTCAAGTAAATCGGGGCTGAAAGTATGACTTTTGGTCAAACTTTCAGAATAAGACTTGAAATTACATTAATTAGCTGTAATTTTGTATACAATCTATGTAATACTACCCCGGCTCTTGAAAAATCACGTTTTCTCCCTGTTTGGCCCTTATTTTCTCTTATAAAGCCGAGTTCAGGGCAATCGGGGTTGAAAGTTTGACTTTTAATTAAATTTTCTAATTAAGACTAGAAACAAGTTTAATTTTAAGTAATTATATATAAAATTATGTAATTCTACTCCCGGCTATTGAAGACCTCGGTTTCTCCCCGTTTGGGCCCTATTCGGCTCTTATAAGGCATATATTTGAGGCTAATCAGGGCTAAAATTTGACTTTTGATCAAACTTACCAATTAATATTAGAAACAAAGTTAATTAATAGCAAATGCTCATAGAAACTATGTAATTCCACTCCCGGCTCTTGAAAATCTCGTTATCTCCTCATTTGGGCTATATACATATGTATATAGGTATATATATCTTTGCAGTCAACTTTGTGGCCAGCTTTTTCACTTGAAAACTATGTTTTCCTCCCTTTTTGTCCCTATTGGCTCTTATAAGACCAAGATCAGGCCAAGTAGGGCTGAAAGTTTAACTATTAATCAAACTTCCCAATTAACACTGAAAACAAGGTTAATTAGTACTAGCTGTATATAAAAACTATTTAATACCATTCACGACCCTTGAAAACCATGTTTTCCTCCCGCTTAGTCCCTTTTCGACTCTTATAAGGCCAATCAGGACTGAAAGTTTCACTTTTGATCAAAATTTCAAATTAAGAATAGAAAAAGTTCAAATTAATTTATAGTGGTTATACATAAAAACTATGTAATACTACTCTCGGCTCTTAAAAAACTCGTCTTCTCCCTGTTTTGACCCTATTCAGCTCTATAAGGCTTAGTTCAGGCCAATCAGGGTTAAAAGTTTGTCTTTGGGTTAAATTTCAATTAATACTAGAAATAAGGTTAATTAGTCGTAATTGCATATAGAAACTATTTAATACCACTCACGGCTCTTGAAAATAATGTTTTTCTCTCGTTGGGGTCTAATGCGTAGTTCAGGCCAATTGGGGCTGAAGGTTTGACTTTTGGTCAAACTTCCCGATTAGGAATAGAAACAAGTTTAATTAGTAATAATTATACATAAAAAATATGTGATACTATTCTCGGCTCTTAAAATCATGCTTTCTCCCTTTTTGTGGCCTATTTGGCTCTTACAATGCCTAGTTCAGGCCAATCGGGGCTAAAATTTAACTTTTGGTCAAACTTTCAGATTAAGTTGAGAGACAACTTTAATTTGTTGTAATTGAACATAGAAATTATGTAATACTACTATAAGCTCTTTAAAACAACATTTTCCCCTCGTTTGGGCTATATTCGGCTCTTATAAGGCCTTGTTCAGCCAATCGGGGCTGAAAATTTGAGTTTTGATCAAACTTCATAATTAAGAGTAGAACCAGTTTAATTAGTAGTAATTATACATAAAAATTATGTAATACAACTCACAACTCTTGAAAACCGCATTTTCTCCCCGTTTGGGCCCTATTTGGCTCTTATAGGGCCTATTTCAAGCCAATCAGGGCTGAAAGTTTGACTTTAGATCAAACTTCCCAATTAACACTAGAAATAAGGTTAATTAGCAGTAATTATACATAAAAACTATGTAATACTACTCATGGCTCTTGAAAACCTTGTTTTCCTACCATTTAGGGTCTTATTCGGCTCTTATAAGGCCTAGCTCGGGCCAATTAAGGCTGAAAGTTTTACTTGTGGTCAAACTTCCTAATTAATAGTAGAAACACATAAAATTAGTAGTAAATTTATATAAAAACTATGTAATATCACTCAAGGCTCTTGAAAATATGCTGTCTCCCCGTTTGAACCCTATTTATAACTAGTTCAAGTAAATCGGGGCTGAAAGTATGACTTTTGGTCAAACTTTCAGAATAAGACTTGAAATTACATTAATTAGCTGTAATTTTGTATACAATCTATGTAATACTACCCCGGCTCTTGAAAAATCACGTTTTCTCCCTGTTTGGCCCTTATTTTGCTCTTATAAAGCCGAGTTCAGGGCAATCGGGGTTGAAAGTTTGACTTTTAATTAAATTTTCTAATTAAGATTAGAAAAAGTTTAATTTTAAGTAATTATATATAAAATTATGTAATTCTACTCCCGGCTATTGAAGACCTCGGTTTCTCCCCGTTTGGGCCCTATTCGGCTCTTATAAGGCATATATTTGAGGCTAATCAGGGCTAAAATTTGACTTTTGATCAAACTTACCAATTAATATTAGAAACAAAGTTAATTAATAGCAAATGCTCATAGAAACTATGTAATTCCACTCCCGGCTCTTGAAAATCTCGTTATCTCCTCATTTGGGCTATATACATATGTATATAGGTATATATAGGTATATATATTTTTGCAGTCAACTTTGTGGCCAGCTTTTTCACTTGAAAACTATGTTTTCCTCCCTTTTTGTCCCTATTGGCTCTTATAAGACCAAGATCAGGCCAAGTAGGGCTGAAAGTTTAACTATTGATCAAACTTCCCAATTAACACTGAAAACAAGGTTAATTAGTACTAGCTGTATATAAAAACTATTTAATACCATTCACGACCCTTGAAAACCATGTTTTCCTCCCGCTTAGTCCCTTTTCGACTCTTATAAGGCCAATCAGGACTGAAAGTTTCACTTTTGATCAAAATTTCAAATTAAGAATAGAAAAAGTTCAAATTAATTTATAGTGGTTATACATAAAAACTATGTAATACTACTCTCGGCTCTTAAAAAACTCGTCTTCTCCCTGTTTTGACCCTATTCAGCTCTATAAGGCTTAGTTCAGGCCAATCAGGGTTAAAAGTTTGTCTTTGGGTTAAATTTCAATTAATACTAGAAACAAGGTTAATTAGTCGTAATTGCATATAGAAACTATTTAATACCACTCACGGCTCTTGAAAACAATGTTTTTCTCTCGTTGGGGTCTAATGCGTAGTTCAGGCCAATTGGGGCTGAAGGTTTGACTTTTGGTCAAACTTCCCGATTAGGAATAGAAACAAGTTTAATTAGTAATAAT
This sequence comes from Agave tequilana, assembly GCA_038442645.1. Classification (NCBI taxonomy): domain Eukaryota; kingdom Viridiplantae; phylum Streptophyta; class Magnoliopsida; order Asparagales; family Asparagaceae; genus Agave; species Agave tequilana. Next base: position 262,171 of record JAVJIF010030060.1, on the reverse strand, counting down.
TATACATAAAAAATATGTGATACTATTCTCGGCTCTTAAAATCATGCTTTCTCCCTTTTTGTGGCCTATTTGGCTCTTACAATGCCTAGTTCAGGCCAATCGGGGCTAAAATTTAACTTTTGGTCAAACTTTCAGATTAAGTTGAGAGACAACTTTAATTTGTTGTAATTGAACATAGAAATTATGTAATACTACTATAAGCTCTTTAAAACAACATTTTCCCCTCGTTTGGGCTATATTCGGCTCTTATAAGGCCTTGTTCAGCCAATCGGGGCTGAAAATTTGAGTTTTGATCAAACTTCATAATTAAGAGTAGAACCAGTTTAATTAGTAGTAATTATACATAAAAATTATGTAATACAACTCACAACTCTTGAAAACCGCATTTTCTCCCCGTTTGGGCCCTATTTGGCTCTTATAGGGCCTATTTCAAGCCAATCAGGGCTGAAAGTTTGACTTTAGATCAAACTTCCCAATTAACACTAGAAATAAGGTTAATTAGCAGTAATTATACATAAAAACTATGTAATACTACTCATGGCTCTTGAAAACCTTGTTTTCCTACCATTTAGGGTCTTATTCGGCTCTTATAAGGCCTAGCTCGGGCCAATTAAGGCTGAAAGTTTTACTTGTGGTCAAACTTCCTAATTAATATTAGAAACACATAAAATTAGTAGTAAATTTATATAAAAACTATGTAATATCACTCAAGGCTCTTGAAAATATGCTGTCTCCCCGTTTGAACCCTATTTATAACTAGTTCAAGTAAATCGGGGCTGAAAGTATGACTTTTGGTCAAACTTTCAGAATAAGACTTGAAATTACATTAATTAGCTGTAATTTTGTATACAATCTATGTAATACTACCCCGGCTCTTGAAAAATCACGTTTTCTCCCTGTTTGGCCCTTATTTTGCTCTTATAAAGCCGAGTTCAGGGCAATCGGGGTTGAAAGTTTGACTTTTAATTAAATTTTCTAATTAAGACTAGAAACAAGTTTAATTTTAAGTAATTATATATAAAATTATGTAATTCTACTCCCGGCTATTGAAGACCTCGGTTTCTCCCCGTTTGGGCCCTATTCGGCTCTTATAAGGCATATATTTGAGGCTAATCAGGGCTAAAATTTGACTTTTGATCAAACTTACCAATTAATATTAGAAACAAAGTTAATTAATAGCAAATGCTCATAGAAACTATGTAATTCCACTCCCGGCTCTTGAAAATCTCGTTATCTCCTCATTTGGGCTATATACATATGTATATAGGTATATATATTTTTGCAGTCAACTTTGTGGCCAGCTTTTTCACTTGAAAACTATGTTTTCCTCCCTTTTTGTCCCTATTGGCTCTTATAAGACCAAGATCAGGCCAAGTAGGGCTGAAAGTTTAACTATTGATCAAACTTCCCAATTAACACTGAAAACAAGGTTAATTAGTACTAGCTGTATATAAAAACTATTTAATACCATTCACGACCCTTGAAAACCATGTTTTCCTCCCGCTTAGTCCCTTTTCGACTCTTATAAGGCCAATCAGGACTGAAAGTTTCACTTTTGATCAAAATTTCAAATTAAGAATAGAAAAAGTTCAAATTAATTTATAGTGGTTATACATAAAAACTATGTAATACTACTCTCGGCTCTTAAAAAACTCGTCTTCTCCCTGTTTTGACCCTATTCAGCTCTATAAGGCTTAGTTCAGGCCAATCAGGGTTAAAAGTTTGTCTTTGGGTTAAATTTCAATTAATACTAGAAACAAGGTTAATTAGTCGTAATTGCATATAGAAACTATTTAATACCACTCACGGCTCTTGAAAATAATGTTTTTCTCTCGTTGGGGTCTAATGCGTAGTTCAGGCCAATTGGGGCTGAAGGTTTGACTTTTGGTCAAACTTCCCGATTAGGAATAGAAACAAGTTTAATTAGTAATAATTATACATAAAAAATATGTGATACTATTCTCGGCTCTTAAAATCATGCTTTCTCCCTTTTTGTGGCCTATTTGGCTCTTACAATGCCTAGTTCAGGCCAATCGGGGCTAAAATTTAACTTTTGGTCAAACTTTCAGATTAAGTTGAGAGACAACTTTAATTTGTTGTAATTGAACATAGAAATTATGTAATACTACTATAAGCTCTTTAAAACAACATTTTCCCCTCGTTTGGGCTATATTCGGCTCTTATAAGGCCTTGTTCAGCCAATCGGGGCTGAAAATTTGAGTTTTGATCAAACTTCATAATTAAGAGTAGAACCAGTTTAATTAGTAGTAATTATACATAAAAATTATGTAATACAACTCACAACTCTTGAAAACCGCATTTTCTCCCCGTTTGGGCCCTATTTGGCTCTTATAGGGCCTATTTCAAGCCAATCAGGGCTGAAAGTTTGACTTTAGATCAAACTTCCCAATTAACACTAGAAATAAGGTTAATTAGCAGTAATTATACATAAAAACTATGTAATACTACTCATGGCTCTTGAAAACCTTGTTTTCCTACCATTTAGGGTCTTATTCGGCTCTTATAAGGCCTAGCTCGGGCAATTAAGGCTGAAAGTTTTACTTGTGGTCAAACTTCCTAATTAATATTAGAAACACATAAAATTAGTAGTAAATTTATATAAAAACTATGTAATATCACTCAAGGCTCTTGAAAATATGCTGTCTCCCCGTTTGAACCCTATTTATAACTAGTTCAAGTAAATCGGGGCTGAAAGTATGACTTTTGGTCAAACTTTCAGAATAAGACTTGAAATTACATTAATTAGCTGTAATTTTGTATACAATCTATGTAATACTACCCCGGCTCTTGAAAAATCACGTTTTCTCCCTGTTTGGCCCTTATTTTGCTCTTATAAAGCCGAGTTCAGGGCAATCGGGGTTGAAAGTTTGACTTTTAATTAAATTTTCTAATTAAGACTAGAAACAAGTTTAATTTTAAGTAATTATATATAAAATTATGTAATTCTACTCCCGGCTATTGAAGACCTCGGTTTCTCCCCGTTTGGGCCCTATTCGGCTCTTATAAGGCATATATTTGAGGCTAATCAGGGCTAAAATTTGACTTTTGATCAAACTTACCAATTAATATTAGAAACAAAGTTAATTAATAGCAAATGCTCATAGAAACTATGTAATTCCACTCCCGGCTCTTGAAAATCTCGTTATCTCCTCATTTGGGCTATATACATATGTATATAGGTATATATATTTTTGCAGTCAACTTTGTGGCCAGCTTTTTCACTTGAAAACTATGTTTTCCTCCCTTTTTGTCCCTATTGGCTCTTATAAGACCAAGATCAGGCCAAGTAGGGCTGAAAGTTTAACTATTGATCAAACTTCCCAATTAACACTGAAAACAAGGTTAATTAGTACTAGCTGTATATAAAAACTATTTAATACCATTCACGACCCTTGAAAACCATGTTTTCCTCCCGCTTAGTCCCTTTTCGACTCTTATAAGGCCAATCAGGACTGAAAGTTTCACTTTTGATCAAAATTTCAAATTAAGAATAGAAAAAGTTCAAATTAATTTATAGTGGTTATACATAAAAACTATGTAATACTACTCTCGGCTCTTAAAAAACTCGTCTTCTCCCTGTTTTGACCCTATTCAGCTCTATAAGGCTTAGTTCAGGCCAATCAGGGTTAAAAGTTTGTCTTTGGGTTAAATTTCAATTAATACTAGAAACAAGGTTAATTAGTCGTAATTGCATATAGAAACTATTTAATACCACTCACGGCTCTTGAAAACAATGTTTTTCTCTCGTTGGGGTCTAATGCGTAGTTCAGGCCAATTGGGGCTGAAGGTTTGACTTTTGGTCAAACTTCCCGATTAGGAATAGAAACAAGTTTAATTAGTAATAATTATACATAAAAAATATGTGATACTATTCTCGGCTCTTAAAATCATGCTTTCTCCCTTTTTGTGGCCTATTTGGCTCTTACAATGCCTAGTTCAGGCCAATCGGGGCTAAAATTTAACTTTTGGTCAAACTTTCAGATTAAGTTGAGAGACAACTTTAATTTGTTGTAATTGAACATAGAAATTATGTAATACTACTATCAGCTCTTTAAAACAACATTTTCCCCTCGTTTGGGCTATATTCGGCTCTTATAAGGCCTTGTTCAGCCAATCGGGGCTGAAAATTTGAGTTTTGATCAAACTTCATAATTAAGAGTAGAACCAGTTTAATTAGTAGTAATTATACATAAAAATTATGTAATACAACTCACAACTCTTGAAAACCGCATTTTCTCCCCGTTTGGGCCCTATTTGGCTCTTATAGGGCCTATTTCAAGCCAATCAGGGCTGAAAGTTTGACTTTAGATCAAACTTCCCAATTAACACTAGAAATAAGGTTAATTAGCAGTAATTATACATAAAAACTATGTAATACTACTCATGGCTCTTGAAAACCTTGTTTTCCTACTATTTAGGGTCTTATTCGGCTCTTATAAGGCCTAGCTCGGGCAATTAAGGCTGAAAGTTTTACTTGTGGTCAAACTTCCTAATTAATATTAGAAACACATAAAATTAGTAGTAAATTTATATAAAAACTATGTAATATCACTCAAGGCTCTTGAAAATATGCTGTCTCCCCGTTTGAACCCTATTTATAACTAGTTCAAGTAAATCGGGGCTGAAAGTATGACTTTTGGTCAAACTTTCAGAATAAGACTTGAAATTACATTAATTAGCTGTAATTTTGTATACAATCTATGTAATACTACCCCGGCTCTTGAAAAATCACGTTTTCTCCCTGTTTGGCCCTTATTTTGCTCTTATAAAGCCGAGTTCAGGGCAATCGGGGTTGAAAGTTTGACTTTTAATTAAATTTTCTAATTAAGACTAGAAAAAAGTTTAATTTTAAGTAATTATATATAAAATTATGTAATTCTACTCCCGGCTATTGAAGACCTCGGTTTCTCCCCGTTTGGGCCCTATTCGGCTCTTATAAGGCATATATTTGAGGCTAATCAGGGCTAAAATTTGACTTTTGATCAAACTTACCAATTAATATTAGAAACAAAGTTAATTAATAGCAAATGCTCATAGAAACTATGTAATTCCACTCCCGGCTCTTGAAAATCTCGTTATCTCCTCATTTGGGCTATATACATATGTATATAGGTATATATATTTTTGCAGTCAACTTTGTGGCCAGCTTTTTCACTTGAAAACTATGTTTTCCTCCCTTTTTGTCCCTATTGGCTCTTATAAGACCAAGATCAGGCCAAGTAGGGCTGAAAGTTTAACTATTGATCAAACTTCCCAATTAACACTGAAAACAAGGTTAATTAGTACTAGCTGTATATAAAAACTATTTAATACCATTCACGACCCTTGAAAACCATGTTTTCCTCCCGCTTAGTCCCTTTTCGACTCTTATAAGGCCAATCAGGACTGAAAGTTTCACTTTTGATCAAAATTTCAAATTAAGAATAGAAAAAGTTCAAATTAATTTATAGTGGTTATACATAAAAACTATGTAATACTACTCTCGGCTCTTAAAAAACTCGTCTTCTCCCTGTTTTGACCCTATTCAGCTCTATAAGGCTTAGTTCAGGCCAATCAGGGTTAAAAGTTTGTCTTTGGGTTAAATTTCAATTAATACTAGAAACAAGGTTAATTAGTCGTAATTGCATATAGAAACTATTTAATACCACTCACGGCTCTTGAAAATAATGTTTTTCTCTCGTTGGGGTCTAATGCGTAGTTCAGGCCAATTGGGGCTGAAGGTTTGACTTTTGGTCAAACTTCCCGATTAGGAATAGAAACAAGTTTAATTAGTAATAATTATACATAAAAAATATGTGATACTATTCTCGGCTCTTAAAATCATGCTTTCTCCCTTTTTGTGGCCTATTTGGCTCTTACAATGCCTAGTTCAGGCCAATCGGGGCTAAAATTTAACTTTTGGTCAAACTTTCAGATTAAGTTGAGAGACAACTTTAATTTGTTGTAATTGAACATAGAAATTATGTAATACTACTATAAGCTCTTTAAAACAACATTTTCCCCTCGTTTGGGCTATATTCGGCTCTTATAAGGCCTTGTTCAGCCAATCGGGGCTGAAAATTTGAGTTTTGATCAAACTTCATAATTAAGAGTAGAACCAGTTTAATTAGTAGTAATTATACATAAAAATTATGTAATACAACTCACAACTCTTGAAAACCGCATTTTCTCCCCGTTTGGGCCCTATTTGGCTCTTATAGGGCCTATTTCAAGCCAATCAGGGCTGAAAGTTTGACTTTAGATCAAACTTCCCAATTAACACTAGAAATAAGGTTAATTAGCAGTAATTATACATAAAAACTATGTAATACTACTCATGGCTCTTGAAAACCTTATTTTCCTACCATTTAGGGTCTTATTCGGCTCTTATAAGGCCTAGCTCGGGCAATTAAGGCTGAAAGTTTTACTTGTGGTCAAACTTCCTAATTAATATTAGAAACACATAAAATTAGTAGTAAATTTATATAAAAACTATGTAATATCACTCAAGGCTCTTGAAAATATGCTGTCTCCCCGTTTGAACCCTATTTATAACTAGTTCAAGTAAATCGGGGCTGAAAGTATGACTTTTGGTCAAACTTTCAGAATAAGACTTGAAATTACATTAATTAGCTGTAATTTTGTATACAATCTATGTAATACTACCCCGGCTCTTGAAAAATCACGTTTTCTCCCTGTTTGGCCCTTATTTTGCTCTTATAAAGCCGAGTTCAGGGCAATCGGGGTTGAAAGTTTGACTTTTAATTAAATTTTCTAATTAAGACTAGAAACAAGTTTAATTTTAAGTAATTATATATAAAATTATGTAATTCTACTCCCGGCTATTGAAGACCTCGGTTTCTCCCCGTTTGGGCCCTATTCGGCTCTTATAAGGCATATATTTGAGGCTAATCAGGGCTAAAATTTGACTTTTGATCAAACTTACCAATTAATATTAGAAACAAAGTTAATTAATAGCAAATGCTCATAGAAACTATGTAATTCCACTCCCGGCTCTTGAAAATCTCGTTATCTCCTCATTTGGGCTATATACATATGTATATAGGTATATATATTTTTGCAGTCAACTTTGTGGCCAGCTTTTTCACTTGAAAACTATGTTTTCCTCCCTTTTTGTCCCTATTGGCTCTTATAAGACCAAGATCAGGCCAAGTAGGGCTGAAAGTTTAACTATTGATCAAACTTCCCAATTAACACTGAAAACAAGGTTAATTAGTACTAGCTGTATATAAAAACTATTTAATACCATTCACGACCCTTGAAAACCATGTTTTCCTCCCGCTTAGTCCCTTTTCGACTCTTATAAGGCCAATCAGGACTGAAAGTTTCACTTTTGATCAAAATTTCAAATTAAGAATAGAAAAAGTTCAAATTAATTTATAGTGGTTATACATAAAAACTATGTAATACTACTCTCGGCTCTTAAAAAACTCGTCTTCTCCCTGTTTTGACCCTATTCAGCTCTATAAGGCTTAGTTCAGGCCAATCAGGGTTAAAAGTTTGTCTTTGGGTTAAATTTCAATTAATACTAGAAACAAGGTTAATTAGTCGTAATTGCATATAGAAACTATTTAATACCACTCACGGCTCTTGAAAATAATGTTTTTCTCTCGTTGGGGTCTAATGCGTAGTTCAGGCCAATTGGGGCTGAAGGTTTGACTTTTGGTCAAACTTCCCGATTAGGAATAGAAACAAGTTTAATTAGTAATAATTATACATAAAAAATATGTGATACTATTCTCGGCTCTTAAAATCATGCTTTCTCCCTTTTTGTGGCCTATTTGGCTCTTACAATGCCTAGTTCAGGCCAATCGGGGCTAAAATTTAACTTTTGGTCAAACTTTCAGATTAAGTTGAGAGACAACTTTAATTTGTTGTAATTGAACATAGAAATTATGTAATACTACTATAAGCTCTTTAAAACAACATTTTCCCCTCGTTTGGGCTATATTCGGCTCTTATAAGGCCTTGTTCAGCCAATCGGGGCTGAAAATTTGAGTTTTGATCAAACTTCATAATTAAGAGTAGAACCAGTTTAATTAGTAGTAATTATACATAAAAATTATGTAATACAACTCACAACTCTTGAAAACCGCATTTTCTCCCCGTTTGGGCCCTATTTGGCTCTTATAGGGCCTATTTCAAGCCAATCAGGGCTGAAAGTTTGACTTTAGATCAAACTTCCCAATTAACACTAGAAATAAGGTTAATTAGCAGTAATTATACATAAAAACTATGTAATACTACTCATGGCTCTTGAAAACCTTGTTTTCCTACCATTTAGGGTCTTATTCGGCTCTTATAAGGCCTAGCTCGGGCCAATTAAGGCTGAAAGTTTTACTTGTGGTCAAACTTCCTAATTAATATTAGAAACACATAAAATTAGTAGTAAATTTATATAAAAACTATGTAATATCACTCAAGGCTCTTGAAAATATGCTGTCTCCCCGTTTGAACCCTATTTATAACTAGTTCAAGTAAATCGGGGCTGAAAGTATGACTTTTGGTCAAACTTTCAGAATAAGACTTGAAATTACATTAATTAGCTGTAATTTTGTATACAATCTATGTAATACTACCCCGGCTCTTGAAAAATCACGTTTTCTCCCTGTTTGGCCCTTATTTTGCTCTTATAAAGCCGAGTTCAGGGCAATCGGGGTTGAAAGTTTGACTTTTAATTAAATTTTCTAATTAAGACTAGAAAAAAGTTTAATTTTAAGTAATTATATATAAAATTATGTAATTCTACTCTCGGCTATTGAAGACCTCGGTTTCTCCCCGTTTGGGCCCTATTCGGCTCTTATAAGGCATATATTTGAGGCTAATCAGGGCTAAAATTTGACTTTTGATCAAACTTACCAATTAATATTAGAAACAAAGTTAATTAATAGCAAATGCTCATAGAAACTATGTAATTCCACTCCCGGCTCTTGAAAATCTCGTTATCTCCTCATTTGGGCTATATACATATGTATATAGGTATATATAGGTATATATATTTTTGCAGTCAACTTTGTGGCCAGCTTTTTCACTTGAAAACTATGTTTTCCTCCCTTTTTGTCCCTATTGGCTCTTATAAGACCAAGATCAGGCCAAGTAGGGCTGAAAGTTTAACTATTGATCAAACTTCCCAATTAACACTGAAAACAAGGTTAATTAGTACTAGCTGTATATAAAAACTATTTAATACCATTCACGACCCTTGAAAACCATGTTTTCCTCCCGCTTAGTCCCTTTTCGACTCTTATAAGGCCAATCAGGACTGAAAGTTTCACTTTTGATCAAAATTTCAAATTAAGAATAGAAAAAGTTCAAATTAATTTATAGTGGTTATACATAAAAACTATGTAATACTACTCTCGGCTCTTAAAAAACTCGTCTTCTCCCTGTTTTGACCCTATTCAGCTCTATAAGGCTTAGTTCAGGCCAATCAGGGTTAAAAGTTTGTCTTTGGGTTAAATTTCAATTAATACTAGAAACAAGGTTAATTAGTCGTAATTGCATATAGAAACTATTTAATACCACTCACGGCTCTTGAAAACAATGTTTTTCTCTCGTTGGGGTCTAATGCGTAGTTCAGGCCAATTGGGGCTGAAGGTTTGACTTTTGGTCAAACTTCCCGATTAGGAATAGAAACAAGTTTAATTAGTAATAATTATACATAAAAAATATGTGATACTATTCTCGGCTCTTAAAATCATGCTTTCTCCCTTTTTGTGGCCTATTTGGCTCTTACAATGCCTAGTTCAGGCCAATCGGGGCTAAAATTTAACTTTTGGTCAAACTTTCAGATTAAGTTGAGAGACAACTTTAATTTGTTGTAATTGAACATAGAAATTATGTAATACTACTATCAGCTCTTTAAAACAACATTTTCCCCTCGTTTGGGCTATATTCGGCTCTTATAAGGCCTTGTTCAGCCAATCGGGGCTGAAAATTTGAGTTTTGATCAAACTTCATAATTAAGAGTAGAACCAGTTTAATTAGTAGTAATTATACATAAAAATTATGTAATACAACTCACAACTCTTGAAAACCGCATTTTCTCCCCGTTTGGGCCCTATTTGGCTCTTATAGGGCCTATTTCAAGCCAATCAGGGCTGAAAGTTTGACTTTAGATCAAACTTCCCAATTAACACTAGAAATAAGGTTAATTAGCAGTAATTATACATAAAAACTATGTAATACTACTCATGGCTCTTGAAAACCTTGTTTTCCTACCATTTAGGGTCTTATTCGGCTCTTATAAGGCCTAGCTCGGGCAATTAAGGCTGAAAGTTTTACTTGTGGTCAAACTTCCTAATTAATATTAGAAACACATAAAATTAGTAGTAAATTTATATAAAAACTATGTAATATCACTCAAGGCTCTTGAAAATATGCTGTCTCCCCGTTTGAACCCTATTTATAACTAGTTCAAGTAAATCGGGGCTGAAAGTATGACTTTTGGTCAAACTTTCAGAATAAGACTTGAAATTACATTAATTAGCTGTAATTTTGTATACAATCTATGTAATACTACCCCGGCTCTTGAAAAATCACGTTTTCTCCCTGTTTGGCCCTTATTTTGCTCTTATAAAGCCGAGTTCAGGGCAATCGGGGTTGAAAGTTTGACTTTTAATTAAATTTTCTAATTAAGACTAGAAATAAGTTTAATTTTAAGTAATTATATATAAAATTATGTAATTCTACTCCCGGCTATTGAAGACCTCGGTTTCTCCCCGTTTGGGCCCTATTCGGCTCTTATAAGGCATATATTTGAGGCTAATCAGGGCTAAAATTTGACTTTTGATCAAACTTACCAATTAATATTAGAAACAAAGTTAATTAATAGCAAATGCTCATAGAAACTATGTAATTCCACTCCCGGCTCTTGAAAATCTCGTTATCTCCTCATTTGGGCTATATACATATGTATATAGGTATATAGGTATATATATTTTTGCAGTCAACTTTGTGGCCAGCTTTTTCACTTGAAAACTATGTTTTCCTCCCTTTTTGTCCCTATTGGCTCTTATAAGACCAAGATCAGGCCAAGTAGGGCTGAAAGTTTAACTATTGATCAAACTTCCCAATTAACACTGAAAACAAGGTTAATTAGTACTAGCTGTATATAAAAACTATTTAATACCATTCACGACCCTTGAAAACCATGTTTTCCTCCCGCTTAGTCCCTTTTCGACTCTTATAAGGCCAATCAGGACTGAAAGTTTCACTTTTGATCAAAATTTCAAATTAAGAATAGAAAAAGTTCAAATTAATTTATAGTGGTTATACATAAAAACTATGTAATACTACTCTCGGCTCTTAAAAAACTCGTCTTCTCCCTGTTTTGACCCTATTCAGCTCTATAAGGCTTAGTTCAGGCCAATCAGGGTTAAAAGTTTGTCTTTGGGTTAAATTTCAATTAATACTAGAAACAAGGTTAATTAGTCGTAATTGCATATAGAAACTATTTAATACCACTCACGGCTCTTGAAAACAATGTTTTTCTCTCGTTGGGGTCTAATGCCTACTTCAGGCCAATTGGGGCTGAAGGTTTGACTTTTGGTCAAACTTCCCGATTAGGAATAGAAACAAGTTTAATTAGTAATAATTATACATAAAAAATATGTGATACTATTCTCGGCTCTTAAAATCATGCTTTCTCCCTTTTTGTGGCCTATTTGGCTCTTACAATGCCTAGTTCAGGCCAATCGGGGCTAAAATTTAACTTTTGGTCAAACTTTCAGATTAAGTTGAGAGACAACTTTAATTTGTTGTAATTGAACATAGAAATTATGTAATACTACTATAAGCTCTTTAAAACAACATTTTCCCCTCGTTTGGGCTATATTCGGCTCTTATAAGGCCTTGTTCAGCCAATCGGGGCTGAAAATTTGAGTTTTGATCAAACTTCATAATTAAGAGTAGAACCAGTTTAATTAGTAGTAATTATACATAAAAATTATGTAATACAACTCACAACTCTTGAAAACCGCATTTTCTCCCCGTTTGGGCCCTATTTGGCTCTTATAGGGCCTATTTCAAGCCAATCAGGGCTGAAAGTTTGACTTTAGATCAAACTTCCCAATTAACACTAGAAATAAGGTTAATTAGCAGTAATTATACATAAAAATTATGTAATACTACTCATGGCTCTTGAAAACCTTATTTTCCTACCATTTAGGGTCTTATTCGGCTCTTATAAGGCCTAGCTCGGGCAATTAAGGCTGAAAGTTTTACTTGTGGTCAAACTTCCTAATTAATATTAGAAACACATAAAATTAGTAGTAAATTTATATAAAAACTATGTAATATCACTCAAGGCTCTTGAAAATATGCTGTCTCCCCGTTTGAACCCTATTTATAACTAGTTCAAGTAAATCGGGGCTGAAAGTATGACTTTTGGTCAAACTTTCAGAATAAGACTTGAAATTACATTAATTAGCTGTAATTTTGTATACAATCTATGTAATACTACCCCGGCTCTTGAAAAATCACGTTTTCTCCCTGTTTGGCCCTTATTTTGCTCTTATAAAGCCGAGTTCAGGGCAATCGGGGTTGAAAGTTTGACTTTTAATTAAATTTTCTAATTAAGACTAGAAACAAGTTTAATTTTAAGTAATTATATATAAAATTATGTAATTCTACTCCCGGCTATTGAAGACCTCGGTTTCTCCCCGTTTGGGCCCTATTCGGCTCTTATAAGGCATATATTTGAGGCTAATCAGGGCTAAAATTTGACTTTTGATCAAACTTACCAATTAATATTAGAAACAAAGTTAATTAATAGCAAATGCTCATAGAAACTATGTAATTCCACTCCCGGCTCTTGAAAATCTCGTTATCTCCTCATTTGGGCTATATACATATGTATATAGGTATATATATTTTTGCAGTCAACTTTGTGGCCAGCTTTTTCACTTGAAAACTATGTTTTCCTCCCTTTTTGTCCCTATTGGCTCTTATAAGACCAAGATCAGGCCAAGTAGGGCTGAAAGTTTAACTATTGATCAAACTTCCCAATTAACACTGAAAACAAGGTTAATTAGTACTAGCTGTATATAAAAACTATTTAATACCATTCACGACCCTTGAAAACCATGTTTTCCTCCCGCTTAGTCCCTTTTCGACTCTTATAAGGCCAATCAGGACTGAAAGTTTCACTTTTGATCAAAATTTCAAATTAAGAATAGAAAAAGTTCAAATTAATTTATAGTGGTTATACATAAAAACTATGTAATACTACTCTCGGCTCTTAAAAAACTCGTCTTCTCCCTGTTTTGACCCTATTCAGCTCTATAAGGCTTAGTTCAGGCCAATCAGGGTTAAAAGTTTGTCTTTGGGTTAAATTTCAATTAATACTAGAAACAAGGTTAATTAGTCGTAATTGCATATAGAAACTATTTAATACCACTCACGGCTCTTGAAAATAATGTTTTTCTCTCGTTGGGGTCTAATGCGTAGTTCAGGCCAATTGGGGCTGATGGTTTGACTTTTGGTCAAACTTCCCGATTAGGAATAGAAACAAGTTTAATTAGTAATAATTATACATAAAAAATATGTGATACTATTCTCGGCTCTTAAAATCATGCTTTCTCCCTTTTTGTGGCCTATTTGGCTCTTACAATGCCTAGTTCAGGCCAATCGGGGCTAAAATTTAACTTTTGGTCAAACTTTCAGATTAAGTTGAGAGACAACTTTAATTTGTTGTAATTGAACATAGAAATTATGTAATACTACTATAAGCTCTTTAAAACAACATTTTCCCCTCGTTTGGGCTATATTCGGCTCTTATAAGGCCTTGTTCAGCCAATCGGGGCTGAAAATTTGAGTTTTGATCAAACTTCATAATTAAGAGTAGAACCAGTTTAATTAGTAGTAATTATACATAAAAATTATGTAATACAACTCACAACTCTTGAAAACCGCATTTTCTCCCCGTTTGGGCCCTATTTGGCTCTTATAGGGCCTATTTCAAGCCAATCAGGGCTGAAAGTTTGACTTTAGATCAAACTTCCCAATTAACACTAGAAATAAGGTTAATTAGCAGTAATTATACATAAAAACTATGTAATACTACTCATGGCTCTTGAAAACCTTGTTTTCCTACCATTTAGGGTCTTATTCGGCTCTTATAAGGCCAGCTCGGGCCAATTAAGGCTGAAAGTTTTACTTGTGGTCAAACTTCCTAATTAATAGTAGAAACACATAAAATTAGTAGTAAATTTATATAAAAACTATGTAATATCACTCAAGGCTCTTGAAAATATGCTGTCTCCCCGTTTGAACCCTATTTATAACTAGTTCAAGTAAATCGGGGCTGAAAGTATGACTTTTGGTCAAACTTTCAGAATAAGACTTGAAATTACATTAATTAGCTGTAATTTTGTATACAATCTATGTAATACTACCCCGGTTCTTGAAAAATCACGTTTTCTCCCTGTTTGGCCCTTATTTTGCTCTTATAAAGCCGAGTTCAGGGCAATCGGGGTTGAAAGTTTGACTTTTAATTAAATTTTCTAATTAAGATTAGAAAAAAGTTTAATTTTAAGTAATTATATATAAAATTATGTAATTCTACTCTCGGCTATTGAAGACCTCGGTTTCTCCCCGTTTGGGCCCTATTCGGCTCTTATAAGGCATATATTTGAGGCTAATCAGGGCTAAAATTTGACTTTTGATCAAACTTACCAATTAATATTAGAAACAAAGTTAATTAATAGCAAATGCTCATAGAAACTATGTAATTCCACTCCCGGCTCTTGAAAATCTCGTTATCTCCTCATTTGGGCTATATACATATGTATATAGGTATATATAGGTATATATATTTTTGCAGTCAACTTTGTGGCCAGCTTTTTCACTTGAAAACTATGTTTTCCTCCCTTTTTGTCCCTATTGGCTCTTATAAGACCAAGATCAGGCCAAGTAGGGCTGAAAGTTTAACTATTGATCAAACTTCCCAATTAACACTGAAAACAAGGTTAATTAGTACTAGCTGTATATAAAAACTATTTAATACCATTCACGACCCTTGAAAACCATGTTTTCCTCCCGCTTAGTCCCTTTTCGACTCTTATAAGGCCAATCAGGACTGAAAGTTTCACTTTTGATCAAAATTTCAAATTAAGAATAGAAAAAGTTCAAATTAATTTATAGTGGTTATACATAAAAACTATGTAATACTACTCTCGGCTCTTAAAAAACTCGTCTTCTCCCTGTTTTGACCCTATTCAGCTCTATAAGGCTTAGTTCAGGCCAATCAGGGTTAAAAGTTTGTCTTTGGGTTAAATTTCAATTAATACTAGAAACAAGGTTAATTAGTCGTAATTGCATATAGAAACTATTTAATACCACTCACGGCTCTCGAAAACAATGTTTTTCTCTCGTTGGGGTCTAATGCGTAGTTCAGGCCAATTGGGGCTGAAGGTTTGACTTTTGGTCAAACTTCCCGATTAGGAATAGAAACAAGTTTAATTAGTAATAATTATACATAAAAAATATGTGATACTATTCTCGGCTCTTAAAATCATGCTTTCTCCCTTTTTGTGGCCTATTTGGCTCTTACAATGCCTAGTTCAGGCCAATCGGGGCTAAAATTTAACTTTTGGTCAAACTTTCAGATTAAGTTGAGAGACAACTTTAATTTGTTGTAATTGAACATAGAAATTATGTAATACTACTATCAGCTCTTTAAAACAATATTTTTCCCTCGTTTGGGCTATATTCGGCTCTTATAAGGCCTTGTTCAGCCAATCGGGGCTGAAAATTTGAGTTTTGATCAAACTTCATAATTAAGAGTAGAACCAGTTTAATTAGTAGTAATTATACATAAAAATTATGTAATACAACTCACAACTCTTGAAAACCGCATTTTCTCCCCGTTTGGGCCCTATTTGGCTCTTATAGGGCCTATTTCAAGCCAATCAGGGCTGAAAGTTTGACTTTAGATCAAACTTCCCAATTAACACTAGAAATAAGGTTAATTAGCAGTAATTATACATAAAAACTATGTAATACTACTCATGGCTCTTGAAAACCTTGTTTTCCTACTATTTAGGGTCTTATTCGGCTCTTATAAGGCCTAGCTCGGGCCAATTAAGGCTGAAAGTTTTACTTGTGGTCAAACTTCCTAATTAATATTAGAAACACATAAAATTAGTAGTAAATTTATATAAAAACTATGTAATATCACTCAAGGCTCTTGAAAATATGCTGTCTCCCCGTTTGAACCCTATTTATAACTAGTTCAAGTAAATCGGGGCTGAAAGTATGACTTTTGGTCAAACTTTCAGAATAAGACTTGAAATTACATTAATTAGCTGTAATTTTGTATACAATCTATGTAATACTACCCCGGCTCTTGAAAAATCACGTTTTCTCTCTGTTTGGCCCTTATTTTGCTCTTATAAAGCCGAGTTCAGGGCAATCGGGGTTGAAAGTTTGACTTTTAATTAAATTTTCTAATTAAGACTAGAAACAAGTTTAATTTTAAGTAATTATATATAAAACTATGTAATTCTACTCCCGGCTATTGAAGACCTCGGTTTCTCCCCGTTTGGGCCCTATTCGGCTCTTATAAGGCATATATTTGAGGCTAATCAGGGCTAAAATTTGACTTTTGATCAAACTTACCAATTAATATTAGAAACAAAGTTAATTAATAGCAAATGCTCATAGAAACTATGTAATTCCACTCCCGGCTCTTGAAAATCTCGTTATCTCCTCATTTGGGCTATATACATATGTATATAGGTATATATATATATATTTTTGCAGTCAACTTTGTGGCCAGCTTTTTCACTTGAAAACTATGTTTTCCTCCCTTTTTGTCCCTATTGGCTCTTATAAGACCAAGATCAGGCCAAGTAGGGCTGAAAGTTTAACTATTGATCAAACTTCCCAATTAACACTGAAAACAAGGTTAATTAGTACTAGCTGTATATAAAAACTATTTAATACCATTCACGACCCTTGAAAACCATGTTTTCCTCCCGCTTAGTCCCTTTTCGACTCTTATAAGGCCAATCAGGACTGAAAGTTTCACTTTTGATCAAAATTTCAAATTAAGAATAGAAAAAGTTCAAATTAATTTATAGTGGTTATACATAAAAACTATGTAATACTACTCTCGGCTCTTAAAAAACTCGTCTTCTCCCTGTTTTGACCCTATTCAGCTCTATAAGGCTTAGTTCAGGCCAATCAGGGTTAAAAGTTTGTCTTTGGGTTAAATTTCAATTAATACTAGAAACAAGGTTAATTAGTCGTAATTGCATATAGAAACTATTTAATACCACTCACGGCTCTTGAAAACAATGTTTTTCTCTCGTTGGGGTCTAATGCGTAGTTCAGGCCAATTGGGGCTGAAGGTTTGACTTTTGGTCAAACTTCCCGATTAGGAATAGAAACAAGTTTAATTAGTAATAATTATACATAAAAAATATGTGATACTATTCTCGGCTCTTAAAATCATGCTTTCTCCCTTTTTGTGGCCTATTTGGCTCTTACAATGCCTAGTTCAGGCCAATCGGGGCTAAAATTTAACTTTTGGTCAAACTTTCAGATTAAGTTGAGAGACAAATTTAATTTGTTGTAATTGAACATAGAAATTATGTAATACTACTATAAGCTCTTTAAAACAACATTTTCCCCTCGTTTGGGCTATATTCGGCTCTTATAAGGCCTTGTTCAGCCAATCGGGGCTGAAAATTTGAGTTTTGATCAAACTTCATAATTAAGAGTAGAACCAGTTTAATTAGTAGTAATTATACATAAAAATTATGTAATACAACTCACAACTCTTGAAAACCGCATTTTCTCCCCGTTTGGGCCCTATTTGGCTCCTATAGGGCCTATTTCAAGCCAATCAGGGCTGAAAGTTTGACTTTAGATCAAACTTCCCAATTAACACTAGAAATAAGGTTAATTAGCAGTAATTATACATAAAAACTATGTAATACTACTCATGGCTCTTGAAAACCTTATTTTCCTACCATTTAGGGTCTTATTCGGCTCTTATAAGGCCTAGCTCGGGCAATTAAGGCTGAAAGTTTTACTTGTGGTCAAACTTCCTAATTAATATTAGAAACACATAAAATTAGTAGTAAATTTATATAAAAACTATGTAATATCACTCAAGGCTCTTGAAAATATGCTGTCTCCCCGTTTGAACCCTATTTATAACTAGTTCAAGTAAATCGGGGCTGAAAGTATGACTTTTGGTCAAACTTTCAGAATAAGACTTGAAATTACATTAATTAGCTGTAATTTTGTATACAATCTATGTAATACTACCCCGGCTCTTGAAAAATCACGTTTTCTCCCTGTTTGGCCCTTATTTTGCTCTTATAAAGCCGAGTTCAGGGCAATCGGGGTTGAAAGTTTGACTTTTAATTAAATTTTCTAATTAAGACCAGAAACAAGTTTAATTTTAAGTAATTATATATAAAATTATGTAATTCTACTCCCGGCTATTGAAGACCTCGGTTTCTCCCCGTTTGGGCCCTATTCGGCTCTTATAAGGCATATATTTGAGGCTAATCAGGGCTAAAATTTGACTTTTGATCAAACTTACCAATTAATATTAGAAACAAAGTTAGTTAATAGCAAATGCTCATAGAAACTATGTAATTCCACTCCCGGCTCTTGAAAATCTCGTTATCTCCTCATTTGGGCTATATACATATGTATATAGGTATATATATTTTTGCAGTCAACTTTGTGGCCAGCTTTTTCACTTGAAAACTATGTTTTCTCCCTTTTTGTCCCTATTGGCTCTTATAAGACCAAGATCAGGCCAAGTAGGGCTGAAAGTTTAACTATTGATCAAACTTCCCAATTAACACTGAAAACAAGGTTAATTAGTACTAGCTGTATATAAAAACTATTTAATACCATTCACGACCCTTGAAAACCATGTTTTCCTCCCGCTTAGTCCCTTTTCGACTCTTATAAGGCCAATCAGGACTGAAAGTTTCACTTTTGATCAAAATTTCAAATTAAGAATAGAAAAAGTTCAAATTAATTTATAGTGGTTATACATAAAAACTATGTAATACTACTCTCGGCTCTTAAAAAACTCGTCTTCTCCCTGTTTTGACCCTATTCAGCTCTATAAGGCTTAGTTCAGGCCAATCAGGGTTAAAAGTTTGTCTTTGGGTTAAATTTCAATTAATACTAGAAACAAGGTTAATTAGTCGTAATTGCATATAGAAACTATTTAATACCACTCACGGCTCTTGAAAACAATGTTTTTCTCTCGTTGGGGTCTAATGCGTAGTTCAGGCCAATTGGGGCTGAAGGTTTGACTTTTGGTCAAACTTCCCGATTAGGAATAAAACAAGTTTAATTAGTAATAATTATACATAAAAAATATGTGATACTATTCTCGGCTCTTAAAATCATGCTTTCTCCCTTTTTGTGGCCTATTTGGCTCTTACAATGCCTAGTTCAGGCCAATCGGGGCTAAAATTTAACTTTTGGTCAAACTTTCAGATTAAGTTGAGAGACAACTTTAATTTGTTGTAATTGAACATAGAAATTATGTAATACTACTATCAGCTCTTTAAAACAACATTTTCCCCTCGTTTGGGCTATATTCGGCTCTTATAAGGCCTTGTTCAGCCAATCGGGGCTGAAAATTTGAGTTTTGATCAAACTTCATAATTAAGAGTAGAACCAGTTTAATTAGTAGTAATTATACATAAAAATTATGTAATACAACTCACAACTCTTGAAAACCGCATTTTCTCCCCGTTTGGGCCCTATTTGGCTCTTATAGGGCCTATTTCAAGCCAATCAGGGCTGAAAGTTTGACTTTAGATCAAACTTCCCAATTAACACTAGAAATAAGGTTAATTAGCAGTAATTATACATAAAAACTATGTAATACTACTCATGGCTCTTGAAAACCTTGTTTTCCTACCATTTAGGGTCTTATTCGGCTCTTATAAGGCCTAGCTCGGGCCAATTAAGGCTGAAAGTTTTACTTGTGGTCAAACTTCCTAATTAATATTAGAAACACATAAAATTAGTAGTAAATTTATATAAAAACTATGTAATATCACTCAAGGCTCTTGAAAATATGCTGTCTCCCCGTTTGAACCCTATTTATAACTAGTTCAAGTAAATCGGGGCTGAAAGTATGACTTTTGGTCAAACTTTCAGAATAAGACTTGAAATTACATTAATTAGCTGTAATTTTGTATACAATCTATGTAATACTACCCCGGCTCTTGAAAAATCACGTTTTCTCCCTGTTTGGCCCTTATTTTGCTCTTATAAAGCCGAGTTCAGGGCAATCGGGGTTGAAAGTTTGACTTTTAATTAAATTTTCTAAGTAAGACTAGAAACAAGTTTAATTTTAAGTAATTATATATAAAACTATGTAATTCTACTCCCGCCTATTGAAGACCTCGGTTTCTCCCCGTTTGGGCCCTATTCGGCTCTTATAAGGCATATATTTGAGGCTAATCAGGGCTAAAATTTGACTTTTGATCAAACTTACCAATTAATATTAGAAACAAAGTTAATTAAAAGCAAATGCTCATAGAAACTATGTAATTCCACTCCCGGCTCTTGAAAATCTCGTTATCTCCTCATTTGGGCTATATACATATGTATATAGGTATATATAGGTATATATATTTTTGCAGTCAACTTTGTGGCCAGCTTTTTCACTTGAAAACTATGTTTTCCTCCCTTTTTGTCCCTATTGGCTCTTATAAGACCAAGATCAGGCCAAGTAGGGCTGAAAGTTTAACTATTGATCAAACTTCCCAATTAACACTGAAAACAAGGTTAATTAGTACTAGCTGTATATAAAAACTATTTAATACCATTCACGACCCTTGAAAACCATGTTTTCCTCCCGTTTAGTCCCTTTTCGACTCTTATAAGGCCAATCAAGACTGAAAGTTTCACTTTTGATCAAAATTTCAAATTAAGAATAGAAAAAGTTCAAATTAATTTATAGTGGTTATACATAAAAACTATGTAATACTACTCTCGGCTCTTAAAAAACTCGTCTTCTCCCTGTTTTGACCCTATTCAGCTCTATAAGGCTTAGTTCAGGCCAATCAGGGTTAAAAGTTTGTCTTTGGGTTAAATTTCAATTAATACTAGAAATAAGGTTAATTAGTCGTAATTGCATATAGAAACTATTTAATACCACTCACGGCTCTTGAAAACAATGTTTTTCTCTCGTTGGGATCTAATGCGTAGTTCAGGCCAATTGGGGCTGAAGGTTTGACTTTTGGTCAAACTTCCCGATTAGGAATAGAAACAAGTTTAATTAGTAATAATTATACATAAAAAATATGTGATACTATTCTCGGCTCTTAAAATCATGCTTTCTCCCTTTTTGTGGCCTATTTGGCTCTTACAATGCCTAGTTCAGGCCAATCGGGGCTAAAATTTAACTTTTGGTCAAACTTTCAGATTAAGTTGAGAGACAACTGTAATTTGTTGTAATTGAACATAGAAATTATGTAATACTACTATCAGCTCTTTAAAACAACATTTTCCCCTCGTTTGGGCTATATTCGGCTCTTATAAGGCCTTGTTCAGCCAATCGGGGCTGAAAATTTGAGTTTTGATCAAACTTCATAATTAAGAGTAGAACCAGTTTAATTAGTAGTAATTATACATAAAAATTATGTAATACAACTCACAACTCTTGAAAACCGCATTTTCTCCCTGTTTGGGCCCTATTTGGCTCTTATAGGGCCTATTTCAAGCCAATCAGGGCTGAAAGTTTGACTTTAGATCAAACTTCCCAATTAACACTAGAAATAAGGTTAATTAGCAGTAATTATACATAAAAACTATGTAATACTACTCATGGCTCTTGAAAACCTTGTTTTCCTCCCATTTAGGGTCTTATTCGGCTCTTATAAGGCCTAGCTCGGGCCAATTAAGGCTGAAAGTTTTACTTGTGGTCAAACTTCCTAATTAATATTAGAAACACATAAAATTAGTAGTAAATTTATATAAAAACTATGTAATATCACTCAAGGCTCTTGAAAATATGTTGTCTCCCCGTTTGAACCCTATTTATAACTAGTTCAAGTAAATCGGGGCTGAAAGTATGACTTTTGGTCAAACTTTCAGAATAAGACTTGAAATTACATTAATTAGCTGTAATTTTGTATACAATCTATGTAATACTACCCCGGCTCTTGAAAAATCACGTTTTCTCCCTGTTTGGCCCTGATTTTGCTCTTATAAAGCCGAGTTCAGGGTAATCGGGGTTGAAAGTTTGACTTTTAATTAAATTTTCTAATTAAGACTAGAAATAAGTTTAATTTTAAGTAATTATATATAAAACTATGTAATTCTACTCCCGGCTATTGAAGACCTCGGTTTCTCCCCGTTTGGGCCCTATTCGGCTCTTATAAGGCATATATTTGAGGCTAATCAGGGCTAAAATTTGACTTTTGATCAAACTTACCAATTAATATTAGAAACAAAGTTAATTAATAGCAAATGCTCATAGAAACTATGTAATTCCACTCCCGGCTCTTGAAAATCTCGTTATCTCCTCATTTGGGCTATATACATATGTATATAGGTATATATATTTTTGCAGTCAACTTTGTGGCCAGCTTTTTCACTTGAAAACTATGTTTTCCTCCCTTTTTGTCCCTATTGGCTCTTATAAGACCAAGATCAGGCCAAGTAGGGCTGAAAGTTTAACTATTGATCAAACTTCCCAATTAACACTGAAAACAAGGTTAATTAGTACTAGCTGTATATGAAAACTATTTAATACCATTCACGACCCTTGAAAACCATGTTTTCCTCCCGCTTAGTCCCTTTTCGACTCTTATAAGGCCAATCAGGACTGAAAGTTTCACTTTTGATCAAAATTTCAAATTAAGAATAGAAAAAGTTCAAATTAATTTATAGTGGTTATACATAAAAACTATGTAATACTACTCTCGGCTCTTAAAAAACTCGTCTTCTCCCTGTTTTGACCCTATTCAGCTCTATAAGGCTTAGTTCAGACCAATCAGGGTTAAAAGTTTGTCTTTGGGTTAAATTTCAATTAATACTAGAAACAAGGTTAATTAGTCGTAATTGCATATAGAAACTATTTAATACCACTCACGGCTCTTGAAAACAATGTTTTTCTCTCGTTGGGGTCTAATGCGTAGTTCAGGCCAATTGGGGCTGAAGGTTTGACTTTTGGTCAAACTTCCCGATTAGGAATAGAAACAAGTTTAATTAGTAATAATTATACATAAAAAATATGTGATACTATTCTCGGCTCTTAAAATCATGCTTTCTCCCTTTTTGTGGCCTATTTGGCTCTTACAATGCCTAGTTCATGCCAATCAGGGCTAAAATTTAACTTTTGGTCAAACTTTCAGATTAAGTTGAGAGACAACTTTAATTTGTTGTAATTTAACATAGAAATTATGTAATACTACTATCAGCTCTTTAAAACAACATTTTCCCCTCGTTTGGGCTATATTCGGCTCTTATAAGGCCTTGTTCAGCCAATCGGGGCTGAAAATTTGAGTTTTGATCAAACTTCATAATTAAGAGTAGAACCAGTTTAATTAGTAATAATTATACATAAAAATTATGTAATACAACTCACAACTCTTGAAAACCGTATTTTCTCCCCGTTTGGGCCCTATTTGGCTCTTATAGGGCCTATTTCAAGCCAATCAGGGCTGAAAGTTTGACTTTAGATCAAACTTCCCAATTAACACTAGAAATAAGGTTAATTAGCAGTAATTATACATAAAAACTATGTAATACTACTCATGGCTCTTGAAAACCTTGTTTTCCTCCCATTTAGGGTCTTATTCGGCTCTTATAAGGCCTAGCTCGGGCCAATTAAGGCTGAAAGTTTTACTTGTGGTCAAACTTCCTAATTAATATTAGAAACACATAAAATTAGTAGTAAATTTATATAAAAACTATGTAATATCACTCAAGGCTCTTGAAAATATGCTGTCTCCCCGTTTGAACCCTATTTATAACTAGTTCAAGTAAATCGGGGCTGAAAGTATGACTTTTGGTCAAACTTTCAGAATAAGACTTGAAATTACATTAATTAGCTGTAATTTTGTATACAATCTATGTAATACTACCCCGGCTCTTGAAAAATCACGTTTTCTCCCTGTTTGGCCCTTATTTTGCTCTTATAAAGCCGAGTTCAGGACAATCGGGGTTGAAAGTTTGACTTTTAATTAAATTTTCTAATTAAGACTAGAAACAAGTTTAATTTTAAGTAATTATATATAAAACTATGTAATTCTACTCCCGGCTATTGAAGACCTCGGTTTCTCCCCGTTTGGGCCCTATTCGGCTCTTATAAGGCATATATTTGAGGCTAATCAGGGCTAAAATTTGACTTTTGATCAAACTTACCAATTAATATTAGAAACAAAGTTAATTAATAGCAAATGCTCATAGAAACTATGTAATTCCACTCCCGGCTCTTGAAAATCTCGTTATCTCCTCATTTGGGCTATATACATATGTATATAGGTATATATAGGTATATATATTTTTGCAGTCAACTTTGTGGCCAGCTTTTTCACTTGAAAACTATGTTTTCCTCCCTTTTTGTCCCTATTGGCTCTTATAAGACCAAGATCAGGCCAAGTAGGGCTGAAAGTTTAACTATTGATCAAACTTCCCAATTAACACTGAAAACAAGGTTAATTAGTACTAGCTGTATATAAAAACTATTTAATACCATTCACGACCCTTGAAAACCATGTTTTCCTCCCGCTTAGTCCCTTTTCGACTCTTATAAGGCCAATCAGGACTGAAAGTTTCACTTTTGATCAAAATTTCAAATTAAGAATAGAAAAAGTTCAAATTAATTTATAGTGGTTATACATAAAAACTATGTAATACTACTCTCGGCTCTTAAAAAACTCGTCTTCTCCCTGTTTTGACCCTATTCAGCTCTATAAGGCTTAGTTCAGGCCAATCAGGGTTAAAAGTTTGTCTTTGGGTTAAATTTCAATTAATACTAGAAACAAGGTTAATTAGTCGTAATTGCATATAAAAACTATTTAATACACTCACGGCTCTTGAAAACAATGTTTTTCTCTCGTTGGGGTCTAATGCGTAGTTCAGGCCAATTGGGGCTGAAGGTTTGACTTTTGGTCAAACTTCCCGATTAGGAATAGAAACAAGTTTAATTAGTAATAATTATACATAAAAATATGTGATACTATTCTCGGCTCTTAAAATCATGCTTTCTCCCTTTTTGTGGCCTATTTGGCTCTACAATGCCTAGTTCAGGCCAATCGGGGCTAAAATTTAACTTTTGGTCAAACTTTCAGATTAAGTTGAGAGACAACTTTAATTTGTTGTAATTGAACATAGAAATTATGTAATACTACTATCAGCTCTTTAAAACAACATTTTCCCCTCGTTTGGGCTATATTCGGCTCTTATAAGGCCTTGTTCAGCCAATCGGGGCTGAAAATTTGAGTTTTGATCAAACTTCATAATTAAGAGTAGAACCAGTTTAATTAGTAATAATTATACATAAAAATTAAGTAATACAACTCACAACTCTTGAAAACCGCATTTTCTCCCCGTTTGGGCCCTATTTGGCTCTTATAGGGCCTATTTCAAGCCAATCAGGGCTGAAAGTTTGACTTTAGATCAAACTTCCCAATTAACACTAGAAATAAGGTTAATTAGCAGTAATTATACATAAAAATTATGTAATACTACTCATGGCTCTTGAAAACCTTATTTTCCTACCATTTAGGGTCTTATTCGGCTCTTATAAGGCCTAGCTCGGGCAATTAAGGCTGAAAGTTTTACTTGTGGTCAAACTTCCTAATTAATATTAGAAACACATAAAATTAGTAGTAAATTTATATAAAAACTATGTAATATCACTCAAGGCTCTTGAAAATATGCTGTCTCCCCGTTTGAACCCTATTTATAACTAGTTCAAGTAAATCGGGGCTGAAAGTATGACTTTTGGTCAAACTTTCAGAATAAGACTTGAAATTACATTAATTAGCTGTAATTTTGTATACAATCTATGTAATACTACCCCGGCTCTTGAAAAATCACGTTTTCTCCCTGTTTGGCCCTTATTTTGCTCTTATAAAGCCGAGTTCAGGGCAATCGGGGTTGAAAGTTTGACTTTTAATTAAATTTTCTAATTAAGACTAGAAACAAGTTTAATTTTAAGTAATTATATATAAAACTATGTAATTCTACTCCCGGCTATTGAAGACCTCGGTTTCTCCCCGTTTGGGCCCTATTCGGCTCTTATAAGGCATATATTTGAGGCTAATCAGGGCTAAAATTTGACTTTTGATCAAACTTACCAATTAATATTAGAAACAAAGTTAATTAATAGCAAATGCTCATAAAAACTATGTAATTCCACTCCCGGCTCTTGAAAATCTCGTTATCTCCTCATTTGGGCTATATACATATGTATATAGGTATATATAGGTATATATATTTTTGCAGTCAACTTTGTGGCCAGCTTTTTCACTTGAAAACTATGTTTTCCTCCCTTTTTGTCCCTATTGGCTCTTATAAGACCAAGATCAGGCCAAGTAGGGCTGAAAGTTTAACTATTGATCAAACTTCCCAATTAACACTGAAAACAAGGTTAATTAGTACTAGCTGTATATAAAAACTATTTAATACCATCACGACCCTTGAAAACCATGTTTTCCTCCCGCTTAGTCCCTTTTCGACTCTTATAAGGCCAATCAGGACTGAAAGTTTCACTTTTGATCAAAATTTCAAATTAAGAATAGAAAAAGTTCAAATTAATTTATAGTGGTTATACATAAAAACTATGTAATACTACTCTCGGCTCTTAAAAAACTCGTCTTCTCCCTGTTTTGACCCTATTCAGCTCTATAAGGCTTAGTTCAGGCCAATCAGGGTTAAAAGTTTGTCTTTGGGTTAAATTTCAATTAATACTAGAAACAAGGTTAATTAGTCGTAATTGCATATAGAAACTATTTAATACCACTCACGGCTCTTGAAAATAATGTTTTTCTCTCGTTGGGGTCTAATGCGTAGTTCAGGCCAATTGGGGCTGAAGGTTTGACTTTTGGTCAAACTTCCCGATTAGGAATAGAAACAAGTTTAATTAGTAATAATTATCCATAAAAAATGTGATACTATTCTCGGCTCTTAAAATCATGCTTTCTCCCTTTTTGTGGCCTATTTGGCTCTTACAATGCCTAGTTCAGGCCAATCGGGGCTAAAATTTAACTTTTGGTCAAACTTTCAGATTAAGTTGAGAGACAACTTTAATTTGTTGTAATTGAACATAGAAACTATGTAATACTACTATCAGCTCTTTAAAATAACATTTTCCCCTCGTTTGGTCTATTCAAGGAGACCTTGAGACCTTTGAAATATTCACAGCCATCTCCGGTGTTCATGAATAAAGTTTCATGTGAACTTTGGCTTCACCAACAAACTTCACCATTCCAACAGAAGGATTTCAAAAGATGAAAGATTCCTCTCCGACAAGACTCAAAGGCAGACAAAAGGACGACATGACTCAAAGCTGCAAGATTCCTTTCCGACAAAGTAAGACATGACTCAAAAGGTGACAGATTCCTCTAGGTGACAGATTCCTCTCCGACGTGACTCAAAGGAGACAGATTCCTCTCTGGCAAAGGACGACGTGACTCAAAGGCGACAGATTCCTCACCGTCAAAGGACGACGTGACTCAAAGACAGACAGATTCCTCCTCGACAAAGGATGACAAGACTCAAAGACAGACAGATTCCTCCTCGACAAAGGACGAAGTGACTCAAAAGTGACAGATTCCTCCCCGACAAAGGACGAAGTGACTCAAAGCTGCAAGATTCCTTTCCGACAAAGTAAGACATGACTCAAAAGGTGACAGATTCCTCCCCGGCAAAGGACGAAGTGACTCAAAGCTGCAAGACTCCCTTCCGACAAAGCAAGACAAGACTCAAAGCGAAGAAATAACAAGATTCTTCGCCAACTCATCACTCCAGGAGAAGGCCAAGCTCTCCCCTATAAATTCAAGACCTCCTCGTCCATTCAAGGGCAGAGCTAGAAATCAAGAACAAAAACAGAAGAGCGAAATCAGAATTCCACTTTGTAATCCTCCTTCTCTCCTTAGAATTCCAAGTTGTATTCAAGTTCCTTCCTGTATTCAAGTTGTTTCCTATCCAAAGACACTAAATTCAAGCCAAGTTTCTGTAAGCTCTCACCTTTGTGATCTATTAATATTTCATCCTTTATTCCAATTTTAAGCATTCCATATTAAGTAGAGTTTGCATTCATCTTGTCGATCAAAAGCTCACACAACAGGGTTGCATTGCGCACCTCCAACTCATTTTAAGAGGAATCAAGGAGGCAGAGGTACAGAACCCATCACAGGGTATTCGGCTTCTAGTCCTGTTACGAGCGATCGCTCATATTCACCGTGCATTAATTACTGTTCACATTTTACTGTTCAAAATTACTGTTCACAAATTACTGTTCACAATTACTGTTCACAATTACTGTTCAAAATTACTGTTCACAGGTCACTGTTCATTTACTGTTCATACGTACGGTACTGTTCATATATACATTCACTGTTCATACATACATTATACTGTACTGTTCACTGTTCATACACAACGTGAATTCAAAGTTCTAAATAAATCTCTGTCTATATCATATCTACCCTTGCTCCCTGACCTGTCTCGACCCCCTGGGCTCCCTCCTGGAGGTAAGGGAGCAAGGGTAGATATGATATAGACAGAGATTTATTTAGAACTTTGAATTCACGTTGTGTATGAACAGTGAACAGTACAGTATAGTGTATGTATGAACAGTGAATGTATATATGAACAGTACCGTACGTATGAACAGTAAATGAACAGTGACCTGTGAACAGTAATTTTGAACAGTAATTGTGAACAGTAATTGTGAACAGTGAACAGTAATTGTGAACAGTAATTTTGAACAGTAAAATGTGAACAGTAATTGATGCACAGTGAATATGAGCGATCGCTCGTAACAGGACTAGAAGCCGAATACCCTGTGATGGGTTCTGTACCTCTGCCTCCTTGATTCCTCTTAAAATGAGTTGGAGGTGCGCAATGCAACCCTGTTGTGTGAGCTTTTGATCGACAAGATGAATGCAAACTCTACTTAATATGGAATGCTTAAAATTGGAATAAAGGATGAAATATTAATAGATCACAAAGGTGAGAGCTTACAGAAACTTAGCTTGAATTTAGTGTCTTTGGATAGGAAACAACTTGAATACAGGAAGGAACTTGAATACAACTTGGAATTCTAAGGAGAGAAGGAGGATTACAAAGTGGAATTCTGATTTCGCTCTTCTGTTTTTGTTCTTGATTTCTAGCTCTGCCCTTGAATGGACGAGGAGGTCTTGAATTTATAGGGGAGAGCTTGGCCTTCTCCTGGAGTGATGAGTTGGCGAAGAATCTTGTTATTTCTTCGCTTTGAGTCTTGTCTTGCTTTGTCGGAAGGGAGTCTTGCAGCTTTGAGTCACTTCGTCCTTTGCCGGGGAGGAATCTGTCACCTTTTGAGTCATGTCTTACTTTGTCGGAAAGGAATCTTGCAGCTTTGAGTCACTTCGTCCTTTGTCAGGGAGGAATCTGTCACTTTTGAGTCACTTCGTCCTTTGTCGAGGAGGAATCTGTCTGTCTTTGAGTCTTGTCGTCCTTTGTCGAGGAGGAATCTGTCTGTCTTTGAGTCACGTCGTCCTTTGCCAGAGAGGAATCTGTCTCCTTTGAGTCACGTCGGAGAGGAATCTGTCACCTAGAGGAATCTGTCACCTTTTGAGTCATGTCTTACTTTGTCGGAAAGGAATCTTGCAGCTTTGAGTCATGTCGTCCTTTTGTCTGCCTTTGAGTCTTGTCGGAGAGGAATCTTTCATCTTTTGAAATCCTTCTGTTGGAATGGTGAAGTTTGCTGGTGAAGCTGTTTTGTCTCTATTCTTTTTTTTTTTTTTTTTTTTTTTTACATATACAAGGATGGTCTATTCAAGGAAACCTTGAGACCTTTGAAATATTCACAGCCATCTCCGGTGTTCATGAATAAAGTTTCCTGTGAACTTTGGTACCAGCGTTTTCAGGATGCCCTGGACGTTGGTAGCAAAGATCCAGTTCTGTGAATGGTGGAAGATGTGAAAGCCCATTGGGAAGGCTTCCATAGTGCTTTGTATTTGCATTTGAGTGCGGGTCTTTTCTATTGATAAATGTATATCTGATACTTCTGGCGGAACAGGATGATATCCTTCTTTGTAGAATCTGTCATCGGCTGTGAGGAATTGGGTTGGAACAGAGTCCCACCAGCCGAAGTATTCTGTGACCAGCACTATATGTTGGGCTGGTTCATAGTCTTCAATATTGTCCCAGGTGGGTGGAGTTGAGTAGAATTTGAAGTAAAGTTTGTCTGAGCAGAGGTCCTTTAATTTTAAAGAGGCGGCGGTTAATGTAGGAAATAGATGGATCCGGTCTTTATAGGAATGGGAAACAAGTCCATAACAAAGACCATTTTCTATGGCCCAGATTTTTTGAGATTGAGGTGTGGTTGGATTTAGCATAAGTTTTGGAAAATAGGAATTTGGTCTGATGACTAGGTTGGATCCTTCAGGTGGTGAATGGTGGAGCTGGTTTATCTTGTGGATTAGATTGGCTTCAGCTGTGCTGGGTGTTTGTGCTATTCTGTAATAGAGCTCATCAGGGAGGTTTTCCAAAATTGCTAAAGTTAGATCTTCTCGATCCTGCCGGAAGAATATTAATCGCTCAGAAGGGGTAAGAGGACTAGTATGAGAACTGTTGGCTCTTCTTTTGTGAGGTTTGATGTTTTTGCAAGGTAATTGGAAGGGGTTTGAAGACTGGTTCATGTTTGGAATCTGGTTCATGTCGAGGCTGTAGTTAAAAATTCACGAGTTAGGAAATCAGGTAAAGAGTTATTAGAACCTCTGAGATATTCAATAGTAAAATCAAAAACAGAAAGAATAGCTTGCCATCTAGCAAAGATTTGTTTAGATGCAATATTTTGAACGTCTTTTTCAAGGATATATTTGGCAGATTGGCAGTCTATACGAAGAAGGAATTTTTTGATTAAAAGATCATCTTGAAATTTGGAAATGCATTGGACAATGGAAAGTATTTCCTTTTAATTGTGGAATATGATTTTTGAGGGCCTAACCAAATGCCAGAATGAAATCTAACTAATTGCTCTTGTGATGAATGCATGGACCTTTGTTTTAGTATGCCTCCGTATCCTATGTCGGATGCATCTGTTTCTACTATCATGAATGCATGAGGATGCGGAATGCATAGGCAAGGTAATGTGTGAACCTTTTCTTTGACTTGCCTGACTATTTGGGTAAGCTTATCTGACCATGCTGGGGGGTTCTTTTGAAGTCTTTTAAATAATGGTGCACAAGTAATTCGTATTTTGGGAATGTAATCGGATACGTAGTTTAGACATCCTAGGAACCTTTGCAGTTGTGTTTTGTCTTTAATTTCATCAGGGAATTTGTTTGCAAATTCTATTGATCTGTTGATTGGCGTTATAGTTCCCCTGTGAATATCATGCCCTAAGAATCTAATGGAGGTTTGGAATAGTTTCATTTTTGCCAATGAGATCACTAACCCGTTTTTTTTATGATATGGAAAAAGGTTTTGAGATGTTTAAAATGTTGGTCTATATTTTCTGAGTAAATGAGGACATCGTCAATGTATACTATAGTAAATGTGGTGTAGGGGTTAAATATGTCGTTCATGATTCGTTGAAATTCTGAGGGGGCATTTTTTAATCCGAAAGGCATTACGTTCCACTCGTAATGGCCGAATGGTACCGTAAACGCTGTCTTGTACCTGTCCTGTTCAGTTATTTGTATTTGCCAGAACCCGGATTTCATATCGAATTTGGAAAATAGTTTGGCATTATATAACCTTTTTAATAAATCCTTTTTGTTTGGGATTGGATATCTGATCCACTGTAATACTTTATTTAATGGTTTGTAATTGATTACCAGTCTAGGAACTCCTCGTTCCTTTTCTGCCTGCTTCATGACGTAAAATCCTGCACAGCTCCATGGGGATTTGGAGGGTCGTATTAATCCTTTATCAAGGAGGTTTTGTAATTCTGCTTTACATGTTTCTAGAAGATCATGATTCATTTGAATAGGTCGGGCTTTGGTTGGAATATTTTTTTCTGAGAAGTCTTTTTCATAGGGAAGGCTGACAATGTGTTTTTTTTCTTTCCCAAAAAGCATTAGGAATGTCAGAACAGATTTCTTTTGTGTATAAGTCTTGAATTTGTTTAATACGTTGTTGTGTAGTCGTGTCTTTTAATTGTTGATTTATTTTATGGTATAGTATATCATCTTTGAGATATAGGATTTTGTTTTGTTTTTTCTGAATTAAGTCTAAATTTTGGTAGATCGAATTAGTTTGTAGGGTATTTAATTCTCTGTATCTAACCGGGGTTATAAATTTAAACAAGATCCTCTGTCCCATTATTTTAGTAGTTATTCCGTCGGAGTTAATCCGGAATGGGTAAATTTGAGTTAAGAAGGGGATTCCTAGTATTATATTAGTATTTAAATTGTCAATAACAATGAATTGGTGCTTGAAACAAATCTTTTCATTGCATATTGATGTCTTTGTTAGTTTGCCCATGACTTTTAATGGGGAACCACTTGCTGTGATCAGCTTTTCTTCTGTTGGTTCATAATATTTGGTTGGGGAGATACCGTCTTTTATTACGCTATGGTCAGCGCCTGAATCGACCATGGCAATAAGGGTGGTTTTGGAATCATCAATTGCCAGAGTTATGAATATGAACCATTTTTGATATTTGAATTTTTTAATGGTGGAAACTGATTTAGGGTCTGGAGGTCGGGTGTTTGAAACAGTTATTTCCTTTAGAGAGAAGGGGTGTACCTTTTCTAACGGGTCTGGAATAGTAATATTTTGAATAGGGTTTGTAATGTCTTCTTGCTGTAGGTTTCCTCTAATGTGTTTAATTTCCTTTTTTAATAATTTTATTTTTGATCGAAGTTCATGAATATTGTTTAGGTCAAAATCTTTTGAAGCACTAAGAGGCTGATTTGGGTTGATTTTTAAACGTTTCCTTGTGTCAGGGATTCGATATATTAATTTGTTTTTATTGGGTGTCTTATGTTTTTGAATTTTTTCTTCTAGCAGGCTGTCTTTATTTTTCTCCTCATTTTTTTCTTTTGCCCTGCATCTACTCTTCTTGTGGCCGGATTTGTTATATTTGTAGCAAGTAATATTTTTTTTAGGTTTCTGTTTGTCTGGAGCTTCTTTTTTGGTTGTCCTTTCTGAATTGTCTATAGATTTGGTTTCTAGATTTTTGTTTTCTATTATAGTATTTATCTTTGACGTGCTTGGAATGTTCTCATTAATTTTTTCTAGGGCTTGGGTTATTTGTCCTAACAGGTTCATTAGTCGGATATTTTCTACAGGTAAACTTGTTGGCTGGAAATGTGGTGCTGAATAACTTAGTGGGAATTTAGAGTTTGACTCTTTTTGAATTCCTTTAATTTCTGTGGATAAGGAATCAACTTGATGCGCTATGGTGTGTAGTAATTGGTTTGAATAATTGTTCTGATGATATACCTTTTTAATGTCTTCTATGTTGACTGGTTCGTTATTATTTTTCCCTCTTTTGAAAGGGGAAGCAGTTACTTCTCCTTCGTTGGTTGGAATCTTGATAGATTGTAATGGAGGATGGATTGAAGTCACAATGTTTCCATCTGTCAGTTGCCATTTTTTGTATAGGCTGGTCTGAACATTAATTTGGGATTGATTGAAAGGGTCTTCGATGCCTTGTTTCACTAAGTAATATTGTAACCATATTTCAAAGTTGAAATTAATTTCATGTTCCCATATATCGCTAATCCAATTTTTTGTTAATTGTTCTTGGTAAGTCCTATGGAGTTTTGAGAACCAATCAAAATGTTTGGATTCTTCTCGGAACTCTTTCATAAGTCTAACACTATCGCTAATGAATGGCTTTTTAATCATATTAATTTCTCCAGTAAAATCTGGTCTCATTTGGGATGATGTAGGAGAGTAGTTTTCCTGACTAACTTCTGGAAGGGGTGACTTATGGAATACTCTAATGGGTTGTTGGAATGAATATTCAGAGCATGAATTTCTACTGGGTTCAACATATCTAAAGGAGGTTGAAGGCCTTTCTCTAACAGAGTTGAATCTAATCAGTACTGTCCCATCGTCTTCTTCTATTATATCTGAGATCTCAGTCCTCTCTATGTCTCTGGGGGTCTGAGGGTTCTCTATTTTGAATTCTTCTGGAATGGTTATCTCATCCCACTTTAGTCTTTTGGGAACAAAAGTCTTTGACTGTTCTGCTTCTATATGAAGAATAACAGTTTCTTCTTGAGCACGGGAACCTATCATTTTGAATTTTGGGTTCATCTGAGAACTCATTAATTTATAATATAGCTTATACATGACTGATACTTGTTCGGTGAATTTTTCGAACTCATCACCTTGCAAGTGGACGTCTAAGATTAATGAATTTAGGAATAATGGATATGTTAAGGATACTGAATAATTAGGCATACAGTTGAAGTATACTGGTCCATTACATATATTAGTTTGAATCATAGATAAGATGGATGCTTTATATCTTTTTAATCTTTTGTCCCGTAGGGCTGTGTAGACAGGTGTGTCTACACCAGTATGGACTAGTGGTTTGATAGCTACCTGTACTAACCCAAAATGAATATAACGGAATCCCTTTTTAATGAATTCTTCCAATGCAAGTTTGGATAATAGATGAATGGTTTGGGATTTATTTTGGATATTGAATGTTTCTTCATGAATTTTTATAGCATATGAAGTTTTAAAGTCAAAGGTGCCTATACTGTAAATATTCTCTATTCTTTCACTGGGAATTCTCCATTCTAAAAAATGTTCATGAACTATATCTTCTCTACTTCTTACTACCTTTCTGTTTGATCCTGAGGTCGAACTGGAACCTAGAAACATTCTTCTAACAATATTGGTCATCACTAGTATGTAACTAACTGATGGGGTTGACCTTTCAGTAGACTGGAACACGGGAACACAATGCCTGGAACACCCTAATCTCAAACGGGCTTACCAACGGACTTACAAGCTTACCAACGCTTGCCAACGCCTACTAAAATTCAACAGGTCAGTTGTTTCCTACTTATGCTAACCAACAAGCTAGAAACTTGGCTCTATGTAATACTACCCCGGCTCTTGAAAAATCACGTTTTCTCCCTGTTTGGCCCTTATTTTGCTCTTATAAAGCCGAGTTCAGGACAATCGGGGTTGAAAGTTTGACTTTTAATTAAATTTTCTAATTAAGACTAGAAACAAGTTTAATTTTAAGTAATTATATATAAAACTATGTAATTCTACTCCCGGCTATTGAAGACCTCGGTTTCTCCCCGTTTGGGCCCTATTCGGCTCTTATAAGGCATATATTTGAGGCTAATCAGGGCTAAAATTTGACTTTTGATCAAACTTACCAATTAATATTAGAAACAAAGTTAATTAATAGCAAATGCTCATAAAAACTATGTAATTCCACTCCCGGCTCTTGAAAATCTCGTTATCTCCTCATTTGGGCTATATACATATGTATATAGGTATATATAGGTATATATATTTTTGCAGTCAACTTTGTGGCCAGCTTTTTCACTTGAAAACTATGTTTTCCTCCCTTTTTGTCCCTATTGGCTCTTATAAGACCAAGATCAGGCCAAGTAGGGCTGAAAGTTTAACTATTGATCAAACTTCCCAATTAACACTGAAAACAAGGTTAATTAGTACTAGCTGTATATAAAAACTATTTAATACCATCACGACCCTTGAAAACCATGTTTTCCTCCCGCTTAGTCCCTTTTCGACTCTTATAAGGCCAATCAGGACTGAAAGTTTCACTTTTGATCAAAATTTCAAATTAAGAATAGAAAAAGTTCAAATTAATTTATAGTGGTTATACATAAAAACTATGTAATACTACTCTCGGCTCTTAAAAAACTCGTTTTCTCCCTGTTTTGACCCTATTCAGCTCTATAAGGCTTAGTTCAGGCCAATCAGGGTTAAAAGTTTGTCTTTGGGTTAAATTTCAATTAATACTAGAAACAAGGTTAATTAGTCGTAATTGCATATAGAAACTATTTAATACCACTCACGGCTCTTGAAAATAATGTTTTTCTCTCGTTGGGGTCTAATGCGTAGTTCAGGCCAATTGGGGCTGAAGGTTTGACTTTTGGTCAAACTTCCCGATTAGGAATAGAAACAAGTTTAATTAGTAATAATTATACATAAAAAATATGTGATACTATTCTCGGCTCTTAAAATCATGCTTTCTCCCTTTTTGTGGCCTATTTGGCTCTTACAATGCCTAGTTCAGGCCAATCGGGGCTAAAATTTAACTTTTGGTCAAACTTTCAGATTAAGTTGAGAGACAACTTTAATTTGCTGTAATTGAACATAGAAATTATGTAATACTACTATCAGCTCTTTAAAATAACATTTTCCCCTCGTTTGGGCTATATTCGGCTCTTATAAGGCCTTGTTCAGCCAATCGGGGCTGAAAATTTGAGTTTTGATCAAACTTCATAATTAAGAGTAGAACCAGTTTAATTAGTAGTAATTATACATAAAAATTATGTAATACAACTCACAACTTTTGAAAACCGCATTTTCTCCCCGTTTGGGCCCTATTTGGCTCTTATAGGGCCTATTTCAAGCCAATCAGGGCTGAAAGTTTGACTTTAGATCAAACTTCCCAATTAACACTAGAAATAAGGTTAATTAGCAGTAATTATTCATAAAAACTATGTAATACTACTCATGACTCTTGAAAACCTTGTTTTCCTACCATTTAGGGTCTTATTCGGCTCTTATAAGGCCTAGCTTGGGCCAATTAAGGCTGAAAATTTTACTTGTGGTCAAACTTCCTAATTAATATTAGAAACACATAAAATTAGTAGTAAATTTATATAAAAACTATGTAATATCACTCAAGGCTCTTGAAAATATGCTGTCTCCCCGTTTGAACCCTATTTATAACTAGTTCAAGTAAATCGGGGCTGAAAGTATGACTTTTGGTCAAACTTTCAGAATAAGACTTGAAATTACATTAATTAGCTGTAATTTTGTATACAATCTATGTAATACTACCCGGCTCTTGAAAAATCACGTTTTCTCCCTGTTTGGCCCTTATTTTGCTCTTATAAAGCCGAGTTCAGGGCAATCGGGGTTGAAAGTTTGACTTTTAATTAAATTTTCTAATTAAGACTAGAAACAAGTTTAATTTTAAGTAATTATATATAAAACTATGTAATTCTACTCCCGGCTATTGAAGACCTCGGTTTCTCCCCGTTTGGGCCCTATTCGGCTCTTATAAGGCATATATTTGAGGCTAATCAGGGCTAAAATTTGACTTTTGATCAAACTTACCAATTAATATTAGAAACAAAGTTAATTAATAGCAAATGCTCATAGAAACTTTGTAATTCCACTCCCGGCTCTTGAAAATCTCGTTATCTCCTCATTTGGGTTTTATTCGACTCTTATAATACCTGTTTCCCCCCTGTTTTTGGCACATTCGGCTCTTATAAGGCCTAATTAGGGTCAATTAAGGCTGAAAGTTTGACTTTGGCCAAACTTTCCAATTAAGACTAGAAACAAGTTTAATTAGTAGTAATTATACCTAAAAACTATGTAATACTACTCCCCGTTTGGGTCCTATTGCTTATATAATAAGTAGTTCAGGCCCATCATGGCTGAAAGTTTGACTTTTAGTTAAAACTTCCAAATTAAGACTAGAAATAAGTTTAGGTAGTAGTAATTATACATAGAAATTATGTAATACAACACTTGGCTTTTTAAACCATGTTTTCTCCCCATTTGGGCCATATTCGGCTCTTATAAGGCTTAGTTCAGGCTAATCGGGCCTGAAAGTTTGATTTTTAATGAAACTTTCTAACTAAGACTAGAAAAAAGTTTAATTAGTAGTAATTAACATAAAAACTATGAAATACTACTCCCATATCTTGAAAACCGTAATTTCTCCCTGTTGGGCCCTATTAGCTCTTATAAGGTCGAGTTCAAACCAATCGGAGCCAAAAGTTTGATATTTGCCTTAACTTTTAAATTAATAATAGAAACACGGCTACTTGCAGTAATTATACATAGAAACTACATAATACCACTTCAGCTCTTGTAAACCATGATTTCCTCTAGTTTGGGCCATATTTGGCGCTTATTCAGCCGAGTTCAGGCCAATCGGGGCTGAAAGTTTGACTTTTGGTCAACTTTTAGATTAAGAATAAAAATAAGTTTAATTTGTAGTGGTTATATATAAAACTATTAATACTTTTTTTGGCTCTTGAAAATCTCATTTGCTCCCTGTTTATGCCCTATTCAGCACTTATAAGGCCCAGTTCAGGCCAATTAGGGTTGAAAGTTTGACTTTTGGTCAAACTTTTAATTAACACTAGAAATAAGGTTTATTAACAGTAATTGTACATAGAACTATGTAATACCATTCACGGCCCTTGGAAACCATGTTTTCCTCCCGTTTGGTCCCTATTCAATTCTTATAAGGTTTAGTTTAGGCCAATCAGGGCTGAAAGTTTGAATTTTTGGTTAAAAACTCCCCAATTAACACTAGAAATAAGATTAATCAGTAGTAATTATACATTGAACTATGTAATTCCATTCATGGCCCTTGTAAACCATGTTTTCCTCCTATTTGATCCTTATTCGGCTCTTATTTAAGGCCTAGTTCGGCCAATGGGGGCTAAAAGTTTGACTTTTGAAAAAATTTCTCAATTAAAACTAGAAATATGTTTAATTGGTATTACTTATACATAAAAACTATATGCTACTACTTTTGGCTCTTGAAAACCTCATTTTCTCCCCATTTGGGCCTTAATCGGCTCTTATAAGGCCTACTTCAAGCCAAACGGGGCTGAAGGTTTGACTTTTGGTCTTACTTCTCAATTAATACTTGAAACAAGTTTAACTAGTAGTAATTATACATATAAACCATATAATACTACTCTCGGCTCTTGGAAACTGTATTTTCTCCCAGTTTGGACCCTATTCGGCCTTTATAAGGTCTAATTCAGGCCAATCGGGGTTGAAAATTTGACTTTTGAACAAAATTTCTAATTAAGACTAGAAACAAGTAGCAGTAATTACACATAAAAACTATATAATTCTACTCATGGCTCATGAAAACCGTGATTTCTCTCCGTTTGGACCCAATTCGGCTCTTATAAGACAATTTCAGGCCAATCGGGGCTGTAAGTTTGAGTTTTGGTCAAACTTGCTAATTAAGGCTAGAACAAAGTTAATTAGTAGTAAATGAACATAGAAACAATGTAATTTCACTCACGGCGCTTGGAAATTATGTTTTCCTCCCGCTTGGTCCCATTCGGCTCTTATAAGGCCTAGTTCAAACCAATCGGGGCTGAAAATTTGACTTCTGGTAAAACTTTCAAATTAATAATACAAACAAGTTTAATTAGTAGTAGTTAAACATAGAAACTAAATGTAATACTCCCGGCTCTTGAAAACCTTATTTTCTCCCCATTTGGATCCTATTCGGCTTGGATAAAGCCTAGTTCAGACCAATCGAAGCTGAAAGTTTGACTTTTGGTCAAACTTCCTAATTAAAACTAGAAATAAGGTTAGTTTTTAATAATTACATATAAACTATATAATGCCACTCTCTGCACTTGAAACTATATTTTCTTCCCATTTAGCATATTCTGCACTAAGAAAGGCTAGTTCAGGCCAATAAGGGCTTAAGGTTTGACTTTTGGTCCAACTTACTAATAAAGATTTAAACAAGTTTAATTATTAGTAATTATATATAAAAATTATATAATACTACTCTGGGCTTATGAAAATCATATTTTCTCCCGTTATTTCAGGCCAAACGGGGCTGAAGGTTTGATTTTTGGTCTTACTTCTCAATTAATACTAGAAACAAGTTTAACTAGTAGTAATTATACATATAAACCATGTAATACTACTCTCGGCTCTTGAAAACTGTATTTTCTTTCAGTTTGGACCCTATTCGGCCTTTATAAGGCCTAGTTCAGGTCAATCGGGGTTGAAAATTTGACTTTTGATCAAAATTTCAAATTAAGACTAGAAATAAGTAGCAGTAATTATATATAAAAACTATGTAATTCTACTCACGGCTTATGAAAACCTCGGTTTCTTCCCGTTTGGACCCAATTCGGCTCTTATAAGACAAATTCAGGCCAATCGAGGCTGAAAGTTTGACATTTGGTCAAACTTCTAAATTAAGAATAGAAACAATTTTAATTAGTAGTAGTTACACATAGAAACTATGTGATACTACTCCCGGCTATTAAAAATCATTCTCCCCGTTTGGTCCCTATTTGGCTCTATAAGTCCTGGTTCAGGCCAATCGGGATTGAAAGTTTAAGTTTTGGAAAGACTTTGCAGTTAAGACTAGAAACAAATTTAATTATTAGAAATTAAATATAAAAACTATGTAATACCACTCCTGACTCTTGAAAAGCTCATCTTCACCCCGTTTGGGTCTTATTCAGCTCTTATAAGGCGTAGTTCAACCGACCAGGCCTGAAACTTTGACTTTAGGTTAAACTAATAGTAATTGTATATAGAAACTATGTAATACCACTCTCAGATCTTCAAGACCATGTTTTCTTCCATTTGGGCCCTATTAGGATTTTATAAGGCCTAGTTCAGGCCAATAAGAGCTGAAGGTTTGACTTTTAATCAAACTTCCTAAATAAGACTAAAAAAGTTTATTTAATAGTAATTATACATAAAAAATATGTAATACTCCTTTCAGCTCTTGAAAACTACATTTTCTACCCATTTGGACCATATTTGGCTCTTATAAAGCCTAGTTCAGGTCAATCGGGGCTGAAAGTCTGAATTGGGTCAAACTTCCCAATTAATAGCAGAATGAAGATTAATCAGTAGTAATTGTACATGGAAACTGTGTAATACCATTCACGACCCTTGAAAATAACGATTTTCTTCCGTCTGGTTCCTCTTCGGCTCTTATAAGGCCTAGTTCAGGTCAATCGGGGCTGAAAGTTTAAATTTTAGTCAACCTTTCAAATTAAGAATATAAACAAGTTTAATTTATAGTAATTAAATATAAAAACTATGTAATACTACTCTCGTCTCTTAAAAACCTCATTTCTCCTTTTTTGGGCCCTATTCAGCTCTTAAGAAGGCCTAGTTCAGCCTATCGAGGCTGAAAGTTTGACTTTTGGTCAAACTTCCTAATTAATAATAGAAATAAAGTTAATTATTAGTATTTGCTTATAGAATATATAATACCACTCATGGCTCTTAAAAGCTATGTTCTCCTCCCATTTGGGCCCTATTCGGCTCATATAAGGCTTAGTTTAAGCCAATTGGGGCTGAAATTTTAACTTTTAGTCAAACTTTCCAATTAAGAATAGAACAAGTTTAATTAATGGTAATTTATACATAAAACTATGTAATACTACTCCCGACTTTTGAAAACCTTATTTTCTTATTATCTGGGCCCAATTCGGCTAATATAATGCCAAGGATTAGGCCAAGCAGGACTATAAGTTTGACGTTTGGTCAAACTTCCATATTAAGACTAGGAACAAGTTTAATTAGAAGTAATTACGCGTAGAAACTTTTTAGTACAACTCCAGGCTCTTTAAAACCATGATTTCTCCTCGTTTAGGCCATATTCGGCTCTTATAAGGTCTAGTTCAGGCCATCGGGGAGAAAATTTGACTTTTGATCAAACTTCCCAATTAACACTGGAAACAAGTTTAATTTGAAGTAATTATACATAAAAACTATGTAATACTACTTCCGAATCTTGGAAACAGCATTTTCTCCCTATTTGAGCCATATTCGGCTCTTATAAGGCCTAATTTAACCATTCAAGGCCCTCTAAAACTTTGTTTTCCTCCCGTTTGTATCCTATTTGGCATTATAAGGCCTAGTTCAGGCGAATTGGGGCTGAAAATTTGACTGTCGGTCAAACTTTCTAATTAATACTAGAAAAAGATTAATTAGTAGTAATTATACATAGAAACTATGTAATGCCACTGTCATCTCTTGAAAATCATGTTTTCCTCCGTTTGGGCCCTATTCGGCTCTTATAAAGCCTAATTTAACCAATCGGTACTGAAGTTTGACCTTTACTCAAACTTCCAAGTTTAATTAGTAGTAGTTATACATAGAAACTGTAACGCCCCGATCCCGGCGATACGGGGACGTCACTGCAACGTATATACGTAAGTCCGAAGTACCTTCCCGTATATACGCTAAGCATCAGTACAGACAAGAATCAGAGTACGGAAGCAAATGGTGCATTATACATTCCAACACATATATATACAATCACAGAGTTATCACCAGAGGTGATGAATATTACAATAATAATACATCACAGATATACGCAAATGCGAGAGTACAAGAGATATACATATATGAACAGCATAAAAGGGCGCTCACATACAAGTATACAAGGAAAAGTACAAGAGTAAATAGAAAAAGGGCACTCACGAGTTTGCTAAGAGGAAACTCGAGAGGCATACAGGGGGCCTGGAAGGATGTGGCTCTGGACGGTCGGCTGGAGATCCACGCTACCGCTGCGCCACTCTGATGCAGTAACGGGGAGAATCCACACGCTCCGGGCTCCATAACCTGGACATGAGAATCCAGGGGAGTCAGTGAAACTCCCCAGGCGAGTAGGAATATGGATGCCAGGTGGCGAGTCAGGAGGAGCACAGGTGTCAAGTACAGAAGACAGGAGGGTTAGAACACAAATGAAGTATATAAGAAATGATATCAAGTAAGAAATACTCAGGAGGCAGATAGGTTAGGGCGGGCATGAACAGGCATGGCACAATAATCATAAAACTGGAAATCTGAATAAAACCAATACAACAAATATGGTAAGGCACATCACAGATTCATAGCCGTTTAAGTTGCAGGCTTTAGTATGCGTCCCATTCCACATACCTCTACTTACAACTTAAAGAGCCGATTATTATGACACGTTATTATTACTCGTCTTACCCTGATATCTAGCTATGTGAACTAGCGTCCCAACGCACATAGATCCATATCCGAGTAAAACAAGGTTGTTATTGGAAACAGCGGGGGTATCAACGAACTATGTTTACAGTGGGTCCCGTACTTGCCCGGGACCACGGTCACAGTTTGTTCCGTTGCATGGAAACGGAAGCCAGCCGCAAGGCTTATCCAGGAGGAGGGACTTATGTATGCCCTATATAACAGTCGTATAGGGAGCCAGCTCTCCCCTCGGTCCCCTGGTGGCCCTCAGGTCAGACCGGTTATTCAGTTGCACAACATGCCTAATACCACTGTAAACACGAACACATATCGATATCCGCATGTTTCCCCCGACCCAATACAAGTTGGTCCTTTTTAGGATTCATTAGTTTAATTATCACTTTACGGGAATAACAGGAAATGGACATGATCAGAAATCAGGAGTACATAAGCACTATATAATCAGGTCGCTGCATATAAAGCAGGAATACAAGTCACTGATCATGATACAGGAAAATAAAGTAAAGTTCCCGTAAAGGTGATAATCACAAGTCAAGTATATCATGCTGGGTGTCAAGTGATAGCATGACAGGGTGGT
Source organism: Agave tequilana (assembly GCA_038442645.1). NCBI lineage: Eukaryota > Viridiplantae > Streptophyta > Magnoliopsida > Asparagales > Asparagaceae > Agave > Agave tequilana. The sequence continues at coordinate 218,463 of JAVJIF010030060.1, read as the reverse complement.
GATATTTAGTAAACAACCAAGCATATCAAAGGATTGATAATAGTCGGGTTAAGTCATGGCAAGAGATCAATAATAGTCAGGGCAAGTCATAGCATAACTAAAGGGTCTTGCCAAATAGTAGCATGGCAGGTGGTCAGGTGATAACATACTAAATGGTCAGGTGATATACATGTGTTAAAAGGAAGCATACAACTAACAAGTCTGAAGCAATGACAAGTAGTAACATGGAAGTGACTCAAAGCCCAACGACCACGAAGGGTCGGCCACGCATGGTATACGATAAAGAAGCAAGCATATCATAAGCGTGGTACAAGCACAAGATGAAGCTACCATAATACAAGCAATGTAGTGCAATACATGAATATGGAAATAAGAAGCGAAATACTCATCGACCGATGAAACGGGAAACTCAAATAGAGAAGAGCGAGACTACTCGCCTAAATCACCAATATGCCAAAAGATCCAAAATCCACGGAAGCTCGGGATGCGCCATAACCTGTGATATAAATATGTAGAGAGAAGAGGAGAGAGAAGGAGAGAAGGTAAGATGATGTTTGCCAAGTGACAAGTCAAGCAATACCAATACATGATATAAGGCTAGAGGGTAAGGTTCATATTCAAGAAAGGAATCAACTAAGACAACCAGCTAAAGTTAGTCGACTAGGATGGAAGAGTAGTCGACTAATAGTGGAGTTAGTCGACTAACAGTCTGGTATAGTCGACTAAAACTGGGTTCCAGAGAGTTGATATTCTGATCCAGGAAAAGTTAGTCGACTGGGTGGAAAGAGTAGTCGACTAACAGACATCACAAGTCGACTAACAGTCATGTCAAGTCGACTAATACTGTGATACAGAGAGTTTGGGTTTCTGGTTCAGGAAAGGTTAGTCGACTAGGGTCAAGGGAGTAGTCGACTAATCGAGGTTTCTAGTCGACTAATAAATAACCTAAGTCGACTAAAACTGTGTTTCCAGAAAGGCTACGTTTCAACTAAGGGTTTCTAGTCGACTAATCTATAGGTCTAGTCGACTAATCGTCTGGAAACAGTAAACAGAACAGATTTTCTAGGGTTTGTGTTTGATGGCTAAATAACAAGAATTGAAGACACAAATCAACAAGAATATGCAAACATAAGTAGACTAAGAGTTGTACAAGTCTTGGTGAGGGAAATTACTTACCAAAAGGAGTGGTGGTGGTTGATGATGAAGAAGAAGAGGAAAGGTAGAGATGGTGATGATCCTTGAGGAAGAAGGAGATGGAGGAGTTGTTGTTGTTGGTGTTGGAGGAGGTGGAGCTTGGCCGGAGTTGGGAGGGGTCCTCGCCGGCGACGAGATGGCTGGCCGGCGGTGAGGGTCGGCTGGCTCTCTTGGAGAAGAGGAAGAAGAAGAAAGAAATGAGAAGAGAAAAGAAAGAAAAAGGAAAAGAAATGTAAGGGAAAGTTTATATAGGTTTTAGATTTTATGAAGGAGATGCAATTAATGAAAATAGAGGGGGTTTTGTGTAAATAGGGGGAGGGTGAGGTGTCCCTCACTTGGCCACTTGGCCGGCCATGGAAGAGAGAGAGAGATGCATTCAATGGGGGTAGGTGGGATAAGAAAAAGGAATTTGGAATTGTTGGAATTTTGGAAAATGGGAATTCTTGTGGATTGTGAAGGAAGGAAAGAAATGAAGGAAAAGGAAAAAGGAAAAGAAATTGGAATAAGGAAAGATATTCCCTTGGAAGTAAAAGTGGAAATAATGGAAGTGGCGGATTCCCGGAACTGAGTCGTGGATGCTGAAATCTTTCGGGAAAATACCGGAATCGTCCGAAATTCAAGTATCTCAGAACGACCCGAAATAATTACCAAAAATCAAGAATATAATACTAAGTATCATAGTGAAATCCGTTTTAAGAAATACTTTATAGTTTTAAAGCTAAAAATCCCGGAACCAGCTAGCTACCGACTCCGGTGGAATTTTCATAAAATCATAAAATCCTCGGAAAAAGAATGTAGGTAGAAAATATGATTCTAAGGAATAAAGCCTAAAGGACCATCATGAAATTCCAAACTGTTTGAGAATTAAAAATTCAGGAATCGGTCAGCGGCACTGGCCGACACCGGTTTTGAAGACTTTTAATTAAATTCAGGAAATTTCCAGAAAATCATATAAAATATATAATATTGGAAAATGATATTTGAAACAGAAATCGGTCAAATCAGAATACCGGAAAGACCAAATCGAGTAATACACTAGGATCGGGTTTTCGGTTCAGACTAGGGCTGACTCCGAGTCCACGAATCCAAATCCAAGATAAAACAGTCATATAAGGAATTCATAATACAGAATAAATACAGGAAACAAATCGAAAAAATACGACCGAAAATCTGAATACGCAACTAAGTACGTATTCCGGGAACGGGGTATTACAGAAACTATGTGATACTACTACTGGCTCTTGAAAACCATGTTTTCTCTCTGTTTGGGCCCTATTCGGCTCTTATAAGGCTTAGTTCGAGCCAATCGGTGTTGAAAGCATGACTTTTGATCAAACATCCCAATTAAAAATAGAAATAAGTCTAACTAGTATTAATTATATATAAAAACTATATTATACTACTCCTGAGTCTTGAAAACCTCATTTTCTCCCCCTTTAGGGCCCTAATCGACTATTATCGGCCTAGTTCAGGCCAATCGGGCTAACTTTCCAATTAACATAAAAAAAAGGTTAATTAGTAGTAATTGCACATAAAAACTATGTAATACCACTCTCAACTCTTGAAAATCATGTTTTTCTACCGTTTGGCCCTATTTGGCTCTTATAAGGCCAGTTTAAGCAATATGGGTTAAAGGTTTGACTTTTGGTGATTCCTAATTAAGACTAAAAAAAGTTTAATCAGCAGTAATTATACATAAAAACTATGTAATACTACTCTCAATTCTTGAAAACTATATTTTCTCCCTGTTTGGACCCTATTCAACTCTTATAAGGCCTAGTTCAGGCCAATCAAGGCTGAAAGTTTGACTCTTAGTCAAACTTTTCAATTAATACTGGAAACAAGATTAATTAGTAGTAATTGTACAAAGAAACTATATATTACCATTCACGGCCCTTGAAAACCATGTTTTCCTCCCGTTTGGTCCCTATTCGGCTCTTATATAAGGCCTAGTTCAGGCCAATCGAGGTTGAAAGTTTGAATTTTGGTAGAACTTCTCAATTAAAACTAGAAATAAGTTTAACTAGTAGTAATTATATATAAAAACTATATATTACTATTCCCGGATCTTGAAAACCTCATTTTCTCCCCGTTGGGCCTTACTTAGCTCTTATTAGGCTTAGTTCCGGCCAATCGGGCCTGAAGGTTTGACTTTTAGACAAACTATGTAATGCAATTATATGCTCTTGAAAACTGCATTTTCTCTCTGTTACCCTATTCGGCTCTTATAAGACCTAGTCACGCCAATTAGCTGAAAATTTGACTTTTAGTCAAATTTCCCAGTTAACCCTAGAAACAAGGTTACTTAGCAGTAGTTGTCCATAGAAACAATGTAATACCACTCACATCTCTTGAAAATCTTGTTTTCCTCCTATTTGGGTCCTATTCGACTCTCTATAAAGTTTAACTTTTGATCAAACTTCCTAATTAAGAATAGAAACAAGTTTAATTTGTAGTAACTACACATAAAACCATGTAATTCTACTCCCAGCTATTGAAAACCTCGGTTTCTCCCTATTTAGGCCCTATTCGGATCTTATAAGGCATATTTTAGACCAATCAGAACTAAAAGTTTGACTTGAAAACCATGTTAATTTGTAGTAAATATACATAAAACGATGTAATTTCGCTCACTTGCTCTTGAAAATCATGTTTTCTTCCCGTGTGAGCCTTGTTAGGCTCTGATATGACCTAGTTCAGACCAATCAGGACTGAAAGTTTGACTTTTGGTCAAACTTCCAAATTAAGAATACAAAAAGTTTAATTAGTAGTAGTTATAAATTGAAACTATGTAATAATACTCCCGGCTCTAGAAAACCTCATTTTCTCCCCTTATGGTCTCTAATAGATCCTAATAAGGCCTAGTTAAGACCAGTCGGGGATAAAAGCTTGAATTTTGATCAAACTTCTCAATTAAGACTAAAAAAAAGATTAATTAGTAGTAATTGTACATAAACACTATATAATTCCACCCACGGCTCTTGAAAACTGCATTCTCTCCCTGTTTGGACCCTATTCGCTTATATAAAGCTTAGTTCAGGCCTACCAGAGCTGATAGTTTGACTTTTGGCCAAACTTCTCAATTAAAACTAAAAAAAAGATTAATTTGTATAAATTCTACATAGAAACTATGTAATATCACTCTCAACATTTGAAACCATATTTTCTTCCCGTTTGGGCCCTAATATGCACTTATAAAATTTGAGTTTTGGTCAAACTTCCTAATTAAGCCTTAAAACAAGTTTACTTAGTAGTAATTATATATAAAACTATGTAACACTACTCTGAGCTCTTGAAAACTACATTTTCACCTGTTAGAGCACTATCCGGCTCTTATAAGGCTTAGTTTAGGCTAACTAGGGCTGAAAGTTTGATTTTAGCTCAAACTTCCCAATTAACACTAGAAACATGGTTAATTAGTTGTAATTATATATAAAAACTATGTATTACGACTCCCGGCTCTTGAAAATCTTATTTTTTATTTCCGTTTGAGCCTTAATTCGGCTCTTATAAGCCTAGTTCAGGTCAATCGGGGCTGAAAGATTGACTTTTGGTCAAACTTCTCAATTAACACAAGAAACATGGTTAATTAGTAGTAATTGTACATATAGTCTATATAATACCATTCAAAGCCTTTGAAAACCATAATTTCCTTCCGTTTTGTCCCTATTCACCTCTTATAATGTCTAGCTCAGGCCAATCGAGGCTGAAAGTTTGACTTTTGGTAAAAACTTACCAATTAAGACTTGAAAATAAGTTTATTTACTAGTAATTATATATATAATTTAGTCATTACCACTCAAGGCTCTTGAAAACATGTTTTCTCCCCTTTTGAACCCTATTCGACTAAGGCCTAATTCAGGTAAATCGGGGCTGAAAGTATGACTTTTGATCAAACTTTCAGATAAAGACTTGAAACAACATTACTTAGCAGTAATTGTGTATAAAATCTATATAATACTACTCCCGGCTCTTGAAAAATCACGTTTTCTCCCCGTTTAGCCCCTATTCTATGATTATAAAAGCCGAGTTCAGGGCAATCGGGGTTGAAAGTTAAACTTATAATCAAATATTCTAATAAGGACTAAGAACAAGTTTATGTAATTCTACTCCCGGCTATTGAAAACCTCAGTTTCTCCCCGTTTGGGCCCTATTCGGCTCTTATAAGGCATATTTGAGGCTAATCAGGTCTGAAATTTGACTTTTGATCAAACTGACAATTAAGACTAGAAACAAAGTTAATTAATAGTAAATGTATATAGAAACTATGTAATTCCACTCCCGGCTCTTGAAAATCTCGTTATCTCCTCGTTCAGGTTTTATTCGGCTTTTATAATACCTAGTTCAGGCCAATTGGGGCTGCAAGTTTGACTTTTGGTCAAACTTCTAGATTAAGACTAGAAACAAGTTTAAGTAGTAGTAATTGTATATAGAACTATGTAATACAACTCCTGGCTCTTTAAAATCATGTTTTCTCCCTATTTAGGCCATATTCGGCTCTTATAAGGCCTATTCAGGCCAATCGGGGCTGAAAGTTTGACTTTTGATTTAACTTCCTAATTAAGACTAGAAATAAATTTAATTAGTAATAATTATAAAAAAAAAACTATGAAATACTACTCTCGGCTCTTGAAAATAACATTTTCTCCCCGTTTTGAGCCCTATTGGGCTCTTATAAGGCCGAGTTCAGGCTAATCGACAATGTTAATTAGCTGTATTGTACACAGAAACAATGTAAAATGACTCTCAGCTCTTGAAAAACATATTTCCTCCGGTTTGGGCCCTACTTGTAACTTATATGGCTGAGTTCAGGCCAATCGGAGTTAAAACAATGACTTTCGGTCAATTTTAAAATTAAGCATAGAAACAAGTTTAATTAGTAGTAGTTATTTCCCCCCGTTTTCACCCTATTCGGCTCTCATAAGGCTTAATTCAGGCAAATCGGGGTTTAAAATTTGACTTTTAGTCAAACATTCTAATTACGACAAGAAACAAGTTTAGTTAGTAGTAATTATATATAAAAACTATGTCATACTACTCCCAGCTCTTGAAAATCTTGCTTTCTCCCTGTTTGGGCCTTATTCAGCTCTTATTAGGCCTAATTAGGGCCAATCGGGGTTGAAAGTTTGACTTTTGGTCAAACTTCACAATTAACACTAGAATTAAGGTAATTAGTAATAATTGTATATAGAAACTATGTAATACCACTCTCAGCTATTGAAAAATCATGTTTTCTCTCGATAGGGCCTATTCGGCTCAGATAAGGCCTTGTTCAGTCAGGCGAATAAGAGCTGAAGGTCTGACTTTTGGTTAAACTTCCTAATGAAGACTAGAAATAAGTTTAATTTGTAGTAATTAAACATAAACAACTATGTCATACTACTCCTGGCTCTTGCAAACCTCATTTTCTCCCCATTTGGCCCCTAATCGGCTCTTATAAGGCCTAATTCGAGCAATCGGAGCTGAAGTTTGAGTTAAAACTAGAAACAAAGTTAATTAGTACTAATTGTACATAAAAACTATGTAATACCATTCAAGACTCTTGAAAATCATGTTTTCCTCCGTTTGGTCCCTATTCGGTTCTTATAAGGCCTAGTACAGACCAATAAGAGTTAAAAGTTTGACTTTTACTAAAACTTCCAAATTAAGACTAGAAACAAGTTTAATTAGTTGTAATTATACATAAAAACTATGAATTACTACTCCCGGTTCTTGAAAATCTTGTTTTTTTTCCCCGTTTGAGCCTTAATTCGGCTCTTATAAGCCTAGTTCAGGTCGGTCGAGGCTGAAAGTTTGATTTTGGTCAAACTTCTCAATAAACAGAAGAAATATGGTAATTATAGTATTATATATAATCTAATAATACCATTCACAGCTCTTGAAAACCATATTTTCCTCCCGTTTTGTCTCTATTCGGCTCTTATAAGGCCTAGCTCAGACCAATCGGGGCTGAAAGTTTGACTTTTGGTAAAACTTACCAACTAAAACTTGAAAATAAGTTTATTTATTAGTGATTATATATATAATTTAGGTATTACTACTCTCGGCTCTTAAAAACCATATTTTCTCCCCGTTTGTACCTTATTCAGCTCTTATAATTGTCAGGCCAATCGAGGCTGAAAGTTTGGCTTTTGGTTAAGATTTCTAATAGATACTAGAAATAAGGTTAATTAGTAGCAATTGTACACGAAAATTATGTAATCTCACTCTCAGATCTTGAAAACCATGTTTTCCTCTAGTTTGGGCCCTATTTGGCTCTTATAAGGTCTAGTTCAGGCCAATAAAAACTGAAGGTTTGACTTTTACTAAAACTTTCTAATTAAGACTAGAAATAAATTTAATTAATAGTAATTATACATAAAAGCTCTGTAATACTACTCCCGTCTATTGAAAATAGCAATTTTCTCCCAGTTTGAACCCTATTCGTCTCTTATAAGGCCTAACTAAAGCCAATAGAGTAAGGAAACTTTCTTTTTGGTTAAACTTCCCAATTAACACTAGAAACAAAGTTAATCAATATTAATTATACATAGAAACTATGTAATATCGTTCACGGCCCTTGGAAGCCATGTTTTCCTCCCGTTTAATTCCTACTCAGCTATTATATGGCCTAGACAAGCCAGTCGGGATTGAAAGTCTGACTTTTTTTCAAACTTTCAAATTAAGAATAGAAAATAAGTTTAATTTATAGTAATTATACATAAAAACTATCAATACTACTCCCAGCTCTTGAAAACCTCGTTTTCTCCCCGTTTATTCTGTATTCGCCTATTATACGGCTTACTTCACGCCAATCGGGACTGAAATTTTGACTTTTGGTCAAACTTCTTGATTAACACTAGAAACAAGGTTAATGAGTAGTAATTGTATATAGAAACTATGTTAACCACTCTCAGCTCTTGAAAACCATGTTTTTCCTGTTGTTAGACCCTATTCAGCTCTTATAAGGCCTAGTTCCGGCCAATAAGGCCTGAAGGTTTGACTTTTGGTCAAACTTCCTAATTATGATAAGAAATAAGGTTAATTGTAGTAATTTACATAGAAACTTTGTAATACCACTCTCAGCTCTTGAAACCCATGTATCCTAGGGTTTGGACCCTATTTGGCACGTATATGGCCGAATTCAGCCCAATCGGGGCTGAAAGTTTGACAAAAAACTTTTTGTCAAACTTTCAAATTAAAAATAGAAACAATTTAATTAATAGTAGTCATACATAGAAACTATGTGATACTACTGCAAGATTTTGAAATCCATGTTTTCTCCCTGTTTTTGGCCCTATTCGGCTCTTTTATAAGGCCTAGTTGGGGCCAATTAAGGTTGAAAGTTTGACTTTTGCCAAACTTTCCAATTAAGACTAAAAACAAGTTTAATTAGTAGTAATTATACCTAAAAACTATGTAATACTACTCCCCGTTTGGATCCTATTCAGCTCATATAATAACTAGTTCAGGCTAGTCGTGGCTGAATGTTTGACTTTTGGTTAAACTTTCAAATTAAGACTAGAAACAAGTTTAGGTAGTAGTAATTGTATATAGAAATTATGTAATACAACTCTTGGCTCTTTAAACCATATTTTCTCCCCATTTGGGCCATATTCGGCTCTTATAAGGCTTAGTTCAGGCTAATCGGGCCTGAAAGTTTTATTTTTTATCAAACTTTCCAATTAAGACTAGAAACAAGTTTAATTAGTAGTAATAAACATAAAAGCTATGAAATACTACTCTCAGATCTTGAAAACCGCAATTTCTCCCCGTTGGGCCCTATTAGCTCTTATAAGATCGAGTTCAAACCAATCGGAGGTAAAAGTTTGATATTTGGTTTAACTTTTCAATTAATACTAGAAACACGGTTAATTGTACATAAAAACTATATAATACCACACTCAGCTCTTGTAAACCATATTTTCCTCCGGTTTGGGCCATATTTGACGCTTATTTGGCCGAGTTCAAGCCAATCGAGGCTGAAAGTTTGACTTTTGGTCAACTTTCAGATTAAGAATAAAAACAAGTTTAATTTATAGTGGTTATATATAAAACTATATAATACTTTTTTTTGGCTCTTGAAAATCTCGTTTCTTCCCATTTAGGCCCTATTCAGCTCTTATGAGGCCCAGTTCAGGCCAATCAGGATTGAAAGTTTGACTTTTAGTCAAACATTCAATTAACACTAGAAATAAGGTTTATTAGCAGTAATTGTACATAAAACTATGTAATAATCCACTCTCAGCACTTAAAGACCATGTTTTCCTCTGGTTTAGGCCCTATTCAGCTCTTATAATGTGCAGTTCAGGCCAATCGAGGCTGAAGATTTGACTTTTGGTCAAACTTTCAACTAAAACTAGAAATAAGGTTAATTGGCTGTAATTGTACATAAAACTTTGTAATACCACTCTCAACACTTGAAAACCATGTTTTCCTCTGGTTTGGGCCCTAATCAGCTCTTATAATGTGTAGTTTAGGCCAATCAGGGCGAACGGCTTGACTTTTGGTCAAACTTCCCGATTAAGAATAGAAACAAGTTTAATTAGTAGTAATTTTATATAAAAACTATGTGATACTACTCCCTGCTCTTGAAAATCATGTTTTCTCCACTTTTGTGCCCTATTCAGCTTTTATAATGCCTAATTAAAGCCAATCTGTGCTAAAAGTTTGACCTTTGGTCAAACTTTCAGATTAAGACTAAAAATAAGTTTAATTTGTAGTAATTGAACATAGAAAGTATGTAATACTACTCTTAGCTCTTTAAAATCGTGTTTTCTTCCCGTTTAAGTCATATTAGGCCCTTATAAGGCCTTGCTCAGGCCAATCGGGGCAGAAAGTTTGAGTTTTGATCAAACCTCCCAACTAAGACTAGAAATAAGTTTAATTACTAGTAATTATATATTAAAACTATGTAACACAATTATCGGCTCTTAAAAATTGCATTTTCTCCCTGTTGCGCCCTATTCGGCTCTTATAAGGCCTAGTTCACGCCAATTAGCTGAAAATTTGACTTTTGGTCAAACTTCCTAATCAACACTAGAAGCAAGGTTAATTAGTAGTAGTTGTCCATAGAAACAATGTAATATACCACTACATCTCTTGAAAACCTTATTTCCTCCCATTTGGGTCCTATTCGACTCAATTAGGCCCTAGGTTCAAGCCAATCGGGGCTGAAAGTTTGACTTTTGGTCAAACTTCCAAACTAAGACGAGAAACAAGGTTAATTAGTAGCAATTATATATAGAAACTATATAATACCACTCATGGCCCTTGAAAACCTTGTCTTCCTCTCGTTTGGGTTCTATTCGGCTCTTATAAGGCCTAGTTTAGGCCAATCGGGGCTAAAAGTTTTACTTTCGGTCAAACTTCCCAATTAATACTAGAAACACATTAAATTAACAATAAATTTACATAAAAACTATATAATATTACTCAACGCTCTTGAAAACCATATTTATTCCCCGCTTGAGCACTATTCGGCTCTTTAAAGGCATAGTTCAGGTAAATCGGGTTGAAAGTATGACTTTTGGTCAAACTTCTAGATTAAGACTAGAAATAAGGTTAATTAGAAGTTCATAGAATCTATGTAATACTACTCTCGGCTCTTAAAAGACCACGTTTTCTCTCTTTTTGGGCCCTATTCGGCTCTTATAAAGCCGAGTTCAGGGCAATCGAGGCAGAAAGTTTGACTTTTGATCAAACTTCCTAATTAAGAATGGAAACAAGTTTAATTTGTAGTAACTATACATAAAATTATATAATTCTACTCCCGGCTATTGAAAACCTCGATTTCTCCTTGTTAGGCCCTATTCGGCTCTTATAAGGCATATTTCAGACCAATTGGAACTAAAAATTTGACTAGAAAACTATGTTAATTTGTAGTAAATGTACAAAAATACTATGTAATGTCACTCATTTGCTCTTGAAAACCATGTGAGCCTTGTTCGGCTCTGATATGGCCTAGTTTAGGCCAATCAAAGCTGAAAGTTTGACTTTTAGCCAAACTTCCTAATTAAAACTAGAAACAAGATTAATTTGTAATAATTCTACATAGAACTATGTAATACCACTCTCAACTCTTGAACCATATTTTCTTCCCGTTTGGGCCCTAATATTAACTTATAAGGTTTGACTTTTGTTCAAACTTCCTAATTAAGCCTTAAAACAAGTTACTTAGTAGTAATTATACAAAAAACTATGTAACACTACTCTGGGCTCTTGAAAACGGCATTTTCACCCGTTTGAGCCCTATTCGGCTCTTATAAGGCATAGTTTAGACTAATCAGGGCTGAAAGTTTGATTTTAGCTCAAACTTACCAATTAACACTAAAAACTCGGGTCATTAGCAGTAATTGTATATAAAACTATGTAATACCACTATCACCACTTGAAAATCATGTTTTCCTTAAGTTTGGACTCTATTTGGCTATTATAAGATCTAATTCAGGCCAATCGGGGCTAAAAGTTTGACTTTTAGTAAAATATCTCAAAATTAAGACTCAAAACTGTTTAATTAGTAGCAATTATACATAAAAATTATGTATTACTATTCTCAGCTCTTGAAAACCTCGTTTTCTCCCTGTTTGGGCTCTAATCAGCTATTATAAGGCTTGATCACGCCAATTAGGGCTGAAAGTTTGACTTTTGGTCAAACTTCTCAATTAACACTATAAACAAGGTTAATTAGAAGTAATTGTACATAGAAACTATGTAATACTATTCTCGGCCCTTGAAAACCATGTTTTCCTCCCGTTTGGTCCCTATTCGGCTCTTATAAGGCCTAATTCCGGCTAATCGGGGATGAAAGTTTGACTTTTGATCAAACTTAGAAATAAATTTAATTAGTAGTAATTATACATAAAAACTATGTTATTCTACTCCCATCTCTTGAAAATCTCGTTTTCTCCCTGTTTGGGCTTTATTCGGCTCTTATAAGACCTAGTTCAGACTAATAGGGGCTGAAAGTTTGACTTTTAGTCAAACTTTCTAATTAACACTAGAAAGAAGATTAATTAGTACTAATTGTACATAAAAACTATGTAATACCACTCTCAGCACTTGAAAACCTTGTTTTCTCCCGTTTGGGTCTTATTCGGCACTAATGAAGCCTAGTTCAGGCTAATAAGAACTGAAGGCTTGACTTTTGGTCAAACTTTATAATTAAGACTAAAAACAAGTTTAATTAGTAGTAATTATACATAAAAACTATGTCATACTACTCTCAGCTCTTGAAAACCTCATTTTCTCCCCGTTTGAGCCCTAATCGGCTCTTATAAGGCCTAATTCAGGCCAATCGGGGCTGAAAGTTTGACTCTTGGTCAAACTTACCAATTAACTCTAGAAACAAATAATTAGTAGTAATTATACATAGAAACTATGTAATAACCATTCATGGCCCTAGAAAATCATGTTTTCCTCTCGTTTGGTCCCTATTCGGCTCTTATAAAGCTTAGTCAGACCAATCGGGGCTGAAATTTTGACTTTTGGTAAAACTTCCCAATTAAGACGAGAAACAAGTTTAATTAGTAGTAATTATGCATAAAATTATGTATTACTTTTCCTTGCTCTGGGAAACCTTGGTTTTCCCGTTTGTACCTTATTCTGCTCTTATATTATAAGGTCTAGTCCAGACCAAACAGGGCTGAAAGTTTGACTTTTAGTCAAACTTCACAATTAACACTAGAAATAAGGTTAATTAGTCGAATTGTATATATAAACTATGTATTACAATTCACAGCCCTTAAAAACTATGTTTTCCTCTATTTTGGTCCCTATTCGGCTCTTATAAGACCGAGTCCTGGCCAATCAGCGCTGAAAGTATGACTCTTGATCAAACTTCCCAATTAACACTGAAAATAAGGTTAATTAGTAGTAATTGTACATAAAAACTATGTAATACTTCACGGCCCTTGAAAACTATGTTTTCTTCCCGTTTAGTCCCTTTTCGATCCTTATAAGGCCAATCAGGGCTAAAAATTTCACTTTTGATCGAACTTCTAAATTAAGAATAGAGAAAAGTTTAATTATAGTGGTTAAACATAAAAACTTTGTAATACTACTCTCGACTCTTAAATACCTCGTTTTCTCCCTGTTTTGGCCCTATTCAGCTCTTATATGGCCTAATTCAGGCCAATAAGGGCTTAATGTTTGACTTTTGGTCAAATTTCTTAATTAAAACTTAAAACAATTTTAATTAGTAGTATAGGGCCTAAATAGGAAACCGTCTTTTCACCCGTTTGGGTCCTATTCGGCTCTTATAAGGTCTAGTTTAGGCTATCAAGGGCTTAAAGTTTAATTTTTGGTCAAACTTTCTAATTAATACTAGAAACAAGGTTAATTCGTAGTAATTGTACACGGAAACTATGTAATATCACTCTTAGCTCTTGAAAATTATATTTTCCTCTTGTTTGAGCCCTATTTGGCTCTTATAAGACCTAGTTCTGGCTAATCGGGGCTGAAAGTTTGACTTTTGGTCAAACTTACAAATTAATTAGTTGTAGTTTACACATAGAAACTATGTGAACTACTCCCGAATCCTGAAAACCATGGTTTCTCCCCGTTTGCGCCCTATACGTTCTTATAAGACCTGGATCAGGCCAATCGGGCTGAAAGTTAAACTTCTGGTAAAACTTCTCAATTAAGATTAGAAATAAGTTTAATTAGTAGTAATTACACATAAAAAACTATGTAATACTATTCTCGACTCTTGAAAACCTCATTTCTCCCTGTTTGGGCCTTATTCGGCTCTTATATGGCGGCCTAGGCTAATCGGAGATGCAAGTTTGACTTTAGGTCAGTAATCCCAATTAACGCTAGAAATAAAATAAATTAGCAGTAATTGTACATAGAAACTATGTAATACCACTCTAGGCTTTTGAAAATCATGTTTTCTTCTGGTTTGGGCCATATTCGGCTCTATAAGGCCTAGATCAGGCCAATAAGGGCTAAAAGTTTGACTTTTAGTCAAACTTTCCAATTAAGACTGGAAATAAGTTTATTTAGTAATAATTATACGTAAAACTATATAATACTACTCCTGACTTTTAAAAACTGTAATTTCTCTCTGATTGGACCCATTAGGCTCTTATAAGGCCTAATTCAGGCCAATAGGAGTTGAAAGTTTTAATTTTAGTCAAACTTCTCAATTAACACTAGAAATGAGGTTAATCAGTAGTAATTGTATATAGCACTATGTAATACCTTTTACGGCCCTTGAAAACCATATTTTCTTCCCGTTTAGTCACTATTCGGCTCTTATAAGGTATAGTTTAGGCCATTCGAGGCTGAAAGTTTGATTTTTGGTAAAACTTTTCAATTAAGACTAGAAACTAATTTAATTAGTAATAATTATACACAAAAACTCTGTGCTACTGCTAATGACTCTTGAAAATCGCATTTTCTCCCTGTTTGGGCCCTAATCGATTATTATAATGCCTAGTAAATCGAGACTGAAAGTTTGACTTTTGGTCAAACTTTCTCATTAACACTAGAAATAAGATTAATTAGTAGTAATTGTACATAAAAACTATGTAATACCATTCACGGCCTTTGAAAACCATATTTTCCTCCCATTGGTCCCTATTCGGCTCTTATGAGGCCAGTTCAGGCCAATTGGGGCTGAATGTTTGACTTTTAGTCAAACTTCTCAATTAAGATTAGAAACTAGTTTAATTAGTTGTAATTATACATAAAAACTATGTATTACTACTTTCGGCTTTTGAAAACTGTATTTCTCCCCGGTTGGACCTTATTAGGCTCTTTATAAGGACTAGTTCAGGCTACTAAGGGCTGAAAGTTTGACTTTTGGTCAAACTTTTCAATTTAATATTAGAAACAAGGTTAATTAGTAATAATTGTATATAAAACCATACAATACCACTCTCAGCTTGAAAACCATGTTTTCTCCCGTATGGACCCTATTCGGCTCATATAAGGTCTAGTTCAGACTAATCGGGGCTGAAAGTTTGACTCTAGGTAAAACTTCTCAATTAAGACTAGAAACTAGTTTAATTAGTAGTAATTATACATAAAAATTATGTATTATTACTCTCGGCTCTTGAAACCTCATTTTCTCCCCGTTTGGGCCTTAATCGGCCGTTATAAGGTCTTGTTCAGGCCAATCAAAACTGAAAGTTTCACTTTTGGTAAAACTTCTCAATTAATACTAGAAACTAGTGTAATTAGTAGTAATAATACATAAAAACTATGTATTACTACTTCTGACTTTTGAAAACTGTATTTTCTCCCCGATTGGACCCTATTAGGCCCATATAAGGCCCTTTTCAAGCCAATAGAGGCTAAAAGTTACAGTTCTGGTCAAACTTCTCAATTAACACTAGAAAAAAGGTTAATCAATAGAAATTGTACATAGAACTATGTAATACCATTCTCGGCCCATGAAAATTATGTTTTCCACCCGTTTCGTCCCTATTCCACTCTTATACAGCCTACTTCAGGCCAATCGGGGCTGAAAACTTGACTTTTAGTAAAACTTCACAATTAAGACTAGAAACTAGTTTAATTAGTAGTAATTATATATAAAAACTATGTATTACTACTCTCGGCTCTTCAAAACCTCATTTTCTCCCCGTTTGGGCCTTAATCGGCTATTATAAGGCTTAGTTCACGCCAATCGGGGCTCAAAGTTTGACTTTTGGTCAAACTTCCCAATTAACACTATAAACAAGATTTATTAGTAGTAATTGTACATAGAAACTATGTAATACTATTCACGGCCCTTGAAAACCATGTTTTCCTCCCGTTTGGCCCCTATTTGGCTCTTATAAGGCCTATTTCAGGCCAATCGGAGATGAAAGTTTGACTTTTGGTCAAGCATAGAAATAAGTTTAATTAGTAAAAATTATACATAAAAATTATGTCATTCTACTCCCGGCTCTTGAAAACCTCGTTTTCTCTTTGTTTGGGCTTTGTTCGGCTCTTATAAGGCCTAGTTCGGGCTGATAAGGGCTGAAAGTTTGACTTTTATTCAAACTTTCCAATTAACACAAGAAATAAGGTTAATTAGTAATAATTGTACATAAAAACTATGTAATACCACTCTCAGCACTTGAAAACCTCGTTTTCTCCCATTTGGTCCTATTCGGCTCTAATAAGGCCTAGTTCAGGCTAAGAAGACTGAAAGTTTGGCTTTTGGTCAAACTTTATAATTAAGATTAAAAACAAGTTTAATTAGTGATAATTATACATAAAAACTATGTCATACTACTCTCAGCTCTTGAAAACCTCGTTTGCTCCTCGTTTGGGCACTAATCGGCTCTTATAAGGCTTACTCAGGCCAATCGGGGCTGAAAAGTTTAACTCTTTGTCAAACTTTTTAATTAACACTAGAACAAAGTTAATTAGTAGTAATTGTATATAGAAACTATGTAATACCATTCATGGCCCTGAAAATCATGTTTTCCTCCCGTTTGGTCCCTATTCGGCTCTTATAAAGCCTAGTCCAGGCCAATCGGGGCTGAAAGTTTGTCTTATGGTAAAACTACCCAATTAAGACGAGAAACAAGTTTAATTATTAGTAAAACTACCCAATTAAGACAAGAAACAAGCTAAATTAGTAGTAATTATACATAAAATTATGTATTACTTCTCCTTGCTCTTGGAAGCCTTGTTTTTCCCGTTTGTACCTTATTCGGCTCTAATATTATAATGTCCAGTCCAGACCAAACAGGGCTGAAAGTTTGATTTTTAGTTAAACTTCACAATTAACTTTAGAAATAAGGTTAATTAGTCATAATTGTACATATAAACTATGTAATACCATTCACAGCACTTGAAAACTATGTTTTCCTCCCTTTTTATTATCGTCTCTTTAAGACCTTGTTCAGGCCAATCAGGGATGAAAGTCTCACCTTGGTTCAAAGTTCCTAATTAAGACTAGAAATAAGGTTAATTAGTAGTAATTATATATAGAAACTATATAGTACCACTAACGGCTCTTGAAAACCATGTTTTCTCCCTCATTTGGGCTCTATTCGGCTCTATTAAGGTCTAGTCAAGCAAATCGAAGTTGAAAGTTCGACTTGTGCTCAAACTTCCCATTTAGAGTAGGAATAAGGTTAATTAACAGTGATTATACATTGAAACTATGGAATACTACTTTTGGCAATTGAAAGTCATGTTTCTCCCCATTTAGGCCTTATTCAGTTCTTTAAGGCCTAGTTCAGGCTAATTGGGACTGAAAGTTTTACTTTAGGTCAAGCTTCTCATTTAAGACTAGAAATAAGGTTAATTAGTAGTAATTGAACATATAAACTATGTAATACTAATTTGGCTCTTGAAAAAACACATTTTCTCCCCGTTTGGGCCCTATTTGGCTCTAATATGGCCTCGTTCTAGTCAATCGGAGTTGAAAATTTAACTTTTGGTCACACATCATAATTAAAACTAGAAAAAGTTTAATTAGTAGTAATTGTACATAGAACCTTTGTAATACTACTCGCGGTTCTTGAAAGCCACGTTTTCTTCCTATCTGGGCCTTATTCGGCTCCAATAAAGCCTAGTTTAGGCCAATCGGAGTTGAAAGTAAAATAAGGTTAATTAGTAGTAATTGTAAATTGAACTTATATAATACAACTCATTGCTCTTGAAAATCACATTTTCTCCTTATTTAGACACTTTTTGGAACTTATAAGGCCTAGTTCAGATAATCAGGGTTGAAAGTTTGACATTTGATCAAACTTCGCTATTAAAACTTGAAATAAGATTAATTTGTAGTAAATTATCATAGGAACTAAGCAATATTAATCTCAGCTCTTGAAAACCATGTTTTCTCTCCGTTGGGTCCCATTCGGCTCTTATAAGGCCTAGTTCAGGTCAAACGTGGCAAAAAGTTTGGTTTTTTGTCAAACTTCCC
Organism: Agave tequilana; assembly: GCA_038442645.1. Taxonomy (NCBI): domain Eukaryota; kingdom Viridiplantae; phylum Streptophyta; class Magnoliopsida; order Asparagales; family Asparagaceae; genus Agave; species Agave tequilana. Next base: position 200,414 of record JAVJIF010030060.1, on the reverse strand, counting down.
AATTAAGACTAGAAACGAGGTCAATTAGTAGTAATTGAACATATAAAGTATGTAATAGCACTCCTGGCTTTTAAAAATCACATTTTTCTCATTTGGGCCTAATTTGGCTCTTATTTGGCCTCTTTCAGGTCAATCGCAGGGTTGAAAATTTGACGTTCGGTCAAACTTGCCAATTAAAACTAGAAAATGTTTACTTATTATAGTAGTTATACATAGAAACTATGTAATATTACTCCCAGCTATTGAAAACCATATTTTCCCTCAGCATCAGCCCTATTTGGCTCTTACAAGGACTAGATTAGGCCAATCAGGGCAGAAAGTTTGACTTTTGGTCAAACTTCTCAGTGAAAACTAGAAATAAGGTTAATTAGTTATAATTGTACATAAAAACTATATAACCACACTCACGGCTCTTGAAAACCTTGTTTTCTCTCATTTGGTCCCTATTCGGTTCTTTAAAGTCCTAGTTCAGGCCAATTAGGGATGAAAGTTGACTTTGAGTCAAATTTCCAAATTAAGACTAGAACAAGATTAAATAGAAGTAATTGTACATTAAAACTATGTAATACTACTTTCGGGTCTTCAAAACCACGTTTTTTTCCTTGTTTGGGTCCCATCGAACTCTTATAAGGGTTAGTTCATGCCAATCGGGGCTCAAAGTTAGGCTATTGGTCAAACTTCCACGTTAAGATTAGAAATAACGTTAATTTATGTTATTTGTACAAAGAAACTACGTAATATAACACATAGCTCTTGAAAACCACGTTTTCTCATTGTTTGGTCCCTAGTAGGCTCTTATAAGGTTTGCTTCAGGCTAATCGGCGTTGAAAATTTGATTTTGGTTAAAATTCTCAATTTAGAGTAGAAATAAAGTTAATTAATAGTAATTATATATTCAACTTATGAAATACTACTCACGGCTCTTGAAAACCATATTTTCTACCCATTTGGCCCTATTCGGCTTTTAAAAGGCTTAGTTTAAGCTAACTAGGGCTGGAAGTTTGACTTTTAGTCAAAATACCCAATTAAGTCTGGAAACAAGGTTAATTAGTTGTAATTGTTCATAAAACTATGTAATACTACTCTCGGCTCTTGAAAACAACATTTTCTCTCCGTTTGGGCCTTATTCGGCTCTTATAAGGTCTGGTTCAAATCTATCAGAACTGAAAGTTTAACTTTTAGTCAAACTTTTCAATTAAGACTAGAAACAAGATTAATTAGTAGTAATTATTCATAAAAACTATGTAATACTACTGCCGGCTATGAAAACCATGTTTTCTTCCCATTGGGGCCAGATTTTGAATCTTATAAGGTTTAGTTTCAGGTTAATCGGGACTAAAAGTTTGACTTTTTGACAAACTTCCTAATCAAGACTAGAAACAAAGTTAATTAGTAGTAATTGTATATATGAACTAGGTAATACTATTTCTGACTCTTGAAAATCATATTTTCTCCCAATTTGGGCCCATTCTGCTTTTATATGGCCTCATTCAGGTCAATTGGGATAGAAAGTTTGACTTTTTGGCAAACTTCACAATTAAGATAATAAAAATTTAATTAGTAGAAATTATATGTAAAAACTATGTTATACTATTCCCGGCTCTTAAAAACCACGTTTTCTCCCCGTTTGCTATTCAGCTCTAATAAGGCCTCATCCATGCCAATCGGGACTGAAAGTTGGCTTGTGGCCAACCTTCTCATTTAAGATAAGAAATAAGATTAACTAGTAGTACTTGTATATAGAAACTATGTAATATTACTCCCGATTCTTGAAAATACCATTTCGTCCTTTTAGGCCTTAATCGGCTCTAAAAGGGCCTAGTTTATGCCAATCAGAGTCAAAGTTTAATTTTTGGTTAAACTTTCCAATTTAGACTAGAAATAAGTTAATTAGTTTTAATTGTACATTGAACTTTTCTAATACTACTCACGGCTACATTTTCTTCAAATTTGGGCTCTAATCGGCACTTATAAGGCCTAATTCAAACAAATCGGGTCTGAATGTTTGACTTTTTGTCAAACTTCCCAATTAAGACTGGAAACAAGGTAATTAGTAGTAATTAAATGTAGAAACTATGTAATACTAATCTCGGCTCTTGAAAATCACGTTTTCTCCCTAGTTGGGCCCTATTCGGTTCTTATATGACCTATTTCAGGATAATTGGGGCTGAAAGTTTGAATTTTGATCAAACTTCCTAATTAAAACTATAAACATGGTTAATTATTATTTTTACTTAAAATCTATGTGATACTGCTCCCATCTCTTCAAAACCATGTTCTCTCCTTTTTGGGCCCTATTTATCTCTGACAAGGCCTAGTCATGGCTGTCGGGGCTGAAAGTTAGACTATTGGTCAAACTTGCCTATTAAGACTAGATATAACGTTAATTTATAGTATTTGCATAATGAAACTATGTAATACCACTCATGGCTCTTGAAAATCATATTTTTTTCCCAGCTTGGGTCCTACTAGAATCTTTAAGACCTAGTTCAGCAAATCGAAGATGAAAGTTTGACTTTTGGTCAAATTTTCGATTAAGACTAGAAACAAACTAGTAGTAATTGTACATTGAAACTATAGACGGCTTTTGAAAACTATATTTTCTCCTCGTTTAGGCACTATTCGGCTCTTATAAGGTCTGGTTCAGGCCAATCGGGGCTGAAAGTGTGACTTTTGGTCAAACTTTTTAATTAAGACTTGAAACAAGGTTACTTAGAAGTAATTGTTTATGAAAATAATGTAATGCCACTCCCAGGTCTTGAAAACCATATTTTTCCTTGACTTCAGCGCTATTCGGCTCTAATAAGTCCTAGTTCATGCCAAAAGGGCTGAAAGTTTGATTTTGGGTCAAACTTTTCGATTTAGGATAGAAACAAGGTTAATTAGCAGTAATTATATACATAAACTATATAATACTACTCCACGCTCTTGGAAACCAACCTTCTCATTTAAGATAAGAATAAGATAATTAATAGTAATTGTATATAAAAACTATGTAATACTATTCTGGTTCTTAAAAAATTACATTTTCTCCCTTTTCAACCTTATTTGGCTCTAATAAGCCTAATATAGGCCAATCGGAGATGAAAGTTTAATTTTGGGTTATATTTTCAAATTTAGAGTAGAAATAAGGCTAATTAGTAGTAGTTATACATTAAACTTATATAATACTACTCATAGCTCTTGAAAAACTATATTTTCTCTCTATTTAGGCCCTATTCGATACTTATAAGGCCTAATTCAGGCCAATCATGACCGGAAATTTGACTTTTGGTCAACCTTCGTAATTAAGCTTATAAACAAGATTAATTAGTAGTAATTGTATATAAAAACTATGTAATACTACTTTCGGTTCTTCAAAATCACATTTTCACCCTATTTCGGCCTTATTCGACTCTAATAAGGCCTAGCACAGGCCAATCATAGCTGAAAGTTTGATTTTTGATCATACTTTCAAATTTAGGGTAGAAATAAGGCTAATTAGTAGTACTTATGCATTTAACTTATATAATACTACTCATGGCTCTTGAAAACTACATTTTCTCCCTATGTAGGCCCAATTCGGCACTTATAAGTAAGGCCTCGTTCAGGCCAATTGTGACTGAAAGTTTAACTTTTGGTCAAACTTCTCAATTAAAACTAGAAACAAGTTTAATTTGTAGAAATTATACATAAAAATCATGTAATACAATTCTCGGCTCTTGAAAACAACATTTTCTATTCGCTTGGGCCTTATTCGGCTCTTATAAGGTCTGGTTCATACCTATCTGAGCTGAAAGTTTGACTTTTAGTCAAAATTTTCAATTAAGACTACAAACAAGATTAATTATAGTTGTTGCATATAAAAATTATGTAATTCTACTCTCGGCTCCTGAAAACCATATTTTCTCCCAATTTATGCCCTACTTTGCTCTTATAAGGTCTATTTCATGCCAATCGGGGGTGAAACTTTGACCTTTGGTCAATTTTCTAATTAAGATTAGAAATAAGGCTAATTAGTAACAATTGTACATAAAAACTATGTAATACCACTTCAGCTCTTGAAACTACGTTTTCTCCCAGTTTGGGTCATATTTGACTCTTAAAAGGATTAGTTCAGGTCAAATCGGGGCTGTAAGCTTGTCTTTTTGACCCAAAAATACTTGAAATAAGGTTAATTAGTAGTAATTAAACATATAAACTATATAATATTACTCTCAGCTCTTGAAAATCATATTTTCCCTCAGTATCAGCCCTATTTGGCTCTTACAAGGACTAGATTAGGCCAATCAGGGCAGAAAGTTTTACTTTTGGTCAAACTTCTCAATTAAAAGTAGAAATAAGGTTAATTAGTTGTAATTGTTCATAAAAACTATATAACAACACTCATGGCTCTTGAAAACCTTGTTTTCTCTCATTTGGTCTCTATTCTAATTCAGGCCATTCGGGCCTGAAAGTTTGACTTTCGGTCAAACTTTCGAATTTAGAGAAGAAATGAGGTTAATTAGTAGAAATTGTATATTGAAAGTATGTAATACTACTTTCAGCTTTTGAAAATCACATTTTCTCCCTGTTTGGTCTCTATTTGGTTCTTTAAAGGCCTAGTTCAGGCCAATTAGAGAAGAAAGTTTGACTTTGAGTCAAATTTCCAAATTAAGACTAGAACATGATTAAATAGTAGTAATTGTACATATAAACTATGTAATACTACTTCCGGGTCTTCAAAACCACGTTTTTTCCTGTTGTTTGGGCCCCATCGAACTCTTATAAGGGTTAGTTCGTGCCAATCGGGGCACAAAGTTAGGCAATTGGTTCCACTTTAAGACTAGAAATAACATTAATTTATGATATTTGTACATAGAAACTACGTAATATAACACATAGCTCTTGAAAACCACGTTTTCTCAATGTTTGGTCCCTATTAGGCTCTTATAAGGTTTGCTTCAGGCAAATCAACGTTGAAAATTTGATTTTAGTCAAAATTCTAAATTTAGAGTAGAAATAATGTTGATTAATAGTAATTATATATTCAACTTATGAAATACTACTCACGGCTCTTGAAAACCATATTTTCTACCCATTTGGCCCATTCAGCTATTGAAAGGCTTAGTTTAGGCTAACTAGGGCTGAAAGTTTGACTTTTAGTCAAAATACCCAATTAAGTCTAGAAACTAGGTTAATTAGTTATAATTGTACAAAAAACTATGTAATACTACTCCCGGCTCTTGAAAATCACGTTTCCCCTGTTTTGGCCCATACGGCTCTTATAAGGCCTAGTTCGATTAAAAGTTAGATTATTGTTCAAAGTTCCCTATAAAGTTTTCTCCCCGTTTGGGCGCTATTCGGCTCCTATATGGCCTAGTTAGGCCAATCGAAGCTGAAAGTTTGACTTTTGATTAAACTTTTCAATTAATACTGAAAAAAGTTAACTTACTAATAATTATACATAGAAACTATGTCATACTACTCTAGGCTCTTGAAAACTAAGTTTTCTCCGCGTTTGGGCCTTATTCCGCTCTTATAAGGTCTCGTTCAGGCCAATCGGGGCTGAAAATTTGACTTTTGGTCAAACGTCCCAATAATGACAAGAAATAAGGTTAATTAGTAGTAACTGTGGATAGAAACTATGTAATATGACTCTCAGCCTTTGAAAACATTATTTTCTCCATGTTATGGCTGTATTCGGCTTATAAGGCGTAATCCAGGTCAATTAGGCCGGAAAGTTTGACTTTTTGATGAACTTCCTAATTAAGACTAGAAACAAGATGAATAAGTAGTAATTTAACAATTAAATTATGTAATACAACTCTGGTCTCTTGAAAACCATGTTCCCCTAGCATCGGCACTTCAACTCCAATATGGCCCATTTCAGGCCAATCGAGACTGAAAGTTTGATTTTTTGTAAAACTTCCCAATTTAGAGTAGAAAAAAGGTTAATTAGTAGTAATTATAAATTAAAACTATGTAATACTACTTCTGGCTATTTTAAGGTCTAGTTCAGGCTACTCAGGGTTGAAATTTTGACTTGGGATGAAACTTCCCAATTTAGAGTGGAAATAAGGTTAATTATTAGTAATTGTACATTGAAACTATAGAATACTACTTTCGGCTATAGAAAATCATGTATTCTCCCTGTTTAGACCTTATTCGGCTCTTTAAGGCCTAGTTCAGGCCAATAGGGGTTAAAAGTTTGACTTTGCGTCAAACTTCTCAATTAAGACTAAATAAGGTTAATTACTAGTAATTGAACATATAAATTATGTAATACTAATCCCGGCTCTTGAAAAACACAATTTCTCCCCGTTTGGGCCCTATTCGACTCTTATGTTGCCTCGTTTTCTAGTCAATAGGTGTTGAAAATTTGACTTTTGGCACACATTCCAATTAAGACTAGAAATAAGGTTAATTAGTAGTAATTAAATAAAGAAACTGAGTAATGCTAATTTTGGCTCTTGAAAATCACATATTTCTCCCGTTTGGACCCTATTCGGCTCTTATAAACTTTAGTTCAGGCTAATCGGTGTTGAAAGTTTGACCTTTGTTAAACTACCCAATTAAGACTCTAAACATATTTAATTAGTAATAATTGTATATAGAAACTATGAATTACTACTCTCGGCTCTTTAAAACCACGTGTCCTTCTCGTTTGGACCCTATTCGCCTCTTATAACACGTACTTCAGGCCAATCAGGGCTGAAAGTTTGACTTGGGGTGTTCCCAATTTAGAGTGGAAATAAGATTAATTATTAGTAATTGTACATTGAAACTATGGAATACTACTTTCGGCTATTGAAAATCATATTTTCTCCCCGTTTAGGCCTTATTCGGCTCTTTAAGGCCTAGTTCAGGCCAATCGGGATTAAAATTTTGACTTTGGGTCAAACTTCTCAATTAAGACTAGAATAAGGTTAATTAGTAGTAATTGAACTTATAAATTATGTAATACTAATCCCGACCCTTGAAAAACACATTTTCTCCCCGTTTGGGCCCTACTCGACTCATATGTTGCCTCCTTTCTAGTCAATAGGTGTTGAAAGTTTGACTTTTTGGCACGCATCCCAATTAAGACTAGAAACAAGGTTAATTGTAGAATTAAATATAGAAACTGAGTAATACTAATTTCGGCTCTTGAAAACCACATATTCCTCCCGTTTGGGCCCTATTCGGCTCTTATAAAATTTAGTTCAGGCTAATCGATGTTGAAAGTTTGACCTTTTTTTTAAACTACCCAATTAAGACTCTAAATAATTTTAATTAGTAGTAATTGTATATAGAAACTATGAAATACTACTCTCGGCTGTTTAAAACCACGTGTTCTTCTTGTTTGGGCACTATTCGGCTCTTTTAACAACTACTTCAGGCCAATCAGGGCTGAACGTTTCACTTCCGGTCAAACTTCCTGATTTAGAGTAGGAATAAGGTAAAATAGTAGTAATTGTATTGTATATTAAAACTATGGAATACTACTGCCGGCTCTTGAAAATCATATTTCTCCCCATTTAGGCCTTATCAGCTCTTTTAAGACCTTGTTCAGGCCAATCAGGGATGAAAGTCTGACTTTGGTTCAAAGTTCCTAATTAAGATTAGAAATAAGGTTAATTAGTAGTAATTATATATAGAAACTATATAGTACCACTAACGACTCTTGAAAACCATGTTTTCTCCCTCATTGGGCTCTATTCGGCTCTATTAAGGTCTAGTCAAGCAAATCGAAGTTGAAAGTTTGACTTGTGGTCAAACTTCCCGATTTAGAGTAGAAATAAGGTTAATTAATAGTGATTGTACATTAAAACTATGGAATACTACTTTTAGCAATTGAAAGTCAAGTTTTCTCCCCACTTAGGCCTTATTCGGTTCTTTAAGGTCTAGTTCAGGCCGATCGGGACTAAAAGTTTTACTTTAGGTCAAACTTCTCATTTAAGACTAGAAATAAGGTTAATTGTAGTAATTAAATATATAAAACTATGTAATACTAATTTGGCTCTTGAAAAACACATTTTCTCCCCGTTTGAGCCCTATTTGGCTATTATATGACCTCGTTCTAGTCAATAGGAGTTGAAAGTTTGACTTTTGGTCACACATCCTAATTAAGACTAGAAAAAGTTTAATTAGTAGTAATTGTACATAGAACCTATGTAATACTACTCCCAGTTCTTGAAAGCCACGTTTTCTTCCTAACTGGACCTTATTCAGCTCCAATAAAGCCTAGTTCAGGCAAATCAGAGCTGAAAGTAGAAATAAGGTTAATTAGTAGTAATTGTATATTGAACTTATGTAATACAACTTACTGCTCTTGAAAACCACATTTTCTCCTTATTTAGACCCTTTTTAACACTTATAAGGCCTAGTTCAGATAATCAGGGTTGAAAGTTTGACATTTGATCAAACTTCGCTATTAAAACTTGAAATAAGGTTAATTTTTAGTAAATTATCATAGAAACTAAGTAATATTAATCTCAGCTCTTAAAAACCATGTTTTCTCTCACGTTGGGTCCTATTCGGCTCTTATAAGGCCTAGTTCAGGTCAAACAAGGTGAAAAGTTTGGGCTTTTTGACAAACTTCCCAATTAAGATTAGAAACAAGGTCAATTAGTAGTAATTGAACATATAAAGTATGTAATAGCACTCTTGGCTTTTAAAAATCACATTTTTCTCATTTGGGCCTAATTTGGCTTTTATTTGGCCTCTTTCAGGTCAATCACAGGGTTGAAAGTTTGACTTTTGGTCAAACTTGCCAATTAAGACTAGAAAATGTTTTCTTATTATACATAGAAAATGTTTACATATACATAGAACTATGTAATACTACTTCCAGCAACTAAAAATCACGTTTTCTCCTTGTTTGGGCTCTATTCGGCTCTTATAAGGCTCGTTCGGGCCAATCGGGGCAGAAAGTTTGACTTTTGATTAATGTTCATAGTTAAGCATAGAATAAGATTAATTAGTAGTAATAGTATATAAAAACTATGTAATACTACTTCTGGCTCTTAAAAAAATCACATTTTCTCCCTTTTCAGCCTTATTTGGCTCTAATAAACCTAATACAGGCCAATCGGAGATGAAAGTTTGATTTTTGGTCATATTTCCAAATTTAGAGTAGAAATAAGGCTAATTAGTAGTAGTTATACATTGAAATTATATAATACTACTCTTGAAAAACTATATTTTCTCTCTATTTAGGCCCTATTCGGCACTTATAAGGCCTAATTCAGCCTAATCACGACTGAAAGTTTGACTTTTTATCAACCTTCGTAATTAAGCCTGGAAACAAGACTAATTAGTAGTAATTGTATATAAAAACTATGTAATAATTGTTGGCCCAAGGTTACAATCACCCATGTTTAGTGTGTTTTGATGATTACAAAACATATTAGTTATTTGTACTAATATTGCTTATTGTTTAAGTGTGTTTCAGGTTTCTAACTCTACTAAAAGGTTTACACCCTAAAAGAAAGTGTTTTGGACTCAAGACAACTCAAAGTGGGCTCAAGACTCAAGTGTTGAAGATCATATGGTGAAAAGCCCTTCTTGAAGAACTTGAAGTCTTTAGAACCAATGTAAGAATTAGAATGTTAAAGTTTGAGTTTTGGATATTGGCTCTAGGATACACACACACACAAAATTTGGTTTTGTTAAAATGTGTGTTTTATATTTAAGTTTTCATGTTTTTAAATTAGGTTTCATGCCTTAAAAATATATTTACATGACTATATTTTTTTACAAAAATAAATACCATGATTAGATATTGTTTATATACCCTACTAGCATATTACTTAAGTTTACGTAAAGTCAAAAATTATTTTGTAAAATTTTTCAAGTCAAAAATACCCTGTTTTCCTATTTCAGGCTGACCGGCCGACCGGCCCGGTCGACCGGCCACTGTGCCTGGACGTGCACGTCTGTGCACGTCCTACGGTCGACCGAGCGGTCGACCGTCTGAGAGCAGGAGTGCTCTCGGGTTTTCTGGGTCGACCGCCCGGTCGACCGCTAGTCTGAGAGCAGGTTTGCTCTCGGGTCTTCTGGGTCGACCGGCCGGTCGACCGCCAGAAGACCCGAGCCAACGGCTCTTTGACCAGCTGAGCTGGCGGTCGACCGGCCCGGTCGACCGCCAAGCCTGCTGCTGCCCAACGGCTCTTTCCTCTTTTGTGCAATTCTGAAATCTGTTTTTTGATCTGTTTTTTGGCAGACTTTTACAGGGTTTTTCAGTTCTTTTTCAGAGCAAATAAGCTCTAAATAAATTGTTTTAAACCTATTTTTCTCCCTATAAATAGAGGAGATGACTCTCTTACTAGACAAAAAGAAAAATCCTCTAGTTTTCAAAGTTTTCAAAAGAGAAAAGAAAAGTGTTTAAGCTCTCCATTTCCAATTCTTTCTTGAGCTATTTTTCAGTTGTGTTTCCTTGCAAAATCATCTCTAAAACTGAGTTTTTCTCACTACACTTCATAGAGCCAAAAATCCCTTACTCATTCTATAGTGAAGTTGTAAAAAGAGTGAGAGTGCTATAAAAGAGTTTGGTGATCTTGTTGTGATCACTCTTGTTCTTGTTCCTCTTCTTGTTCTTGTGGAGACACCTCTTCGGTAGAGGTTATTGTACTTGGTGGAGCTCGGTGCTTGGGTCTTCGGTAGACCATTGTAAGGTGTCCTCGGTGGATAGTGGAAACCCTTCACGGAGGTGAAGGCGGGGAGTAGAGCGGTGGCTCGAACCTCGAAACAAACATCTTGTGTTTGCGATTGCCTTGTGTCCATTCTTGTTTTAAATTTCTATTGCTCTATATTGCTTTTAATTACTTACTTGTGATCTTGTTTCTTCCTTTGTGCTTTTATTTCAAGCTTGTGATTCTTGTGATATATTGTGTGCATCTCACTATGTAAGATCACCTAGAGGGGGGGTGAATAGGTGATGGCTAATCTAATGGTCACTTATGAACAAATAATGCGGAATTAAAACTAAGATGATCAAATTAAACTTCTTTTAATTAAACACTTATGTATAACACAAGAGTGTTGCCGAATTCCCCTTGCGAGGCTCTGGACAAACTCCTCTAGATTCCCCTTGAATGGGTTGAGGTGCCGCGTTGGCTCTCTTGGTTGAATACAAGTGTTAGCAACAATCCCACGCAAGTATATATCAAATATGCACAAGGGTATATCAAGCATGTAATGTAAATACAATGTAAGTAATGCAAGATATAATAGAGACAAAAAGAGTAAGAGAGCAAGAGTGAGCAATCGCAAACACAAAGGGTTTGTTTCGAGGTTCGAGCACACTTGCTCTACATCCCCGCCTTCGACACACGAAGGATTTCCACTATGCAAGATCCCCAACGGATCTCTCCTTGGTGCCGCAACACCTACAAGCTCTCGGACTCCCTTGTCCGTACACCACAAGCCCACCGGCTCAATGAGGGCGCACCTCAAACCACCGAGTTCACACAAGAACTCTACCACACGAGCACACTTGCCCGTCTCCTCAAAATACAATGGAAATCTCTTTGGTGATCTAACACTTGATCACCAATTACAAAAGCTCACTACAACACTTTCCTATAGGATAGATATGTCTATGGATGCTCAAGTGAAGTGTGAGAAATCAAGGAAAGAAAGCTATGGTGAAAAACACAAGAAATCACTTTTACACTCTCTTGATAAAATCCCTTTTAGATGGGAAGTATTTGCACTCTATTTTGTGGAGAAAACTTCTGAAAAAGTCTAGGAAAAACTGGCTTAGAAATCTCCAAAATCTTCTGCCAAAAAACAGTTGACAAGACCCCTTTTTATAGGCTGACAGAAAATAGAGCCGTTGGGGTTCTGTCAGAGCTACCGGTCGACCGGTCCGGTCGACCGGCAACGGTCAAAAATCCGACCGTTGCAGCCTCCGGTCGACCGGCCCGGTCGACCGCGCAACTGGAGAAGAGAGAAAACTCTCTGTCGGTCGACCGGCCCGGTCGACCGATAATTCCCGAGAGCAAAGCTCTCTGAAGCGGTCGACCGGCCCGGTCGACCGTTCTCCAGTGCACACTGGCGTGCACGTCGTGCACGTCCGGTCGACCGACCCGGTCGACCGGCCACTGTCAGTTCTGAAAAATCAGAACTGCCAGAACCAGAAAATGGGATTAAAGATTGGTCTTTTAACTTAATAAAAATCCAAAAATTCACAGTAAATCCAGAAAAATAGTTTCAATCATAATAAAAACTATTTTTATAAAAATATGTTTTTCTAAACTTGTTTTTCCATAACTTCACAAAATACAAAAACAAGATATTTTGAACTTATAAAGCAAAGTGTGTATGGATATGATCCACCACACAATCAAGATGAAATATCTAGTTTTTGACATAAAGCACTAAACTTGGTTTTGAAATATCAACATGTTTTTCCAAACTTTCATCAAATACAAAAACAAGATATACTCTAAAAGCATAGTGTGTATGGATATGATCCACTACACAATCAAGATGAAATATCTAGTTTTTGACAATAGGCTCTAAGCATGGTTTTGGATATAAGATATGTAAACTATGAAATACCAAAAATCAAAACCACTTAAATACAAATTTGGTTTTTGGTTGAAATTCTTTTCTAAAACAAAAATTCTTTTATGAAAATAATTCTATCAAGAGTGTGTGTGCATGGTATACTTGAGCAATCCACCAACTATCTATCCTTTACATTTTACTCTAAAACAAAAACAAAATCTTATACCTAGACACAAGTCTTCATCTTCTTGAAGTCTTCACTTGAAGGCTTCTCATCTTCTTGACTTGGTCCAAAAGTAATCCACCGAGCTCATCTCTAGATGTGTACTTGTTGCATAGGCTCGTGAATCAACCGGTGCTAGCTTCCAACTTGTCTTTAAATCCTTTGTTGAAGCTCCACACCTACTAAGATCTTGATAAGGAATCTGTCACTAATTAAACACAAGATCATTAGTAATCATAACTTCATGAGTTGATCATCATCAAAACTAGGGTGATAGGCCTTTGGGCCAACAATCTCCCCCTTTTGATGATGACAAAACTCATGACGTTATATATGCATGGATTAAAGTAAAGCTTCAAAGAAGCTCCCCTTAACTCATGCATACAAAATAAATAATAAATATGATCATGAAGCACATGAATATGGATGCAAATATGGAGATGCAACAAGCATAAATCAAAATCTTTTTACTCCTATTTGCATAAATCAAAACACATATGCATAAATACAAATCTTAATTCCCCTTAAGTAAGAAGGACAAATACTTCTCCCCCTTAAGCAAGAAAATCATGCATATATATCAAAACAAAAACACACAAATACTTCTCCCCCTTTTTGTCAATCATCAACAAAGGGTTCAAAGTAAAATCAAATCAACAAATTTTCTCCCCCTTTATGTCAAAAATAAAGAAGTCAAGGAGGGGCAATACAAATCAAAAAATTTTGAATTTTTCTCATCAAAACAAAATCATTAATTCTATTTTATCAAAACAAATTTTGAATTTTCTCTTTGATATCAAATAAAAAATATTGATACCATTTTAAAATCTAATGCATAAGCTTGAAAAATAAGATTTGAATTAAGCTTAGCATTAACAACACATGAAGAATTGAACTAGTTAAATGAGAGTGTTTAACAGCTAGTACGAAATCCTTCTATCAAGGAATAAATCTAAGGATTTTCATGAAATAGCAATGAAACACAAAACACTCAAACACTCTAATCTATAAAGTCCAAATAGTTTCAAAAGAAGTGAGTGTACTAATGTTATGTGAAACATGGCATCATGAAAATGGCAATAAGGTACAATATTCCTTAGAAAATCATAAACATCAAAATCATCTCACATTTTTTTTTATTAAATCATTGAAAACAAAATCTATATGTCAAGATATATGTATGTTTTGACAATACATGAAATATACATACATATCTCTTAAACTCAAGTGAGTCTATATGAATGGATTTGCATTGAAGGCAAAAGACTCAAGAGTTATACATGTATATTTTAAGGTTTGGCAAAATACACATATACATGAAATAAAAGGCACATGATCATAAATCAAATCCAAAAGGTGAACATAAGTTTAAATATGTATGAATCATCAAAACTAAGCAATACAAGTACATTTCAAGGGTTCAAATAAGCATTTAAGCACACTTACTAATAGATCTTTTGAGGCCCATGATATGTTCAAGTATAAATCCTAGTGTTGACAAAACTAACATATAAACTAATATTCAAATCATGAAGCATTAAATTTTAAGAAAAATTGAATCATGTGACAATCTCAAAAACTATTTGAAGAATACATAACTAGTATAAATTGTTTTTGAAAACTAGTTAAAGATCCTTCAAATATGTCAAATCATATGTTTTTCATGAATGAGACTAAGTACATAAAAATCCAAGCACTCATAGTCCATAAAGCTCATAAATATATTTTTGAATAAAAGATGAGTGTTCAAAGGTTATGTAAATAGTATTTTCATGAAAGTTGTCATTGAAGCTCAAATCACATAGAAATCATTGTTATCAAAACAAAATCATTTTTATTAAAAACTACAATCTTCATGGTATATGTATGAATTATACAAATCTAACAATACACATACATATCCCAAAATTGTAAAAGAGTCTATCAAATATTTGCATGAAAGCTAGAGACTCACGGGTATATATGTATATTTATTAGATTTGAATTAAACACACATATACATGAAGTAAAATCAAAGATAGGCATAACAAGTATAAATGACCGAATCATCAAAACTAGCCTATACACATGCATATAGTGGATACAAATGAGCATGAAGTCCAAATATATATGAGTCAATTGTAGTTCACTATACATATATGTATAAATGCAAGTTTTGACGCATTCTACATTTAAGCATGTAAATGCCACATGAAGCACATAAAATCTTAAAACATGAACATGCTATGAATGATATTATGAAAATAAAAGCATGTACATAAATAAAATAGGAGTTTAGAAATTGTTACCAACTCCAAAGCTCCTAGCATGGTGGTTGATCCACCAAAGCTCCTTGATAGCGATGCAACCCAAAAGTATATCCATCATGTCCAAGTGCATCCACTACCAAGGTACCATCCCTCTCACGTTTTGTGAGAGCCCTCACCTACATCACAAGCAAAAGGTGGGGGTTTTGGTACCCATATTTTCTTGGGTCCTATGGGGTTAGCTTTATAAGGAACCCAAGCATTTTTATTTTTATCAAAAATAAGAACATTTAACCTTTCATAACAAAATTTTCTTAGATGGCCTTTGCGGCCACAATGTGTACATGTGTACACCTTAGCATACTTATGAGTGGGAGTGTGAGCATGATGTGCATCATAAGCAAATGCATGGTTATGATGTGCATGAATGTGTGGAGTTTGTTTCTTTGAAAATATTGACTCCAACCTAGAATGATTAAAAGCACAAGAGTTCAAAGTTGAACTCAAACCATCCATTTTATTTTTCAAATTTTTAATCTCATTTTGATCAATGTGAGCATGATGAGATATATGATCATTTTTCTTTTTCTTTTGTGAAACAAAATCCTTTTCTTTTTCACAAATTTTTCTTTTTAAAGATTTATTTTCTTGAAAAATAACTTCTTTTTGTTTTTCCACCAAATCAATCTTATTTTTCAAAATCATATTTCCTTCACATAAAATATTCAATTTAGACATTAAGGAAATATTCTCATTTTTCAAATCCTCATTTTCTTTTTCTAAACATGCAAGTTTATTTCTAAAAGAATCATTTTCTACATGCATGCAATCAATGTTCTTTTTCAAATTCTTGTTATCTTTTTCCAAACATGCAATGTTATTTCTAAAAGAGTCATGTTCTACATGCATGCAAGCAATATCCTTTTTCAAATTTTTATTTTCCTTTTTAATTATGTCATATCTCTCAAGCAATAATTGGCAAAATGAATTTAGCTCATCATATGACATAGTAGCATCCTCATCCTCGGATTCGGAAGTTACCTCAAGGGGGTTATCCCCTTGGACCATGTAGCACTTGTTGGAGGTGTCGCTTCCAACATCCGAATCGCTCCCGGCATAATATAGATCCTTTTCGTCAAGGGAGGTGATGATGTTCCAAGCTACAAAAGCCGATTCAATGTTAGAAACCCTAGATAAATAATCATCATTTAGGGTACATTTAAGAGCATGAAGGGCTTTTGCATTAGCCTCAATGTACTTGCTATTTGAACAATAATCATTATTAGTAGTAGCAAGATAAGCATGAATTCCTAAGGCCTTGAGGTACAATGACATCTTAACCTTCCAAGTTTGGATGTTAAGAATGTCAAAGGTGGGTGGTGACATGAAGTCCATGGTGAGGTGTGTGTGTACAAAAATATTGTGATTAGCCCAAATTAGGATCTTTAACTCTAGGTTGTTAGACCCAATATCAAGAGCACTTGGCTCTGATACCAATTGTAAGATCACCTAGAGGGGGGGTGAATAGGTGATGGCTAATCTAATGGTCACTTATGAACAAATAATGCGGAATTAAAACTAAGATGACCAAATTAAACTTCTTTTAATTAAACACTTATGTATAACACAAGAGTGTTGCCGAATTCCCCTTGCGAGGCTCTGGACAAGCTCCTCTAGATTCCCCTTGAATGGGTTGAGGTGCCGCGTTGGCTCTCTTGGTTGAATACAAGTGTTAACAACAATCCCACGCAAGTATATATCAAATATGCACAAGGGTATATCAAGCATGTAATGTAAATACAATGTAAGTAATGCAAGATATAATAGAGACAAAAGAGTAAGAGAGCAAGAGTGAGCAATCGCAAACACAAAGGGTTTGTTTCGAGGTTCGAGCACACTTGCTCTACATCCCCGCCTTCGACACACGAAGGATTTCCACTATGCAAGATCCCCAACGGATCTCTCCTTGGTGCCGCAACACCTACAAGCTCTCGGACTCCCTTGTCCGTACACCACAAGCCCACCGGCTCAATGAGGGCGCACCTCAAACCACCGAGTTCACACAAGAACTCTACCACACGAGCACACTTGCCCGTCTCCTCAAAATACAATAGAAATCTCTTTGGTGATCTAACACTTGATCACCAATTACAAAAGCTCACTACAACACTTTCCTATAGGATAGATATGTCTATGGATGCTCAAGTGAAGTGTGAGAAATCAAGGAAAGAAAGCTATGGTGAAAAACACAAGAAATCACTTTTACACTCTCTTGATAAAATCCCTTTTAGATGGGAAGTATTTGCACTCTATTTTGTGGAGAAAACTTCTGAAAAAGTCTAGGAAAAACTGGCTCAGAAATCTCCAAAATCTTCTGCCAAAAATAGTTGACAAGACCCCCTTTTATAGGCTGACAGAAAATAGAGCCGTTGGGGTTCTGTCAGAGCTATCGGTCGACCGGTCCGGTCGACCGGCAACGGTCAAAAATCCGACCGTTGCAGCCTCCGGTCGACCGGCCCGGTCGACCGCGCAACTGGAGAAGAGAGAAAACTCTCTGTCGGTCGACCGGCCCGGTCGACCGATAATTCCCGAGAGCAAAGCTCTCTGAAGCGGTCGACCGGCCCGGTCGACCGTTCTCCAGTGCACACTGGCGTGCACGTCGTGCACGTCCGGTCGACCGACCCGGTCGACCGGCCACTGTCAGTTCTGAAAAATCAGAACTGCCAGAACCAGAAAATGGGATTAAAGATTGGTCTTTTAACTTAATAAAAATCCCAGAAATTCACAGTAAATCCAGAAAAATAGTTTCAATCATAATAAAAACTATTTTTATAAAAATATGTTTTTCTAAAACTTGTTTTCCATAACTTCACAAAATACAAAAACAAGATATTTTGAACTTATAAAGCAAAGTGTGTATGGATATGATCCACCACACAATCAAGATGAAATATCTAGTTTTTGACATAAAGCACTAAACTTGGTTTTGAAATATCAACATGTTTTTCCAAACTTTCATCAAATACAAAAACAAGATATACTCTAAAAGCATAGTGTGTATGGATATGATCCACTACACAATCAAGATGAAATATCTAGTTTTTGACAATAGGCTCTAAGCATGGTTTTGGATATAAGATATGTAAACTATGAAATACCAAAATCAAAACCACTTAAATACAAATTTGGTTTTTGGTTGAAATTCTTTTCTAAAACAAAAATTCTTTTATGAAAACAATTCTATCAAGAGTGTGTGTGCATGGTATACTTGAGCAATCCACCAACTATCTATCCTTTACATTTTACTCTAAAACAAAAACAAAATCTTATACCTAGACACAAGTCTTCATCTTCTTGAAGTCTTCACTTGAAAGCTTCTCATCTTCTTGACTTGGTCCAAAAGTAATCCACCGAGCTCATCTCTAGATGTGTACTTGTTGCATAGGCTCGTGAATCAACCGGTGCTAGCTTCCAACTTGTCTTTAAATCCTTTGTTGAAGCTCCACACCTACTAAGATCTTGATAAGGAATCTGTCACTAATTAAACACAAGATCATTAGTAATCATAACTTCATGAGTTGATCATCATCAAAACTAGGGTGATAGGCCTTTGGGCCAACACACTATTCATCCATCATACTTTGCTTTGTTCGATCAATTCTCATACAACAAGGTTGCATTGCGCACCTGTAACCCATTCAAGGGGAATTGGGAGGAAGGAGTTCAGAACCTCTCACGGGGTATTCGGCTCATAGTCTTGTTTTGAGAGATCGTTGCATCATTCATCATACTTAGTTTTTAAAAAGATTGTTAGATTAGCAATAACACCTATTCACCCCCCTCTAGGTGTTTTTCAATTGGTATCAGAGCTTGGTTACTAGGCTCTTGGCTTAACAACCCTAGAGAGATCCTAATATTGCTAATCATTTTATTCATTCTCACTTAGTAAAGATGGCCGATGGTATTAAGACACCCCCTAAGTTTGATGGACTTAACTTTCCCATATGGAAGGTTAAGATGACCGTTTTCTTGCAATCTCTAGGTAGTCGAGTTGCAAAGGCCGTGACCAAACCTTTTAGTGCACCCCTCGGTGATGAATCCACTTGGTCCGAAATAGAGACCAAAGAATTTGATGCCAATGCTAGGGCTCACTATGCACTACTTCAAGCCCTTAATGATGATGACATAGCTAGAGTTATTCATTGCAAGTCCGCATATGAAATTTGGACACATTTGCTAGTTACACATGAAGGGACCTCACAAGTGAAGAGGACTAAGATTGACCTTCTTCGGTCCCAATATGAGAATTTTTGCATGCAAGAAAATGAAACCATAGATGATATGGTTACAAGATTTACAAAAATCACTAATGGACTTTCTTCTCTAGGTGATGCTATCGACAACGATCAAAGAATAAGAAAGATCATCGGGCTCTTCCTCCTTCATGGGAAGTAAAAGCAACAACCTTGAAGGAACTCAATGACAAGGAGGAGATGGAGCTAATTGGTCTCATTGGGAACCTCAAAACCCATGAGATGGAGAGGAAAGTGAGGGAGGACATGGCTCCTTCCAAGAAGAAGACAATAGCCTTCAAAAGTCAATCCACACACTCCGACGAAGATGATGGAGAAGAAGAAGATGACGAAGAGCTCTCACTTCTTGTGAAGAACGTCTGGAGGATGTACAACAAGGCTAAATTTCAAGGAAGAAGGAGATGGCAAGGAGGTAAAGAAGAAAGGAAGATTATTTGCTTCAATTGTCAAAGGCCGGGACACATTGTGGCGGAGTGTCCGGATAAAGTGAAGCCCTCCACCTCAAAGAAGCCTCACAAGAAGAAGGCAATGAAAGCTACATGGGATTCCGAGAGCAAATCCGAGGAGGAGATTGATACCGCCAACATGTGCTTCATGGCAAATGAAAGCACAAGCAAGGTAACCCCTTCCACTTCTCCTAATGATGAACTTTCCATAGATGAATTAGGAGAAGCTTTTGTAGAATTATCACATAACTATGATTTTCTTAAGAAAAAGTATTTAAAAATGAAAAAGAAAAATGAATCTCTTAATCATTAAGTTTTTACTCTTTTTAAAGAAAAGGATGAATTACTTTCCACTCTTATTTCCACTAGAAAAGATTTTGACAAGTATAAGATTTCTTGTAAAGGCAAGTCTCCACAAATTGATTCAAATGAGATTATCATGCTTAAAGAAAGAATAGACTCATTGGGAATTGTTTAAAAATTGTGAGTTTGATAAGAAAAAGATAGAGGCCATGTTTCCTAAGAAACAAGCCCCTAAGAAAAATGTTCACCATGCTTATGCTCATGTTCATACCACACAACCTTTACATCGTGGCAAACCCCAAAGCATGCTCACACTTCACACACACATCATGCATTCATGTATGGAAGAGTGTTCTCATGTTCACATTGTGGGCGGAAAGGACACTTAGCCAATTTTTGCTACGATAGACTAAGTGCATCTTATCATAATGTTTGGGTTCACAACACTAACTTTCAAGGACCCAAGAAAATTTGGGTACCAAAGTCAACAATTTTGTTAAATGATATAGGTACCTTCCAAAGCCCAAAGACGTAGAAGATTGTGGTATCTCTTGATAGCGGTTGCTCAAGGCACATGACTTGGGACATCAACAACTTTGCAACCCTATCAAGATACCATGAAGGTGGCACCGTCACCTTCGGAGATGATGCCAAGGGTAAAATCATCGGTATTGGTAATGTAAAACTCGACACATCCCCTTTAATTGAAAATGTAGTTTTAGTTGATGGACTCAAGCATAACCTCTTGAGTGTTAGTCAACTTTGTGATAAAGGTTTTGATGTTGTTTTTGATCATATAGCTTGTAAAGTAATTGATAGAATTTCTAATACTTGTGTGTTTTCCGGTTTTCGTGAAAGTAATGTTTATATGATAGATATGTCTAATATGTCTTGTAATATTACTTGTTTAAAAGCCCTCGATGACGACTCTTGGTTGTGGCATAGAAGATTAGACCATATTTCATTTGACCACATATCTAGGTTAAACACAAAGGAAATGGTGAAAGGTATTCCTTGTTTGAGTTTTGAAAAGGACCGAGTTTGTGACGCATGTCAATTTGGGAAACAAACTAAGTCTTCCTTCAAGTCAATTAAGGATATCATGACATCACGTCCTTTGGAGTTAATCCATATGGATTTATTTGGCCCTACACAAACCAAAAGTCTAAGTGGGAATAGATTTGCATTTGTTTTGGTTGATGATTTTTCACGGTTTACTTGGATTTTCTTTCTTGAACACAAAAATCAAGCATTTTCATATTCCAAACTTTTAAGAAAAGAGTTGAAAAAGAAAAAGAGTATTCAATTTTAAGAATAAGAAGTGATAGAGGAGGTGAGTTCATTAACCTACCCTTTACCACTTTTTGTGAAGAACATGGAATTAAGCATGAACTTTCTTGTCCTAGAACTCCACAGCATAATGGAGTAGTTGAACGGAAAAATCGAACCTTACAAGAGATGGCTAGGACAATGCTAAGTGAATATGGTCTACCACATTATTTGTGGGCCGAGGCCGTAAATACATCATGCTATATATCAAATCGTGTTTTCTTGTGTAAAAATACTTCAAAAACTTCTTTTGAAATGTACTTTTCTAGAAAACCAAATGTTTCATATTTCAAAGTTTTTGGATGCAAATGTTTTGTTTTAAATACAAAAGATAATTTAGGAAAATTTGATGCTAAAGCTTATGAGGCAATTTTTGTTGGGTATTCTAATACAAGTAAGGCTTATAGAATCTTCAATAAATCATCTTTGACTATTGAGGAATCTATACATGTTAAGTTTGAAGAATCTAACTTGTTTGTTAAGAATGTTGTAGAAATAGATGCTTTGGATGAAGGCTTGGAGAAAGTGACCTTGGAGGATACTACTACTATGGGAGACAAGCCAAAGGATGATGAAGGAAGTGAAGCTAAAGTAGAAGAGGCTCAAGGAAATGAAAATCAAACAAATGAAGTGGAGCCTACTCAACAACTTCCAAAGGGTTGGAGATACAATCCTCATCATCCCAAGGACCTCGTCATAGGTGAAGTATCAAAAGGGGTAACCACTCGCTCTAAACTTCATGATTATTGTGGACATTATGCATTTATTTCTCATATTGAACCCAAGAACGTCCTCGAAGCCGAGGCCGATTCATATTGGTTGCTAGCCATACAAGAGGAGCTCAATCAATTTGAGCGCAACCAAGTTTGGCACCTTGTTCCTAGGCCCCACGATAGACCAACAATTGGTACTAAGTGGATCTTTAAGAACAAGTTAGATGAATCGGGTAACGTTGTTAGGAATAAAACTAGGTTAGTTGCCCAAGGTTACACTCAAATCGAAGGAATCGATTTTGAAGAAACCTTTGCACCCGTAGCACGGCTTGAAGCCATACGGATGACACTAGCATTTGCCTCGTATAAAGATTTTAAATTGTTTCAAATGGATGTTAAAAGTGCTTTTCTAAATGGTTTTATTGAAGAGGAGGTGTATGTTGAACAACCCCCCGGGTTTGTTGATCCTACACATCCGGATTTTATATTTAAATTAGATAAAGCTCTTTATGATTTAAAACAAGCCCCTAGGGCTTGGTATGAAAGACTTTCTTCATTTTTGATTTCAAATGGTTTTAAGAAAGGTAAAATTGACACAACTTTGTTTACAAAACATGTAGAAAAAGATATTCTTATTGTGCAAATTTATGTTGATGACATTATTTTTGGTTCTACTAATGAATCTCTTTGCCAAGCTTTTGAATCATGCATGAAGGATGAATTTGAAATGTCTATGATGGGGGAGCTCAACTATTTCCTTGGACTCCAAATCAAGCAAAGGACGGATGGGATCTTCATTAATCAAGCCAAGTACACAAAGGAACTCATCAAAAGGTTCGGGCTTGAAGGATCTAAAGTAAGCAAAACTCCCATGGTAACAACTACCAAGCTTGATAAGGATGAACAAGGTAAAAGTGTAGACATCAAAGTTTATCGTAGCATGATAGGTAGTTTATTGTATTTGACGGCTAGTAGGCCGAATATCATGTTTTCCGTTTGTCTTTGTGCTCGTTTTCAATCATGTCCTAAGGAGTCTCATTTAGTAGCGGTAAAACGCATAATTAAATACCTTAAGGGCATTATTGAAATGGGTTTGTGGTATCCAAAAACCGGACTATTTGATATGAAAAGTTTTTCGGATGCCAACTATGCGGGTTGTAGGGTAGATAGGAAGAGCACAAGTGGAACATGTCAATTCCTAGGTAATTGTCTTGTATCTTGGTCTTCCAAAAAGCAAAATTCGGTAGCCCTTTCAACCGCCGAGGCGGAGTATGTTGCGGCCGGAGCTTGTTGTGCACAAGTTCTTTGGATGAAACATACTCTCCTTGACTATGATTTACACTTTGATCATGTTAAAATATTTTGTGATAATACTAGTACTATTCACATGACAAAGAATGCAAATCAACATAGTAAAACCAAACACATTGACATTAGGTATCACTTTCTTAGAGATCATTATGAGAAAGGTGATATTGATATTGATTATATTTCTACCGATTTTCAACTTGCCGATATTTTTACTAAACCTCTAGATTATGCTAGATTTTCATTTATTTGTGGTGAGTTGAATGTTTGCATTATGGATTCTTAAAGATAAATTTCTTCTATTTTGTTTGTATAACCCTTTTTTATGTATGACAAAAAGGGGGAGAAAAAGTATGAGTTTGTTTGATTATGTTGGTTGTTTATTGTGTATAAGTTTATTGTGTATACGTTGATGCATTTGAATTTTGAGTTTTTGATATGCATTTGAGTTTTTGACAAAACTATGTGTTTTCAATGCCGACATTTTTTTAATACATAGCATTATTTGAGGGGGAGCTTTCCAAGCTCTTCTTCCATTTTTGTTTAAATAACCTATATGTTTTGTCATCATCAAAAAGGGGGAGATTGTTGGCCCAAGTTTACAATCACCCATGTTTAGTGTGTTTTGATGATTACAAAACATATTAGTTATTTGTACTAATATTGCTTATTGTTTAAGTGTGTTTCAGGTTTCTAACTCTACTAAAAGGTTTACACCCTAAAAGAAAGTGTTTTGGACTCAAGACAACTCAAAGTGGGCTCAAGACTCAAGTGTTGAAGATCATATGGTGAAAAGCCCTTCTTGAAGAACTTGAAGTCTTTAGACCAATGTAAGAATTAGAATGTTAAAGTTTGAGTTTTGGATATTGGCTCTAGGATACACACACACAAAATTTGGTTTTGTTAAAATGTGTGTTTTATATTTAAGTTTTCATGTTTTTAAATTAGGTTTCATGCCTTAAAAATATATTTACATGACTCTATTTTTTTACAAAAATAAATACCATGATTAGATATTGTTTATATACCCTACTAGCATATTACTTAAGTTTACGTAAAGTCAAAAATTATTTTGCAAAATTTTTCAAGTCAAAAATACCCTGTTTTTCTATTTCAGGCTGACCGGCCGACCGGCCCGGTCGACCGGCCACTGTGCCTGGACGTGCACGTCTGTGCACGTCCTACGGTCGACCGAGCGGTCGACCGTCTGAGAGCAGGAGTGCTCTCGGGTTTTCTGGGTCGACCGCCCGGTCGACCGCTAGTCTGAGAGCAGGTTTGCTCTCGGGTCTTCTGGGTCGACCGGCCGGTCGACCGCCAGAAGACCCGAGCCAACGGCTCTTTGACCAGCTGAGCTGGCGGTCGACCGGCCCGGTCGACCGCCAAGCCTGCTGCTGCCCAACGGCTCTTTCCTCTTTTGTGCAATTCTGAAATCTGTTTTTTGATCTGTTTTTTGGCAGACTTTTACAGGATTTTTCAGTTCTTTTTCAGAGCAAATAAGCTCTAAATAAATTGTTTTAAACCTATTTTTCTCCCTATAAATAGAGGAGATGACTCTCTTACTAGACAAAAAGAAAAATCCTCTAGTTTTCAAAGTTTTCAAAAGAGAAAAGAAAAGTGTTTAAGCTCTCCATTTCCAATTCTTTCTTGAGCTATTTTTCAGTTGTGTTCCCTTGCAAAATCATCTCTAAAACTGAGTTTTTCTCACTACACTTCATAGAGCCAAAAATCCCTTACTCATTCTATAGTGAAGTTGTAAAAAGAGTGAGAGTGCTGTAAAAGAGTTTGGTGATCTTGTTGTGATCACTCTTGTTCTTGTTCCTCTTCTTGTTCTTGTGGAGACACCTCTTCGGTAGAGGTTATTGTACTTGGTGGAGCTCGGTGCTCGGGTCTTCGGTAGACCATTGTAAGGTGTCCTCGGTGGATAGTGGAAACCCTTCACGGAGGTGAAGGCGGGGAGTAGAGCGGTGGCTCGAACCTCGAAACAAACATCTTGTGTTTGCGATTGCCTTGTGTCCATTCTTGTTTTAAATTTCTATTGCTCTATATTGCTTTCAATTACTTGCTTGTGATCTTGTTTCTTCTTTTGTGCTTTTATTTCAAGCTTGTGATTCTTGTGATATATTGTGTGCATCTCACTATTCATCCATCATACTTTGCTTTGTTCGATCAATTCTCATACAACAAGGTTGCATTGCGCACCTCTAACCCATTCAAGGGGAATTGGGAGGAAGGAGTTCAGAACCTCTCACGGGGTATTCGGCTCTTAGTCATGTTTTGAGAGATCGTTGCATCATTCATCATACTTAGTTTTTAAAAAGATTGTTAGATTAGCAATAACACCTATTCACCCCCCCCCCTCTAGGTGTTTTTCAATAATACTTCTGGTTCTTCAAAATCACATTTTCTCCCTATTTTGGCCTTATTCGGCTCTAATAAGGCCTAGTACAGGCCAATCATAACTGAAAGTTTGATTTTTAGTCATACTTTCCAATTTAGAATAAAGATAAGGGTAATTAGTAGTACTTATGCATTTAACTTATATAATACTACTCATGGCTCTTGAAAACTATATTTTCTCCCTATGTGGGCCCAATTCGGTACCTATAAGGCCACGTTCAGGCCAATCGTGACTGAAAGTTTGACTTCTGGTCAAACTTCTCAATCAAAACTAGAAACAAGTTTAATTTGTAGAAATTATACAAAAAAATCATGTAATACTACTCCAGACCCTTGAAAACCTCATTTTTTTTTCCCGTTTGGGCCCTATTCGGCTCTTATAAGGTCTAGTTCAGGCCAATCAGTGCTGAAAATTTGTCTTTTGGTCAAACTTCCAATTTAAGACTCGAAAAAAGGTTAATTAGTAGTTGTTGCATATAAAAACTATGTAATACCACTCCCGGCTCTTGAAAATCATATTTTTCCTTGACTTCAGCGCTATTCGGCTCTAATAAGGCCTAGTTCAGGCCAATAAGGGTTGAAATTTGATTTTGGGTCAAACTTTTTGATTTATGATAGAAACAAGGTTAATTAGCAGTAATTATATATATAAACAATGTAATACTACTCCACGCTCTCGGAAACCAACCTTCTCATTTAAGATAAGAATAAGATTAATTAGTAGTAATAGTATATACAAACTATGTAATACTACTTCTGGTTCTTAAAAAATCACATTTTCTCACTTTTCAGCCATATTTTGCACTAATAAGCCTAATACAGGCCAATCGGAGATGAAAGTTTGATTTTTGGTCATATTTCCAAATTTAGAGTAGAAATTAGGCTAATTAGTACTAGTTATACATTGAACTTATATAATACTACTCATAACTCTTGAAAAACTATATTTTCTCTCTATTTAGGCCCTATTCGGCACTCATAAGGCCTAATTCAGGCCAATCGCGACTGAAAATTTGATTTTTGGTCAACCTTTGTAATTAAGCCAAGAAATAAGATTAATTAGTAGTAATTGTATATAAAAACTATGTAATACTACTTCGGTTCCTTAAAATCACATTTTCTCCCTATTTCGGCCTTATTCGGCTCTAAAAGGCCTAGTACAGGCCAATCATAGCTGAAAGTTTGAGTATTGGTCATACTTTCCAATTTAGACTAAAAATAAGGCTAATTAGTAGTACTTATGCATTTAACTTATATATTACTACTCATGGCTCTTGAAAACTACATTTTCTCCCTATATAGGCCCAATTCGGCACTTTTAAGGCCTCGTTCAGGTCATCGTGACTGAAAGTTTAACTTTTGATCAAACTTCTCAATTCAAACTAGAAACAAGTTTAATTTGTAGAAATTATGCATAAAAATCATGTAATACTATTCTCGGCTCTTGAAAACATCATTTTCTCTCTGTTTGGGCTTTATTTGGTTCTTATAAGGTCTGGTTCATACCTATCAGAGCAGAAATGTTGACTTTTAGTCAAACTTTTAAATTAAGACTACAAACTAGATTAATTAGTAGTTGTTGCATATAAAAACTATATAATACAACTCCCGGCTCTTGAAAACCATATTTTCTCCCCATTTGGGCCCTATTTTGCTCTTATAAGGTCTATTTCATGCCAATCGAGGGTGAAACTTTGACTTTGGTCAATTTTCTAATTAAGATTAGAAACAAGGTCAATTAGTAGTAATTGTACATACAAACTATGTAATACCATTCCGGTTTGTGCCATATTCGGCTCTACGAGGCCTAGTACAGGCCTATAAGGGCTGAAAGTTTGACTTTTGGTCAAACTTTCCAATTAAGACCAGAAATAAGTTTATTTAGTAATAATTATACAAAAAACTCTATAACACAACTCCTGACTTTTGAAAACTGTATTTTCTTTCTGATTCGACACATTAGGCTCTTATAAGGCCTAATTCAGGCCAATAGGAGCTGAAAGTTTCAGTTTTAATCAAACTTCTCAATTAACACTAGAAATAAGGTTAATCAGTAGTAATTATATATAGCACTATGTAATACCTTTTACGGCCCTTGAAAATCATATTTTCCTTCCGTTTAGTCACTATTCGGCTCTCATAGGCCAGTTGAGGCTGAAAGTTTGATTTTTAGTAAAACTTTCCAATTAAGATTAGAAACTAGTTTAATTAGTAATAATTATACATAAAAACTATGTGCTACTGCTAATGACTCTTGAAAACCTCATTTCTCCCTGTTTGGGCCCTAATCGGCTATTATAATGACTAGTTATTATAATGACTAGTTTAGGCCAATCGGGACTGAAAGTTTGACTTTTCGTCAAACTTTCTAATTAACACAAGAAACAAGGCTAATTATTAGTAATTGTACATAAAAATAATGTAACACCATTCACGGCCTTTGAAAATCATGTTTTCCTCCCGTTTGGTCCCTATGCAGCTCTTATGAGGCCCAGTTTAGGCCAATCGGGGCTGAAAGTTTGACTTTAGTCAAACTTCCCAATTAATACTAGAAACTAGTTTAATTAGTAGTAATTATACATAAAAACTATGTATTACTACTTCTGACTTTTGAAAACTATATTTTTCCCCCCAGTTGGACGTTATTAGGCTCTTATAAGGACTAGTTCAGGCTAATCGGGCTGAAAGTTTGACTTTTGGTCAAACTTTCCAATTTAATATTAGAAACAAGGTTAATTAGTAATAATTGTATATAGAAACTATACAATACCACTCTCAACCCATGAAAACCATGTTTTCTCCCGTTTGGGCCCTATTCGGCTCATATAAGGTCTAGTTCAGGCTAATCGGGGCTGAAATTTTAACTCTTGGTAAAACTTCTCAATTAAGATTAGAAACTAGTTTGATTAGTAGTAATTATACATAAAAACTATGTATTATTACTCTCGGCTCTTGAAACCTCGTTTTCTCCCCGTTTGGGCCTTAATCGGCTATTTTAAGGTCTTGTTTAGACCAATCGGGACTCAAAGTTTCACATTTGGTAAAACTTCTCAATTAAGAATAGAAATTAGTATAATTAGCAGTAATTATACATAAAAACTATATATCACTTCTCCTGACTTTCGAAAACTGTATTTTCTCCCCGTTTGGACCCTATTAGGCTCTTATAAGGCCCTTTTCGGGCCAATAGGGGCTAAAAGTTTCAGTTCTGGTCAAACTTCCCAATTAACACTAGAAAAAAGGTTAATCAATAGAAATTGTATATAGAACTACGTAATACATTCTCGGCCCTTGAAAATCATGTTTTCCTCCCATTTGGTCCATATTCGGCTCTTATAAGTCCTACTTCAGGCCAATCGGGGCTGAAAACTTGACTTTTAGTAAAAATTATATATAAAAACTATCAATACTACTCCCAGCTCTTGAAAACCTCATTTTCTCCCGGTTTATTAGGCTGCATTCGCCTATTATACGGCTTACTTCAGGCCAATCGGGACTGAAATTTTGACTCTTGATCAAACTTCCTAATTAACACTAGAAATAAGATTAATTAGTAGTAATTGTACATAGTAACTATGTTATACCACTCTCATCTTTTGAAAACCAAGTTTTACTTTTGTTTAAACCCTATTTGGCTCTTATATAAAGCCTAGTTCTGACTAATAAGGGCTGAAGGTTTGACTTTTAGTCAAACTTCCTAATTAGGATTAGAAATAAGATTGATTGTAGTAATTGTACATAGAGACTTTGTAACATCCCTCTCAGCTCTTGAAAACCATGTTTTCCTAGGGTTAGGACCCTATTTAGTACTTATATGGCCGAATTCAGCCTAATCGGGGCTGAAAGTTTGACTTTTTGTTAAACTTTCAAATTAAAAATATTTCAAGTTTAATTAATAGTAGTTATACATAGAAACTATGTGATACTACTAAAAGCTCTTGAAATCCATGTTTTCTTCCGTTTTTGGCCCTATTCGGCTCTTATAAGGCCTAGTTGGGGCTAATCAGGGCGAAAGTTTGACTTTGGCCAAAATTTCCTATTAAGACTAGAAACAAGTTTAATTAGTAGTAATTATACCTAAAAACTATATAATACTACTCCCTATTTGGGTCCTATTCAGCTCATATAATAACTTATTCAGGCTAATCGTGGCTGAAAGTTTGACTTTTGGTTATAACTTCCTAATTAACACTACAAACAAGTTTAGGTAGTAGTAATTGTACATAGAAACTATGTAATACCACTCTCAGCATTTGAAACCATATTTTCTCCCCATTTGGGCCCTAATATGCACTCATAAGATTTGACTTTTAGTCAAACTTCCTCATTAAGCCTTAAAACAAGTTTACTTAGTAGTAATTATATAAAAAACTATGAAACACTACTCCGGGCTCTTGAAAACTGCATTTTTACCCGTTTGAGCCCTATTCGATTCTTATAATGCTTAGTGTAGGCTATCTAGGGCTGAAAGTTTGATTTTAGCTTAAACTTCCCAATTAACACTAGAAACATGGTTCATTAGCAGTAATTGTATATAAAAACTATGTAATACCACTCTCACCACTTGAAAACCATGTTTTCCCTAAGTTTGGACCGTATTTGGCTATTATAAGCCCTACTTCTAGCTAATCGGGTAGAAAGTTAGAATTTCAATCTGACTTCCAAAATAAGAATGAAAACAAGCCTAATAGTAATTGTACATAAAAACTATGTAACACCATTCACGGCCTTTGAAAATCATGTTTTCCTCCCGTTTGGTCCCCATTCGGCTCTTATGAGGCCTAGTTCAGGCCAATCGGGGCTGAAAGTTTGACTTTCAGTCAAACTTCTCAATTAAGACTAGAAACTAGTTTAATTAGTAGTATTTATATATAAAAATTATGTATTACTACTCTTGGCTTTTGAAAACTGTATTATCTCCCCGGCTGGACCTTATTTGGCTCTTATAAGGACTAGTTCAGGCTAATCAGGGCTGAAAGTTTGACTTTTGATCAAACTTTTCAATTAATATTAGAAACAAGGTTAATTAGTAATAATTGTATGTAGAAACTATGCAATAATACTCTCAGCCCTTGAAAACCATGATTTTCTCCCGTTAAGGCCTTATTCAGCTTATATAAGGTCTAGCTCAGGCTAATCGGGCTGAAAGTTTGACTTTAGGTAAACTTCTAAATTAAGACTAGAAACTAGTTTAGTAATTATACATAAAAACTATGTATTACTACTCTCGGCTCTTGAAACCTCGTTTTTTCTCCGTTTGGGCCTTAATCGGCCATTATAAGGTCTTATTCAGGCTAATCGGGACTGAAAGTTTGACTTTTAGTAAAACTTCTCAATTAATACTAGAAACTAGTATAATTATTAGTAATTATACATAAAAACTATAATTACTGCTCCTAACTTTTGAAAACTGTAGTTTCTCCCCGTTTGGACCCTATTAGGCTTTTCTAAGGCCCTTTTCAGGCCAATAGATGCTAAAAGTTTCAGTCTGGTAAAACGTCCCAAATAATACTAGAAAAAAGGTTAATCAACAGAAATTGTACATAGAACTATGTAATATCGTTCTCGGTCCTTAAAAATCATGTTTTCCTCCCGTTTGGTCCCTATTCGGCTCTTATAAAGGCCTACTTCAGATCAATCGGGGCTGAAAAATTGACTTTTAGTAAAACTTATCAATTATGACTAGAAACTAGTTTAATTTGTAGTAATTATACATAAAAACTATGTATTACTACTCTCGACTCTTAAAAACCTCGTTTTCTCCTCGTTTGGGGCCTTAATCGGCTATTATAAGGCCTAGTTCACGCGAATCGGGGCTCAAAGTTTGACTTTTGGTCAAACTTCCCAATTAACACTATAAACAAGATTAATTAGTAGTAATTATACATAGAAACTATGTACTACTATTCACAGCCCTTGAAAATCATGTTTTTCTCCCGTCTGGTCTCTATTTGGCTCTTATAAGGTCTAGTTCATGCCAATCTGAGATGAAAGTTTTACATTTGGTCAAACATAGAAATAAGTTTAATTAGTAGTAATTATACATAAAAATTATGTCATTCTACTCTCGGCTCTTGAAAACCTTGTTTTCTCCCTGTTTGGGCTTTATTCGGCTCTTATGAGGCGTTCAGGGTGATAAGGGCTGAAAGTTTGACTTTAGGTCAAACTTTCCAATTAATACTAGAAATAATATTAATTAGTACTAATTATACATAAAAATTATGTAAAACCACTCCAGCACTTGAAAACCTTATTTTCTCCCATTTTGGACCCTATTAGGCTCTATAAGGCCCTTTTCAGGCCAATAGGGGCTAAAAGTTTCAGTTCTGGTCAAACTTCCCAATTAACACTAGAAAAAAGGTTAATCAATAGAAATTATACATAAAACGTAATACCATTCTCGGCCCTTGAAAATCATGTTTTCCTCCCGTTTGGTCCCTATTCCGCTCTTATAAGGCCTACTTCAGGCCAATCGGAGCTGAAAACTTGACTTTTAGTAAAACTTTTCAATTAAGACTAGAAACTAGTTTAATTTGTAGTAATTATATATAAAAACTATGTATTACTACTCTCTGCTCTTGAAACCTCGTTTTCTCCCCGTTTGGGCCTTAATCGGCCATTATAAGGTCTTGTTCAGGCCAATAAGGACTGAAAGTTTCACTTTTTGTAAACTTCTCAATTAAGACTAGAAACTAGTATAATTAGTAGTAATTATACATAAAAACGATATATTACTACTCCTGACTTTTGAAAACTGTATTTTCTTCCCGTTTAGATCCTATTAGGCTCGTATAAGGCCCTTTTCAGGCCAATAGGGGCTAAAAGTTTCAGTTCTGGTCAAACTTCCCAATTAACACTAGAAAAGGGTTAATCAATAGAAATTGTACATAGAACTACGTAATACCAATCTCGGCCCTTTAAAATCATGCTTTCCTCCCGTTTGGTCCCTCTTCGGCTCTTATAAGGCCTACCTTAAGGCCAAGCGGGGCTGAAACTTGACTTTTAGTAAAACTTCTCAATTAAAACTAGACACTAGTTTAATTAGTAGTAATTACACATAAAAACTATGTATTACTACTCTCAGCTCTTAAAAACCTTGTTTTCTCCCCGTTTGGGCCTTAATCGGTTATTATAAGGCCTAGTTCACACCAATCGGGGCTCAAAGTTTGACTTTTGGTCAAACTTCCCAATTAACACTATAAACAAGATTAATTAGTAGTAATTATACATAGAAACTGTGTAATACTATTCACGGCTCTTGAAAACCATGTTTTCCTCCCGTTTAGTCTCTATTTGGCTCTTATAAGGCCTAATTCGGCCAATCGGAGATGAAAGTTTGACTTTTGGTTAAACATAGAAATAAGTTTAATTAGTAGTAATTATACATAAAAACTATGTTATTCTCCTCCCGGCTCTTGAAAACCTCGTTTGCTCCCTGCTTGGGCTTTGTTCGGCTCTTATTAGGCCTAGTTTAGGCTGATAGGGTCTGAAAGTTTAACTTTTGATTAAACTTTCCAATTAACAGTAGAAATAAGGTTAATTAGTACTAATTGTACATAAAAAGTATGTAATACCACTCTCAGTACTTGAAAACCTTATTTTCTCCCGTTTTGGTCCTATTCGGCTCTAATAAGGCCTAATTCACGCAAATAAGACTGAAGGTTTGACTTTTGGTCAAACTTTATAATTAAGACTAAAAACAAGTTTAATTAGTGGTAGTTATACATAAAAACTATGTGATACCATTCTCGGTTCTTGAAAATCATGCTTTCTCCCTGTTTGTGGCCTATTTAGCTCTTACAATGCCTAGTTCAGGCCAATCGGGGCTAAAATTTAACTTTTGGTCAAACTCCCAGATTAAGATGAGAAACAACTTTAATTTGTAGTAATTGAACATAGAAATTACGTAATACTACTATCAGCTCTTTAAAACCACATTTTACCTTCGTTTGGCCTATATTCAGCTCTTATAAGGCCTTGTTCAGGCCAATCGGGGTTGAAAGTTTGACTTTTGATCAAACTTCACAATTAAGAGGAGAACCAGTTTAATTAGTAGTAATTATACATAAAAATTATGTAATACAACTCACGACTCTTGAAAATCGCATTTTCTCCCCGTTTGGGCCCTATTTGGCTCTTATAGGGCCTATTTCAAGCCAATTTTAGGGCTGAAAGCTTGACTTTAGATCAAACTTCCCAATTAACTCTAGAAACAAGGTTAATTAGCAGTAATTATACATAAAAATTATGTAATACTACTAACAGCTCTTGAAAACCTTAATTTTCTCCCATTTGGGGTCTTATTCGGCTCTTATAAGGCCTAACTCAAGCCAATCAGGGCTGAAAGTTTTACTTTTGACCAAACTTCCTAATTAAGACTAGAAACACATAAAATTAGTAGTAAATTTACATAAAAATTATGTAATACCACTCAAGACACTTGAAAATATGTTTTCTCCCCGTTTGAACCCTATTTGACTAGGGCCTAATTAATTCAGGTAAATTTGGGCTGAAAGTATGGCTTTAGGTCAAACATTCAGATTAAGACTTAAAATTACATTAATTAGCAGTAATTATGTACAGAAACTATGTAATACTACTCTCGGCTCTTGAAAAATCGCGTTTTCTTCTCATTTGGCCCTTATTCTGCGCTTATAAAGCCGAGTTCAGGGCAATCGGGGTTTAAAGTTTGACTTTTAATTAAAATTTCTAATTAAGACTAGAAACAAGTTAATTTTAAGTAATTATACATAAAACTATGTAATTCTACTCCCGGCTATTGAAAACCTCAAATTTTCTCCGTTGGGGCCCTATTCGGCTCGTATAATGCAAATATTTGAGGCTAATCAGGGCTGAATTTGACTTTTGATTAAACTTTCCTATTTAGACTAGAAACAAAGTTAAGTAATAGTAAATGCACATAGAAACTATGTAATTCCACTCCCGGCTCTTGAAATTCTCATTATCTTCTCATTTGGGTTTTATTCAGCTCTTATAATACCTAGTTTAGGCTAATCGGGGCTGAAAGTTTGACTTTTTATCAAACTTTCAAATTAAAAATAGAAACAAGTTTAATTAGTAGTAGTTATACATAGAAACTATGTGATACTACTGCAGGCTGTTGAAATCCATGTTTTCTCCCTGTTTTTGGCCCTATTCGGCTCTTATAAGGCCTAACTAGGGCCAATCAAGTCTGAAAGTTTGACTTTGGCCAAACTTTTCAATTAAGACTAGAAACAAGTTTAATTAGTAGTAATTATACCTAAAAACTATGTAATACTACTCCTCGTTTGGGTCCTATACAACTCATATAATAACTAGTTTAGGCCAATCGTGGCTGAAAGTTTGACTTTTAGTTAAAACTTCCAAATTAAGACTAGAAACAAGTTTAGGTAGTAGTAATTGTATATAGATATTATGTAATACAACTCTTGGCTCTTTAAACCATGTTTTCTTCCCATTCGGGCCATATTCGGCTCTTATAAGGCTTAGTTCATGCTAATCGGGCCTAAAAGTTTGATTTTTGATCAAAATTTCTAACAAGACTAGAAACAAGTTTAATTAATAGTAATTAACATAAAAACTATGAAATACTACTCCCATATCTTGAAAACCGCAATTTCTCCCTGTTGGGCCCTATTAGCTCTTATAAGGTCGAGTTCAAACCAAACGGAGCTAAAAGTTTGATATTTGGTTTAACATTTCCATTAATACTAGAAACACGGTTAATTGTAGTAATTGTACATAGAAACTATGTAATACCACTCTCAGCTCTTGTAAACCATGTTTTCCTCCAGTTTGGGCCTTATTTGGCGCTTATTTGGCCGAGTTCAGGCCAATCGGGGCTGAAAGTTTGACTTTTGGTCAACCTTTAGATTAAGAATAAAAACAAGTTTAATTTATAGTAATTATGTATAAAACTATTATTACTTTTTTTGGCTCTTGAAAATCTCATTTTCTCCCCGTTTAGGCCCTATTCAGCTCTTATAAGGTCCAGTTCAGGCCAATCAGGGTTGAAAGTTTGACTTTTGGTCAAACTTTTAATTAAGACTAGAAATAAGGTTTATTAACAGTAATTGTATATAAAACTATGTAATACCATTCACGGCCCTTGGAAACCATATTTTCCTCCCGTTTGGTCCCTATTCAGTTCTTATAAGGTTTAATTTAGGCCAATCAGGGCTGAAAGTTTGAATTTTGGTTAAAAACTTCCAAATTAGCACTAGAAATAAGGTTAATCAGTAGTAATTGTACATTGAACTATGTAACACCATTCATGGCCCCTGTAAACCATGTTTTCCTCCTATTTGATCCCTATTCGGCTCTTATTTAAGCCTAGTTATGCCAATTGGAGCTGAAACTTTGACTTTTGAAAAAACTTCTCAATTAAGACTAGAAACAAGTTTAATTAGTATTAATTATACATAAAAACTTTGTGCTACTACTCTCGGCTCTTGAAAACCTCATTTTCTCTCTGTTTGGGCCTTAATCGGCTCTTATAAGGCCTACTTCAGGCCAAACGGTGCTGAAGGTTTGACTTTTGGTCTTACTTCTCAATTAATACTAGAACCAAGTGTAACGAATAGTAATTATTCATATAAACCATGTAATACTACTCTCGGCTCATGAAAACTATATTTTCTCCTAGTTTGGACCCTATTCGGCCTTTATAAGGCCTAGTTTGACCAATCGAGGTTGAAAATTTGACTTTTGATCAAAATTTCTAATTAAGACTAGAAACAAGTAGTAGTAATTACACATAAAAACTATGTAATTCTACTCACGGCTCATGAAAACCTCGATTTCTCCCTGTTTGGACCCAATTCGGCTCTTATAAGATAATTTCAGGCCAATCGAGACTGAAAGTTTGACTTTTGGTCAAACTTGCCAATTAAGACTAGAACAAGGTTAATTAGTAGTAGATGTATATAGAAACTATGTAATTTCACTCACAGCTCTTGAAAATTATGTTTTCTTCCCGCTTGGTCTCATTCGGCTCTTATAAGGCCTAGTTCAAGCCAATCGGGGCTGAAAGTTTGATTTTGGTAAAACTTTCAGATTAACAATACAAACAAGTTTAACTAATAGTAGTTAAACATAGAAACTATTTAATAATACTCCCGGCTCTTGAAAATCTTATTTTCTCCCCGTTTGGATCCTATTTGGCTTATATAAAGCCTAGTTCAGACCAATCGGAGCTGAAAATTTGACTTTTGGTCAAACTTCCCAATTAAAACTAGAAATAAGGTTAGTTTATAATATTGTACATAGAAACTGTATAATGCCACTCTCAGCACTTGAAACTATATTTTCTTCCCATTTGGCATATTCTACACTAAGAAGGGCTATTTCAGGCAAACAAGGGCTTAAGGTTTGACTTTTGGTCCAACTTACTAATAAAGATTTAAAACAAGTTTAATTTTTAGTAATTATATATAAAAGCTATATAATACTACTCTGGGCTTATGAAAATCACATTTTTCTCTCATTTTGGCCCTATTCGGCTCTTATTAGGCCTAGTTTAGGCTAACATGGGCTTAAAGTTTGTTTTTTGGTTAAACTTCCTAATTAACACTGTAAAAAAGGTTAGTTAGCAATAATTATATATAGAAACTATTAAATGCCACTCTCAGCTCTTGAAAATCATGTTTCCTCCTGTTTGGGCCCTATTTAGCTCTTATAAGGCCTAGTTCTGGAAAATCAAGGCTAAAAGTTTGACTTTTGATCAAACTTCTAAATTAAAAATAGAAACAAGTTTAATTAGTTGTAGTTACACATAGAAACTATGTGATACTACTCTTGGCTATTGAAAATCATATTTTCTCCTCGTTTGGTCCCTACTTGGCTCTATAAGTCCTGGTCAGGCCAATCGGGATTGAAAGTTTCAGTTTTGGTAAAACTTTCCAATTAAGACTAGAAACAAATTTAATTAGTAGAAAATAAATATAAAAACTATATAATACCACTCTTGGCTCTTGAGAAGCTCATTTTCACCCGTTTGTGTCTTATTCAGCTCTTATAAGGCGTAGTTCAGCCGATCAGGGCTGAAACTTTGACTTTAGGTAAAATTAATAGTAATTGTATATAGAAACTCTGTAATACCACTCTCAGATCTTCAAAACCATATTTTCTCTCATTTGGGCCCTATTAAGCTTTTATAAGGCCTAGTTCAGGCCAATAAGAGCTGAAGATTTGACTTTTAGACAAACTTCCTAAATAAGACTAAAAAAAGGTTTATTTAATAGTAATTATACATAAAAAAATATGTAATACTCCTCTCGGCTCTTGAAAACTGCGTTTTTTACCCCATTTGGACCATATTTGGCTCTTAAAAGGCCTAGTTCAGGTCAATCGGGGCTGAAAGTTTGAATTTTGGTCAAACTTCCCAATTAACAGCAGAATGAAGATTAATCAGCTGTGATTATACATGAAAACTATGTAATACCATTCACGGCCCTTGAAAACCACGATTTCCACCCGTCTGGTCCCTCTTCGGCTCTTATAAGGTCTAGTTCAGGCCAATCGGGGCTGAAAGGTTAAATTTTGGTCAACCTTTCAAATTAAGAATAGAAACAAGTTTAATTTATAGTAATTATATATAAAAACTATGTAATGCTACTCTCGTCTCTTAAAAACCTCATTTCTTTTTCTTGGGCCCTATTCAGCTCTTAATAAGGCCTAGTTCATTCCGATCGAGGCTGAAAGTTTGACTTTTGATCAAACTTCTCAATTGATACTAGAAATAAAGTTAATTATTAGTAATTGCTTATAGAATATATAATACCACTCATGGCTCTTAAAAGCCATATTTTCCTCCCATTTGGGCCTTATTCGGCTCTTACAAGGCCTAGTTTAAGCCAATTGGGGCTGAAAGTATAACTTTTAGTCAAACTTCCAATTAAGAATAGAACAAGTTTAATTAATGATAATTATACATAAAACTATGTGGTACTACTCCCAACTTTTGAACCTTATTTTCTCACTATTTGGGCCCAATTCGGCACTTATAATGCCTAGATTTAGGCCAATCAGAGCTAAAAGTTTGACTTTTAGTCAAACTTCCATATTAAGACTACAAACAAGTTTAATTAGAAGTAATTACACGTAGAAACTTTTTAATACTACTCCGGGCTCTTTAAAACCACGATTTCTCCCCGTTTAGGCCATATTCGGCTCTTATAAGGTCTAATTCAGGCCATCGGGGTGAAATTTTGACTTTAAATCAAACTTCCCAATTAACGCTGGAAGCAAGTTTAATTTGAAGTAATTATACATAAAAACTATGTAATACTACTCCCGGATCTTGAAAACAGCATTTTCTCCCTATTTGGAACATATTCGGCTCTTATAAGGCCTAATTTAACCATTCAAGGCCCTTGAAAACTTTGTTTTCCTCCCGTTTGTATCCTATTCGACAATATAAGGCCTAGTTCAGGCGAATCAGGGCTGAAAATTTGACTGTCGGTCAAACTTTCCACTTAATACTAGAAAAAGGTTAATTAGTAATAATTGTACATAGAAACTATGTAATGCCACTGTCAGCTCTTGAAAATCATGTTTTCCTCCCGTTTGGGCCCTAACCGGCTCTTATAAGGCCTAATTTAACCAATCGGTACTGAAGTTTGACCTTTGCTGAAACTTTCAAGTTTAATTAGAAGTAGTTCTACATAGAAACTATGTGATACTACTACTGGCTCTTGAAAACGATGTTTTCTCTCTGTTTGGGCCATATTCGGCTCTTATAAGGCTTAGATTCAACCAATCGGTATTGAAAGTATGACTTTTGGTCAAACATCCTAATTAAGATTAGAAACAAATTTAATTTGTAGTAATTATATATATAAACTATATTATACTACTCATGAGTCTTGAAAACCTCATTTTCTCCCCGTTTGGGGCCCTAATCGACTATTATCGGCCTAGTTCAGGCCAACCGGGCTGAAAGTTTGACTTTTGATCAAACTTTCCAATTAACATAAAAAAAAGGTTAATTAGTAGTAATTGCACATAAAAACTATGTAATACTACTCTCAACTCTTGAAAATCATGTTTTTCTACCGTTTGGCCCCATTCGGCTCAGTTCAAGCCAATATGGGTTAAAGGTTTGACTTTTGGTGATTCCTAATTAAGACTAGAAACAAGTTTAATCAGCAATAATTATACATAAAAATTATGTAATACTACTTTCAATTCTTGAAAACTGCATTTTCCCCCTGTTTGGACCCTATTCAACTCTTATAAGGTAGTACAGGCCAATCAAGGCTGAAAGTTTGACTCTTAGTCAAACTTTTCAATTAATACTGGAAACAAGGTTAATTAGTAGTAATTGTACGAAGAAACTATATATCACCATTCACGGCTCTTGAAAAGCATGTTTTCCTCCAGTTTGGTCCCTACTCGGCTCTTATATAAGGCCTAATTCAGGCCAATCAGGGTTGAAAGTTTGAATTTTGGTAGAACTTCCCAATTAAAACTAGAAATAAGTTTAACTAGTAGTAATTAAGCATAAAAACTATGTATTACTATTCTCGATCTTGAAAACATCATTTTCTCCCTGTTGGGCCATATTCAGCTCTTATAATCCGGCCAATCGGGCCTGAATGTTTGACTTTTAGTCAAACTTCTCAATTAAGATAGGAATAAGTTTAATTAACAATAATTACACATAAAATTAAGTAATACTACTCTCAGCTCTTTAAAACAGTATTTTATCCCTTTTTGGATCTATTTCTTTTGCTCTTATAAGGCCTAATTCAGGTCAATCGGGGCTGAAAGTTTGACAGTTGGTCAAACTTTCCAATTAACACTAGAAACAAAGTAATTAGTAATAATTGAACATAGAAACTATGTAATACCTTTCACGACCCTTGAAAACCATGTTTCCTCCCGTTTGGTCCCTATCCGGCTCTTATAAGGACTACTTTCGACAAATTGAGGTTGAAAGTTTGACTTTTAATAGAACTTCCTAATTAAGACTAGAAACAAGTTTAATTCGTAGTAATTATACAAAAAAACTATGTAATACCCTCGGCTATTGAAAATGAGAGTAAAACATGGCTCTTATAAGGCGTAATTCAGGCCAATCGGAGCTGAAAGTTTGAATTTTGGTCGAAATTCATAATTAACACTAGAAAAAAATTTAATTAGTAGTAATTGTACATAAAAACTATGTAATACTATTCACGACCCTTGAAAACCATGTTTTACTCTCGTTTGGTCCCTTTTCGGCTCTTATAAGGCCTAATTTAGGCCAATAAGCTGAAAGTTTGACTTTTGATCAAACTTACAAATTAAGACTAGAAACAAGTTTAATCTATAGTCGTTATACATAAAAACTATGTAATACTACTCCTGGCTCTTGAAAACCTTATTTTCTGTCCGTTTAGGTCCTATTCAGCTCTTATAAGGCCTAGTTCAGACCAATCGGGACTGAAAGTTTGACTTCTGGTCAAACTTCCAATTAACACTAGTAACAAGATTAATTAGAAGAAATAGTATATAGAAACTATATAATACCACTCACTGCTCTTGAAAATCATGTTTTTCTTCCGTTTGGGCCCTATTCGGCTCTTATAATGCCCAGTTCAGGCCAGTCTGGGTTAAATGTTTGATTTTTAGTTAAACTTCTCAATTTAGAATATAAAAAAGTTTAATTAGTAGTAATTATATAAAAAAAACTATGTGATACTACTCTCAGTGCTTGAAAACATTGTTTTCTTCTCGTTTGGGCCCTATTCGGTTATTACAATGCTAATTCTGGCCAAACGGGGTTGGTTGGTCAAACTTCCAGATTAAGACTAGAAACAAGTTTAATTAGTAGTAATTGTGCGTAGAAACTATGTAATACTACTCTTGGCTCTTTAAAGCCATGTTTTCTCCCTGTGTAGGCCATATTCGGCTCTAATAAGGCCTAGTTCAGGCCAATCGAGGCTGAAAGTTTGATTTTTGATCAAACTTTCTAATTAAGACTTAAAACAAGTTTAATTAGAAGTAATTATAACTAAAAACCATGTAATACTACTCCTGGCTCTTGAAAATCGCATTTTCTACCCATTAGGGCCCTATTCTGCTTTATAAAACCTACTTCAGACCAATCAGAGCTGAAAGTTTAACATTTGGTCAAACTTCTCAATTAACACTAGAAACAAGGTCAATTAGCAGTAATTATACATAGAAACTATGTAATACCACTCACAGCTCTTGAAGACAATGTTTTCCTCCGGTTTGGGCCTTATTCGGTTCTTATAAGCCTAGTTCAGGCCATTCGGGACTGGAAGTATGTCTTTTTGTCAAACTTTCCAATTAACATTGTAAATAAGGTTAAGTAGTAGCAACAGTACATAAAAAATATGTAACACCACTCTCAGTTCTTGAAAACCATGTTTTCTCCTGTTTAGGCCTTATTCGACTCTTATAAGGCCTAGTTCCGGCCAGTAAGGGTTGAAGGTTTGACTTTTGGTCAAATTTCCTAATTAAGATTAGAAACAAGTTTAATTAGTAGTAATTATACATAAAAACTATATAACACTATTTCGGCTCTCGAAAACTATATTTTCCTCCTGTTTGAACCCTATTCGGCTCTTATAAGACCCAGTTTAAGATAATCGGAGCTGAAAGTTTGACTTTTAGTTAAGCTCCTAATAAGTATTAAAAATAAAGTTAATTAATAGTAATTGTATAAAAAAAACTATGTAATACCATTTAAAGCCCTTGAAAATCAAGTCCCTATTTGGCTCTTATAAGGCCTAGTCCAGGCTAATCGGGGCTGAAAGTTTGACTTCTGATCAAACTTTCAAATTAAGAATAGAAACAAGTTTAATTAATAGTTGTTATATATAGAAATAATGTGATACTACTCCCGGCTCTTGAAAATCATGTTTTCTCCGTGTTTGGGCCCTATATCCAGCTCTTATAAGGCCAAGTTCAAGCTAATCATCGTTGAAAGTTTGATTTTTGGTCAAACTTCCTAACTAAGACTAGAACAAGTTTAATTAGTAGTAATTATATATAACAACTATGTCATACCACTTTCGGCTCTTGAAAACCTCATTTTGTCCCCGTTTGGGCCCAACCGGCTCTTATAAATAAGGCCAAGTCAGGCCAATCGAGGCTGAAAGTTTGATTTTTGGTCAAACTTCCCAAAGAACACTAGAAACAAGGTTAATTAGTAGTAATTATACGTAGAAACTATATAATACCACTCTCAGCTCTTGAAAACCATGTTCTCCTCCTCTTTGGACCCTATTCGGCTCTTATAAGTCCTGCTGAAGTTTGAATTTTAGTCAAACTTCCTCATTAAGAATATAAAAAAGTTTAATTAGTAAGATTTATGCATAAATATTATGTAATACTGCTCTTAGCTCTTGAAAAATGCATTTTCTCCCCGTTTAGACCTTATTCGGCTCTTATAAGGCCTAATTCAGGCCAATCGAGACTGAAAGTTTAACTCTTAGCCAAACTTTCCAATAACACTAGAAACAATATTAATTAACGGTAATTATACATAAAAACTAAGTAATAATACTCCCGGCTCTTGAAACTACATTTTCCCTGCGTTTGGGTCCTATCGGCTCTTAGAAGACCTAGTTCAGGCCAATCAGAGTTGAAAGTTTGACTTTTGGTCAAACTTCTGAATTAATTCTAGAAACAAGATTAATTAG
Source organism: Agave tequilana (assembly GCA_038442645.1). Lineage (NCBI taxonomy): Eukaryota > Viridiplantae > Streptophyta > Magnoliopsida > Asparagales > Asparagaceae > Agave > Agave tequilana. Next base: position 157,020 of record JAVJIF010030060.1, on the reverse strand, counting down.
TAATAATTGTACATAGAAACCATATTTTTCTCCTATTTGGGCCCTATTCGGCTCTTATAAGGCCTAGTTTAAGCTAATAAGGGCTGAAGGTTTGACTTTGGGTCAAACTTCTAAATTAAGATTAGAAATAATTTTAATTAGCGATAATTATACATAAAAACTTTGTAGTACAATTCACGGCCCCTTAAAAATCATGTTTTCCTCCTGTTTGGTCCTTATTCGACTCTTATAATGCCTAGTTCAAGCCAATCGGGGCTGAAAGTTTGACTTTTGGTCAAACTTTTAAATTATGACTAGTAACAAAGTTTAATTAGGAGTAACTGTATATGGAAACTATGTGATACAACTCTTGACTCTTGAACACTATATTTTCTTCCCGTTTGAACCCTATTCGGCTCTTATAAGGCCTAGGTTTAGCATAACCAGAGCTGAAAGTTTAAGTTTTGATCAAACTTTCAAATTAATACTAGAACAAGGTTAATTAGAAGTAATTATACATAGAAGCTATGCAATACCACTTTCAGCTATTGAAAACAAAGTTTTCCTATCGGTTGGGCCCTAATCGGCTCTACTAAGGCCTAATTCAGATCAATCGGCATTGAAAGTTTGACTTTTGGTCAAACTTTCAAATTAAGAACAAAAACAAGTTCAATTAGTAGTAGTTATACACGTAAACTATGTAATACTACTCCCGACTCTTGAAAATCATATTTTCTCACTGTTTGGGCCCTTTCGGCTATTAAAGATCTTATTCAGGCCAATCGAGGTTGAAAGTTTGACTTTGATAAAACAATCCCAATTAAGACTAGAAATAAGTTTAATTAGTAGTAATTATGCATAAAAACTATGTAATACTACTCTCCGCTCTTGAAAATCATGTTTTCTCCATGTTTGGGCCCTATTCGCTCTTATAAGGCCTCAGACCTATCGAGCTGAAAGTTTGACTTTATGTAAAACTTCCCAATCAACACTAGAAATAAGTTTAATTAGCAGTAAATATTTATAGAAACTATATAAGATAACTCACGACTCTTAAAAACCATGTTTTCTTCAAGTTCGGGCCTTATTCGGCTCTTATATGGCCCATTTCAAGCTAATTAGAACTGAAAGTTTGACTTTTAGTTAAACTTCCCAATTAAAAGTGGAAACAAGGTAAATTTGTATTAATTATACATAGAAACTATGTAATATCACTCTCAACTCTTGAAAACCATATTTTTTTCCTATTTGGGCCCTATTCTACTCTTATATAAAGCCTAGTCAGGCCAATAGGGTCTGATGGTGTGAGTTTTGGTCAAACTTTCAAATAAAATTAGAAACAAGTATAATTAGTAGTAATTATATATAAAAACTACATAAAACTACTCTCGGCTCTTGAAAGCCTCATTTTCTCCTTGTTTGGGCCCTATTTGACTCTTATAAGGCTTAGTTCAAGGCAATTAGAACTGAAATAGAAATAAATTTAATTAGTAGTAGTTATACATAGAAACTATGTGATACTATTCCCAGCTCTAGAAAACTAATTTTTGTCTCGTTTGGGCATTCGGCTCTTATAATTCCTAGTTCAGGCCAATCGGAGCTAAAATTTTGACTGACTTTTGGTTTAACTTCCAAATTAAGAATAGAAACAAGGTTAATTTATATTAATTGTACACAAAAACTATATAATATCACTCTTAGCTCTTGAAACAATATTTTCTTCCGGTTCGGGCCCTATACTGTACTTATAAAGCCTAATTCAGGCCAATAAGAGATTAATGTTCGACTTTTAGTCAAACTTCCTAATTAAAACTGAAAACAATTTTAATTAGTAGTATAGGGCCCAAAAGGAAAAAACTTTTTTTCAACCGTTTGGGCCCTATTCAGCTCTTATAAGGCCTAGTTTAGGCTATCAAGGGCTGAAAGTTTAATTTTTGGTCAAACTTCCCAATTAACACTAGAAACAAGATTTAATTCACAGTAATTGTACATGGAAACTATGTAATATCACTCTCAGCTCTTGAAAATCATGTTTTCCTCTTGTTTGGGCCCTATTTGGCTCTTATAAGGCCTTGTTCTGTCTAATCGGGGTTGAAAGTTTGACTTTTGGTCAAACTTACAAATTAAGAATGGAAACAAATTAATTAGTTGTAGTTTATATATAGAAACTATGTGAACTACTCTCGAATCCTGAAAAACATGGTTTCTCCCCGTTTGAGCCCTATACGGCTGTTATAAGACCTGGTTCAGGCCAATCGGGGCTGAAAGTTTGACTTTTGGTAAAACTTCGCAATTAAGACTAGAAACAAGTTTAAGTAGTTGTAATTACACATAAAAACTATGTAATACTACTCCCGACTCTTGAAAACCTCTTTTATCCCTGTTTGGGCCTTGCTCGGCTCTTATATGGTGGCCTAGGCCAATCGGAGATGCAAATTTGACTTTAGGTCAGTAATCCCAATTATCGCTAGAAATAAAATAAATTAGTAGTAATTGTACATAGAAACTATGTAATACCACTATAAGCTCTTGAAAATCATTTTTCTTCCGGTTTGGGCCATATTCGGCTCCATAAGGCCTACTTCAGGCCAATAAGGGCTGAAAGTTTGTCTTTTGGTCAAACTTCCCAATTATGACTGGAATAAGTTTATTTAGTAATAATTATACATCAAAACTATGTAATACTATTCCTGACCTTTGAAAACTGTATTTTCTCTCCGATTGGACCCATTAGGCTCTTATAAGGCCAAATTCAGGCAATAAGAGTTGAAAGTTTCAATTTTAGTCAAACATCCCAATTAATACTAAGAATAAGGTTAATCAGTAGTAATTGTACATAGCACTATGTAATACCTTTTACGGTCCTTGAAAACCATATTTTCCTCCCATTTAGTCATTATTCGGCTCTTATAAGGTGTAGTTTAGGCTAATCGAGGCTAAAAGTTTGATTTTTAGTAAAACTTTCCAATTAAGATTAGAAACTAGTTTAATTAGTAATAATTACACATAAAAACTATGACTACTGCTAATGACTCTTGAAAACCTCATTTTCTCCCTATTTGGGCCCTAATCAGCTATTATAATGTCTAGTTTAGGCCAATAGGAACTAAAAGTTTAACTTCTGGTCAAACTTTCTCATTAACACCATTCATGGCCTTTGAAAACCATGTTTTGCTCCCGTTTGGCCCCTATTCGGCTCTTATGAGGCCCAGTTCAGGCCAATCGGGGCTGAAAGTTTGACTTTTAGTTAAACTTTTCAGTTAAGACTAGAAACTAGTTTAATTAGTAGTAATTATACATAAAAAACTATGTATTACTACTTTCGACTTTTGAAAACTGTATTTTCTCCCCAGTTGGACCTTATTCCGCACTTATAAGGACTAGTTCAGGCTAATCAGGGCTGAAAGTTTGACTTTTTGTCAAACTTTCCAATTTAATATTAGAAACATGGTTAATTAGTAATAATTGTATATAGAAACTATACAATACCACTCTGAGCCCTTGAAAACCATGTTTTCTCCCGTTTGGGCCCTATTCGGCTCATATAAGGTCTAGTTCAGGCTAATCGGGGCTGAAAGTTTGACTCTAGGTGAAACTTCTCAATTAAGACTAGAAACGAGTTTAATTAGTAGTAATTATACATAAAAATTATGTATTATTACTCTCGGCTCTTGAAACCTCATTTTCTCCCCGTTTGGGCCTTAATCGGCAATTATAAGGTCTTGTTCAGGCCAATCGGGACTGAAAGTTTCACTTTTAGTAAAACTTATCAATTAAGACTAGAAACTAGTATAATTAATAGTAATTATACATAAAAACTATGTATTACTACTCCTGACTTTTGAAAACTGTATTTTCTCCACGTTTGGACCCTATTAGGCTCTTATAAGGCCCTTTCAGGTCAATAGGGATTAAAAGTTTCAGTTCTGATCAAACTTCCCAATTAACACTAGAAAAAAGGTTAATCAATAGAAATTGTACATAGAACTATGTAATACCATCTCGGCCTTTGAAAATCATGTTTTCCTCCCGTTTGGTCCCTATTCGGCTCTTATAAGGCCTACTTCAGGCCAATCGGGGCTGAAAGCTTGACTTTTAGTAAAACTTCTCAATTAAAACTAGAAACTAGTTAATTAGTAGTAATTATATATAAAAACTATGTATTACTACTCTCGGCTCTTGAAGACCTCGTTTTCTCCCCGTTTGAGCCCTAATCAGCTATTATAAGGCCTAGTTCACGCCAATCGGGACTCAAAGTATGACTTTTGGTCAAACTTCCCAATTAACACTATAAACAAGATTAATGAGTAGTAATTGTATATAAAAACTATGTAATGCTATTCACGACCCTTGAAAACCATGTTTTCCTCCCGTTTGGTCTCTATTCAGCTCTTATAAGGCTTAAATTCAGGCCAATCAGAGATGAAAGTTTGACTTTTGGTCAAACTTAGAAATAAGTTTAATTAGTAGTAATTATACATAAAAACTATGTCATTCTGCTCCCAGCCCTTGAAAACCTCGTTTTCTCCCTGTTTAGGCTTTGTTCGGCTCTTATAAGGCCTAGTCAGGCTGATAGGGGCTGAAAGTTTGACTTTTGGTCAAACTTTCCAATTAACACAAGAAATAAGGTTAATTAGTACTAATTGTACCTAAAAAATATATAATACCACCCTCAGCACTTGAAAACATTATTTTCTCCCGTTTTGGTCCTATTCGGCTCTAATAAAGCCTAGTTCCGGCTAATAAGACTGAAGTTTGACCTTTGATAAAACTTTATAATTAAGACTAAAAACAAGTTTGTTAGTGGTAATTATACATAAAAACTATGTCATACTACTCTCGGCTCTTGAAAACCTCATTTTCTCCTCGTTTGGTGGCTCTTATATACCCAGTTCAGGCCAATCAGAGATGATAGTTTGACTTTTGGTCAAAGATGGAAATAAGTTTATTAATAGTAGTTGTACATAAAAACTATGTCATTCTACTCCCGACTCTTGAAAACCTCGTTTTCTCCCTGTTTGGGCTTTGTTCGGCTCTTATAAGGCCTAGTTCAGGCTGATAGGGGCTAAAAGTTTGACTTTTAGTCAAACTTTCCAATTAACATAAGAAATAAGGTTAATTAGTACTAATTGTACATAAAAATTATGTAATACCACTCTCAGCACTTGAAAACCTTATTTTCTCCCGTTTTGGTCCTATTCGGCTCTAATAAGGTCTAGTTCAGGCTAATAAGACTGAAGATTTAACTTTTAGTCAAACTTTATAATTAAGACTAAAAACAAGTTAATTAGTGATAATTATACATAAAAACTATGTCATACTACTCTCGGCTCTTGAAAATCTCGTTTTCTCCCCGTTTGGGCCCTAATCAGCTTTTATAAGGCTTACTCTAGCCAACAGGGCTGAAAAGTTTTACTCTTTGTCAAACTTTTCAATTAACACTAGAAACAAAGTTAATTAGTAGTAATTGTACATAGAAACTATGTAATACCATTTATGCCCTTTGAAAATCATGTTTTCCTCTTATTTGGTCCCTATTCGGCTCTTATAAAGCTTAGTTCAGGCCAATCAGGGTTAAAAGTTTGACTTATGATAAAACTACCCAATTAAGACGAGAAACAAGTTTAATTTGTAGTAAAACTACCCAATTAAGACGAGAAATAAGTTTAATTAGTAGTAATTATACATAAAACTATGTATTTCTTCTCCTTGCCCTTGGAAACCTTGTTTTTCCCTGTTTGTACCTTATTCGGCTCTAATGTTATAAGGTCTAGTCCAGACCAAACACGGCTGAAAGTTTGACTTTTAGTCAAACTTCACAATTAACACTAAAAATAAGGTAATTAGTCATAATTGTACATATAAACTATGTAATACCATTCACAACACTTGAAAACTATGTTTTCCTCCCTTTTTGTCCCTATTGGCTCTTATAAAACCAAGTTCAGGCCAAGTAGGGCTGAAAGTTTAACTCTTGATCAAACTTCCCAATTAACATTGAAAACAAGGTTAATTAGTAGTAGCTGTATATAAAAACTATTTAATACCATTCACGACCCTTGAAAACCTTGTTTTCCTCCCGTTTAGTCCCTTATTGACTCTTATAAGGCCAATCAGGACTGAAAGTTTCACTTTTGATCAAATTTTCAAATTAAGAATAGAAAAAAGTTCAAATTAATTTATAGTGGTTATACATAAAAAACTATGTAATACTACTCTCGGCTCTTAAAAACCTCGTCTTCTCCCTGTTTTGACCCTATTCAGCTCTTATAAGGCTTAGTTCAGGCCAATGAGGGTTAAAAGTTTGTCTTTGGGTTAAATTTCAATTAATACTAGAAACAAGGTTAATTAGTCATAATTGTACATATAAACTATGTAATACCATTCACAGCATTTGAAAACTATGTTTTCCTCCCTTTTTGTTGTCGTCTCTTTTAAGACCTTGTTCAGGCCAATCAGGGATGAAAGTCTCACCTTGGTTCAAAGTTCCTAATTAAGACTAGAAATAAGGATAATTAGTAGTAATTATATATAGAAACTATATAGTACCACTAACGGCTCTTGAAAACGATGTTTTCTCCCTCATTTGGGCTCTATTCGGCTCTATTAAGGTCTAGTCAAGCAAATCGAAGTTGAAAGTTCGACTTGTGCTCAAACTTCCCAATTTAGAGTAGGAATAAGGTTAATTAACAGTGATTGTACATTGAAACTATGGAATACTACTTTTGGCAATTGAAAGTCATGTTTCTCCCCATTTAGGCCTTATTCAGTTCTTTAAGGCCTAGTTCAGGCTAATTGGGACTGAAAGTTTTACTTTAGGTCAAGCTTCTCATTTAAGACTAGAAATAAGGTTAATTAGTAGTAATTGAACATATAAACTATGTAATACTAATTTGGCTCTTGAAAAACACATTTTCTCCCTGTTTGGGCCCTATTTGGCTCTAATATGGCCTCGTTCTAGTCAGTCGGAGTTGAAAATTTGACTTTTGGTCACACATCATAATTAAAACTAGAAAAAGTTTAATTAGTAGTAATTGTACATAGAACCTTTGTAATACTACTCGCGGTTCTTGAAAGCCACGTTTTCTTCCTATCTAGGCCTTATTCGGCTCCAATAAAGCCTACTTTAGGCCATCGGAGTTGAAAGTAAAATAAGGTTAATTAGTAGTAATTGTACATTGAACTTATATAATACAACTCATTGCTCTTGAAAACCACATTTTCTCCTTATTTAGACACTTTTTGGAACTTATAAGGCCTAGTTCAGATAATCAGGGTTGAAAGTTTGACATTTGATCAAACTTCGCTATTAAAACTTGAAATAAGATTAATTTGTAGTAAATTATCATAGGAACTAAGCAATATTAATCTCAGCTCTTGAAAACCATGTTTTCTCTCCGTTGGGTCCCATTCGGCTCTTATAAGGCCTAGTTCAGGTCAAACGTGGCAAAAAGTTTGGTTTTTGTCAAACTTCTCAATTAAGACTAGAAACGAGGTCAATTAGTAGTAATTGAACATATAAAGTATGTAATAGCACTCCTGGCTTTTGAAAATCACATTTTTCTCATTTGGGCCTAATTTGGCTCTTATTTGGCCTCTTTCAGGTCAATCGCAGGGTTGAAAATTTGACGTTCGGTCAAACTTGCCAATTAAAACTAGAAAATGTTTACTTATTATAGTAGTTATACATAGAAACTATGTAATATTACTCCCAGCTATTGAAAACCATATTTTCCCTCAGCATCAGCCCTATTTGGCTCTTACAAGGACTAGATTAGGCCAATCAGGGCAGAAAGTTTGACTTTTGGTCAAACTTCTCAGTGAAAACTAGAAATAAGGTTAATTAGTTATAATTGTACATAAAAACTATATAACCACACTCACGGCTCTTGAAAACCTTGTTTTCTCTCATTTGGTCCCTATTCGGTTCTTTAAAGTCCTAGTTCAGGCCAATTAGGGATGAAAGTTGACTTTGAGTCAAATTTCCAAATTAAGACTAGAACAAGATTAAATAGAAGTAATTGTACATTAAAACTATGTAATACTACTTTCGGGTCTTCAAAACCACGTTTTTTTTCCCTGTTTGGGTCCCATCGAACTCTTATAAGGGTTAGTTCATGCCAATCGGGGCTCAAAGTTAGGCTATTGGTCAAACTTCCACGTTAAGATTAGAAATAACATTAATTTATGTTATTTGTACAAAGAAACTACGTAATATAACACGTAGCTCTTGAAAACCACGTTTTCTCATTGTTTGGTCCCTAGTAGGCTCTTATAAGGTTTGCTTCAGGCTAATCGGCGTTGAAAATTTGATTTTGGTTAAAATTCTCAATTTAGAGTAGAAATAAAGTTAATTAATAGTAATTATATATTCAACTTATGAAATACTACTCACGGCTCTTGAAAACCATATTTTCTACCCATTTGGCCCTATTCGGCTTTTAAAAGGCTTAGTTTAAGCTAACTAGGGCTGGAAGTTTGACTTTTAGTCAAAATACCCAATTAAGTCTGGAAATAAGGTTAATTAGTTGTAATTGTTCATAAAACTATGTAATACTACTCTCGGCTCTTGAAAACAACATTTTCTCTCCGTTTGGGCCTTATTCGGCTCTTATAAGGTCTGGTTCAAATCTATCAGAACTGAAAGTTTAACTTTTAGTCAAACTTTTCAATTAAGACTAGAAATAAGATTAATTAGTAGTAATTATTCATAGAAACCATGTAATACTACTGCCGGCTATGAAAACCATGTTTTCTTCCCATTGGGGCCAGATTTTGAATCTTATAAGGTTTAGTTTCAGGTCAATCGGGACTAAAAGTTTGACTTTTTGACAAACTTCCTAATCAAGACTAGAAACAAAGTTAATTAGTAGTAATTGTATATATGAACTAGGTAATACTATTTCTGACTCTTGAAAATCATATTTTCTCCCTATTTGGGCCCATTCTGCTTTTATATGGCCTCATTTAGGTCAATTGGGATAGAAAGTTTGACTTTTTGGCAAACTTCACAATTAAGATAATAAAAATTTAATTAGTAGAAATTATATGTAGAAACTATGTAATACTATTCCCGGCTCTTGAAAACCACGTTTTCTCCCCGTTTGCTATTCAGCTCTAATAAGGCCTCATCCATGCCAATCGGGACTGAAAGTTGGCTTGTGGCCAACCTTCTCATTTAAGATAAGAAATAAGATTAACTAGTAGTACTTGTATATAGAAACTATGTAATATTACTCCCGACTCTAAAAGGGCCTAGTTTATGCCAATCAGAGTCAAAGTTTAATTTTTGGTTAAACTTTCCAATTTAGACTAGAAATAAGTTAATTAGTTTTAATTGTACATTGAACTTTTCTAATACTACTCACGGCTACATTTTCTTCAAATTTGGGCTCTAATCGGCACTTATAAGGCCTAATTCAAACAAATCGGGTCTGAATGTTTGACTTTTTGTCAAACTTCCCAATTAAGACTGGAAACAAGGTTAATTAGTAGTAATTAAATGTAGAAACTATGAAATACTAATCTCGGCTCTTGAAAATCACGTTTGCTCCCTAGTTGGGCCCTATTCGGTTCTTATATGACTTATTTCAGGATAATTGGGGCTGAAAGTTTTGATCAAACTTCCTAATTAAAACGATAAACATGGTTAATTATTATTTTTACTTAAAATCTATGTGATACTGCTCCCATCTCTTCAAAACCATGTTCTCCCCTTTTTGGGCCCTATTTATCTCTGACAAGGCCTAGTTCATGGCTGTCGGGGCTGAAAGTTAGACTATTGGTCAAACTTGCCTATTAAGACTAGATATAACGTTAATTTATAGTATTTGCATAATGAAACTATGTAATACCACTCATGGCTCTTGAAAATCATATTTTTTCTCAGTTTGGGTCCTACTAGAATCTTTAAGACCTAGTTCAGCAAATCGAAGATGAAAGTTTGACTTTTGGTCAAATTTTCTATTAAGACTAGAAACAAACTAGTAGTAATTGTACATTGAAACTATAGACGGCTTTTGAAAACTATATTTTCTCCTCGTTTAGGCACTATTCGGCTCTTATAAGGTCTGGTTCAGGCCAATCGGGGCTGAAAGTGTGACTTTTGGTCAAACTTTTTAATTAAGACTTGAAACAAGGTTACTTAGTAGTAATTGTGTATGAAAATAATGTAATGCCACTCCCAGGTCTTGAAAACCATATTTTTCCTTGACTTCAGCGCTATTCGGCTCTAATAAGTCCTAGTTCAGGCCAAAAGGGCTGAAAGTTTGATTTTGGGTCAAACTTTTCGATTTAGGATAGAAACAAGGTTAATTAGCAGTAATTATATACATAAACTATATAATACTACTCCACGCTCTTGGAAACCAACCTTCTCATTTAAGATAAGAATAAGAGATTAGTAGTAATTGTATATAAAAACTATGTAATACTATTCTGGTTCTTAAAAAATTACATTTTCCCCCTTTTCAACCTTATTTGGCTCTAATAAGCCTAATATAGGCCAATCGGAGATGAAAGTTTAATTTTGGGTTATATTTTCAAATTTAGAGTAGAAATAAGGCTAATTAGTAGTAGTTATACATTAAACTTATATAATACTACTCATACCTCTTGAAAAACTATATTTTCTCTCTATTTAGGCCCTATTCGATACTTATAAGGCCTAATTCAGGCCAATCGTGACCGGAAATTTGACTTTTGGTCAACCTTCGTAATTAAGCTTATAAACAAGATTAATTAGTAGTAATTGTATATAAAAACTATGTAATACTACTTTCGGTTCTTCAAAATCACATTTTCACCCTATTTCAGCCTTATTCGACTCTAATAAGGCCTAGCACAGGCCAATCATAGCTGAAAGTTTGATTTTTGATCATACTTTCAAATTTAGGGTAGAAATAAGGCTAATTAGTAGTACTTATGCATTTAACTTATATAATACTACTCATGGCTCTTGAAAACTACATTTTCTCCCTATGTAGGCCCAATTCGGCACTTATAAGTAAGGCCTCGTTCAGGCCAATTGTGACTGAAAGTTTAACTTTTGGTCAAACTTCTCAATTAAAACTAGAAACAAGTTTAATTTGTAGAAATTATACATAAAAATCATGTAATACTATTCTCGGCTCTTGAAAACAACATTTTCTATCCGTTTGGGCCTTATTCGGCTCTTATAAGGTCTGGTTCATACCTATCTGAGCTGAAAGTTTGACTTTTAGTTAAATTTTTCAATTAAGACTACAAACAAGATTAATTGTAGTTGTTGCATATAAAAATTATGTAATTCTACTCTCGGCTCCTGAAAACCATATTTTCTCCCAATTTATGCCCTACTTTGCTCTTATAAGGTCTATTTCATGCCAATCGGGGGTGAAACTTTGACCTTTGGTCAATTTTCTAATTAAGATTAGAAATAAGGCTAATTAGTAACAATTGTACATAAAAACTATGTAATACCACTTCAGCTCTTGAAACTACGTTTTCTCCCAGTTTGGGTCATATTTGACTCTTAAAAGGATTAGTTCAGGTCAAATCGGGGCTGTAAGCTTGTCTTTTTGACCCAAAAATACTTGAAATAAGGTTAATTAGTAGTAATTAAACATATAAACTATATAATATTACTCTCAGCTCTTGAAAACCATATTTTCCCTCAGTATTAGCCCTATTTGGCTCTTACAAGGACTAGATTAGGCCAATCAGGGCAGAAAGTTTGACTTTTGGTCAAACTTCTCAATTAAAAGTAGAAATAAGGTTAATTAGTTGTAATTGTTCATAAAAACTATATAACAACACTCATGGCTCTTGAAAATCTTGTTTTCTCTCATTTGGTCTCTATTCTAATTCAGGCCATTCGGGCCTGAAAGTTTGACTTTCGGTCAAACTTTCGAATTTAGAGAAGAAATGAGGTTAATTAGTAGAAATTGTATATTGAAAGTATGTAATACTACTTTCAGCTTTTGAAAATCACATTTTCTCCTTGTTTGGTCCCTATTTGGTTCTTTAAAGGCCTAGTTCAGGCCAATTAGAGAAGAAAGTTTGACTTTGAGTCAAATTTCCAAATTAAGACTAGAACATGATTAAATAGTAGTAATTGTACATATAAACTATGTAATACTACTTCCGGGTCTTCAAAACCACGTTTTTTCCTGTTGTTTGGGCCCCATCGAACTCTTATAAGGGTTAGTTCGTGCCAATCGGGGCACAAAGTTAGGCAATTGGTTCCACTTTAAGACTAGAAATAACATTAATTTATGATATTTGTACATAGAAACTACGTAATATAACACATAGCTCTTGAAAACTACGTTTTCTCAATGTTTGGTCCCTATTAGGCTCTTATAAGGTTTGCTTCAGGCAAATCAACGTTGAAAATTTGATTTTAGTCAAAATTCTAAATTTAGAGAAGAAATAATGTTGATTAATAGTAATTATATATTCAACTTATGAAATACTACTCACGGCTCTTGAAAACCATATTTTCTACCCATTTGGCCCATTCAGCTATTGAAAGGCTTAGTTTAGGCTAACTAGGGCTGAAAGTTTGACTTTTAGTCAAAATACCCAATTAAGTCTAGAAATAAGGTTAATTAGTTATAATTGTACAAAAAACTATGTAATACTACTCCCGGCTCTTGAAAATCACGTTTCCCCTGTTTTGGCCCATACGGCTCTTATAAGGCTTAGTTCGATTAAAAGTTAGATTATTGTTCAAAGTTCCCTATAAAGTTTTCTCCCCGTTTGGGCGCTATTCGGCTCCTATATGGCCTAGTTAGGCCAATCTAAGCTGAAAGTTTGACTTTTGATTAAACTTTTCAATTAATACTGAAAAAAGTTAACTTAGTAATAATTATACATAGAAACTATGTCATACTACTCTAGGCTCTTGAAAACCAAGTTTTCTCCGCGTTTGGGCCTTATTCCGCTCTTATAAGGTCTCGTTCAGGCCAATCGGGGCTGAAAATTTGACTTTTGGTCAAACGTCCCAATAATGACAAGAAATAAGGTTAATTAGTAGTAATTGTGGATAGAAACTATGTAATATGACTCTCAGCCTTTGAAAACATTATTTTCTCCATGTTATGGCTGTATTTGGCTTATAAGGCATGATCCAGGTCAATTAGGCCGGAAAGTTTGACTTTTTGATGAACTTCCTAATTAAGACTAGAAACAAGATGAATAAGTAGTAATTTAACAATTAAATTATGTAATACAACTCCGGTCTCTTGAAAACCATGTTTCCCCTAGCATCGGCACTTCAACTCCAATATGGCCCATTTCAGGCCAATCGAGACTGAAAGTTTGATTTTTTGTAAAACTTCCCAATTTAGAGTAGAAAAAAGGTTAATTAGTAGTAATTATAAATTAAAACTATGTAATACTACTTCTGGCTATTTTAAGGTCTAGTTCAGGCCACTCAGGGTTGAAATTTTGACTTGGGATGAAACTTCCCAATTTAGAGTGGAAATAAGGTTAATTATTAGTAATTGTACATTGAAACTATAGAATACTACTTTCGGCTATAGAAAATCATGTATTCTCCCTGTTTAGACCTTATTCGGCTCTTTAAGGCCTAGTTCAGGCCAATTGGGGTTAAAAGTTTGACTTTGCGTCAAACTTCTCAATTAAGACTAAATAAGGTTAATTACTTGTAATTGAACATATAAATTATGTAATACTAATCCCGGCTCTTGAAAAACACAATTTCTCCCCGTTTGGGCCCTATTCGACTCTTATGTTGCCTCGTTTTCTAGTCAATAGGTGTTGAAAATTTGACTTTTTGGCACACATTCCAATTAAGATTAGAAATAAGGTTAATTAGTAGTAATTAAATAAAGAAACTGAGTAATGCTAATTTTGGCTCTTGAAAATCACATATTTCTCCCGTTTGGACCCTATTCGGCTCTTATAAACTTTAGTTCAGGCTAATCGGTGTTGAAAGTTTGACCTTTTGTTAAACTACCCAATTAAGACTCTAAACATATTTAATTAGTAATAATTGTATATAGAAACTATGAATTACTACTCTCGCTCTTTAAAACCACGTGTCCTTCTCGTTTGACCCTATTCGCCTCTTATAACACGTACTTCAGGCCAATCAGGGCTGAAAGTTTGACTTGGGGTATTCCCAATTTAGAGTGGAAATAAGATTAATTATTAGTAATTGTACATTGAAACTATGGAATACTACTTTCGGCTATTGAAAATCATATTTTCTCCCCGTTTAGGCCTTATTCGGCTCTTTAAGGCCTAGTTCAGGCCAATCGGGATTAAAATTTTGACTTTGGGTTAAACTTCTCAATTAAGACTAGAATAAGGTTAATTAGTAGTAATTGAACTTATAAATTATGTAATACTAATCCCGACCCTTGAAAAACACATTTTCTCCCCGTTTGGGCCCTACTCGACTCATATGTTGCCTCCTTTCTAGTCAATAGGTGTTGAAAGTTTGACTTTTTGGCACGCATCCCAATTAAGACTAGAAACAAGGTTAATTGTAGAATTAAATATAGAAACTGAGTAATACTAATTTCGGCTCTTGAAAACCACATATTCCTCCCGTTTGGGCCCTATTCGGCTCTTATAAAATTTAGTTCAGGCTAATCGATGTTGAAAGTTTGACCTTTTTTTTAAACTACCCAATTAAGACTCTAAATAATTTTAATTAGTAGTAATTGTACTCTAAATAATTTTAATTAGTAGTAATTGTATATAGAAACTATGAAATACTACTCTCGGCTTTTTAAAACCACGTGTTCTTCTTGTTTGGGCACTATTCGGCTCTTTTAACACCTACTTCAGGCCAATCAGGGCTGAACGTTTCACTTCCGGTCAAACTTCCTGATTTAGAGTAGGAATAAGGTAAAATAGTAGTAATTGTATTGTATATTAAAACTATGGAATACTACTGCCGGCTCTTGAAAATCATATTTCTCCCCATTTAGGCCTTATCAGCTCTTTTAAGACCTTGTTCAGGCCAATCAGGGATGAAAGTCTGACTTTGGTTCAAAGTTCCTAATTAAGATTAGAAATAAGGTTAATTAGTAGTAATTATATATAGAAACTATATGGTACCACTAACGACTCTTGAAAATCATGTTTTCTCCCTCATTTGGGCTCTATTCGGCTCTATTAAGGTCTAGTCAAGCAAATCGAAGTTGAAAGTTTGACTTGTGGTCAAACTTCCTGATTTAGAGTAGAAATAAGGTTAATTAATAGTGATTGTACATTAAAACTATGGAATACTACTTTTGGCAATTGAAAGTCAAGTTTTCTCCCCACTTAGGCCTTATTCGGTTCTTTAAGGCCTAGTTCAGGCCGATCGGGACTAAAAGTTTTACTTTAAGTCAAACTTCTCATTTAAGACTAGAAATAAGGTTAATTGAAGTAATTAAATATATAAACTATGTAATACTAATTTGGCTCTTGAAAAACACATTTTCTCCCCGTTTGAGCCCTATTTGGCTATTATATGACCTCGTTCTAGTCAATAGGAGTTGAAAGTTTGACTTTTGGTCACACATCCTAATTAAGACTAGAAAAAGTTTAATTAGTAGTAATTGTACATAGAACCTATGTAATACTACTCCCAGTTCTTGAAAGCCACGTTTTCTTCCTAACTGGACCTTATTCAGCTCCAATAAAGCCTAATTCAGGCAAATCAGAGCTGAAAGTAGAAATAAGGTTAATTAATAGTAATTGTATATTGAACTTATGTAATACAACTTACTGCTCTTGAAAACCACATTTTCTCCTTATTTAGACCCTTTTTAACACTTATAAGGCCTAGTTCAGATAATCAGGGTTGAAAGTTTGACATTTGATCAAACTTCGCTATTAAAACTTGAAATAAGGTTAATTTTTAGTAAATTATCATAGAAACTAAGTAATATTAATCTCAGCTCTTAAAAACCATGTTTTCTCTCACGTTGGGTCCTATTCGGCTCTTATAAGGCCTAGTTCAGGTCAAACAAGGTGAAAAGTTTGGGCTTTTTGACAAACTTCCCAATTAAGATTAGAAACAAGGTCAATTAGTAGTAATTGAACATATAAAGTATGTAATAGCACTCTTGGCTTTTAAAAATCACATTTTTCTCATTTGGGCCTAATTTGGCTCTTATTTGGCCTCTTTCAGGTCAATCACAGGGTTGAAAGTTTGACTTTTGGTCAAACCTGCCAATTAAGACTAGAAAATGTTTTCTTATTATACATAGAAAATGTTTACATATACATAGAAACTATGTAATACTACTCCCAGCAACTAAAAATCACGTTTTCTCCTTGTTTGGGCTCTATTCGGCTCTTATAAGGCTCGTTCGGGCCAATCGGGGCAGAAAGTTTGACTTTTGATTAATGTTCATAGTTAAGCATAGGATAAGATTAATTAGTAGTAATAGTATATAAAAACTATGTAATACTACTTCTGGTTCTTAAAAAAATCACATTTTCTCCCTTTTCAGCCTTATTTGGCTCTAATAAACCTAATACAGGCCAATCGGAGATGAAAGTTTGATTTTTGGTCATATTTCCAAATTTAGAGTAGAAATAAGGCTAATTAGTAGTAGTTATACATTGAACTTATATAATACTACTCTTGAAAAACTATATTTTCTCTCTATTTAGGCCCTATTCGGCACTTATAAGGCCTAATTCAGCCTAATCACGACTGAAAGTTTGACTTTTTTATCAACCTTCGTAATTAAGCCTGGAAACAAGACTAATTAGTAGTAATTGTATATAAAAACTATGTAATAATTGTTGGCCCAAGGTTACAATCACCCATGTTTAGTGTGTTTTGATGATTACAAAACATATTAGTTATTTGTACTAATATTGCTTATTGTTTAAGTGTGTTTCAGGTTTCTAACTCTACTAAAAGGTTTACACCCTAAAAGAAAGTGTTTTGGACTCAAGACAACTCAAAGTGGGCTCAAGACTCAAGTGTTGAAGATCATATGGTGAAAAGCCCTTCTTGAAGAACTTGAAGTCTTTAGAACCAATGTAAGAATTAGAATGTTAAAGTTTGAGTTTTGGATATTGGCTCTAGGATACACACACACAAAAAATTTGGTTTTGTTAAAATGTGTGTTTTATATTTAAGTTTTCATGTTTTTAAATTAGGTTTCATGCCTTAAAAATATATTTACATGACTCTATTTTTTTACAAAAATAAATACCATGATTAGATATTGTTTATATACCCTACTAGCATATTACTTAAGTTTACGTAAAGTCAAAAATTATTTTGCAAAATTTTTCAAGTCAAAAATACCCTGTTTTCCTATTTCAGGCTGACCGGCCGACCGGCCCGGTCGACCGGCCACTGTGCCTGGACGTGCACGTCTGTGCACGTCCTACGGTCGACCGAGCGGTCGACCGTCTGAGAGCAGGAGTGCTCTCGGGTTTTCTGGGTCGACCGCCCGGTCGACCGCTAGAGGAAGTCTGAGAGCGGGTTTGCTCTCGGGTCTTCTGGGTCGACCGGCCGGTCGACCGCCAGAAGACCCGAGCCAACGGCACTTTGACCAGCTGAGCTGGCGGTCGACCGGCCCGATCGACCGCCAAGCCTGCTGCTGCCCAACGGCTCTTTCCTCTTTTGTGCAATTCTGAAATCTGTTTTTTATCTGTTTTTTGGCAGACTTTTACAGGGTTTTTCAGTTCTTTTTCAAAGCAAATAAGCTCTAAATAAATTGTTTTAAACCTATTTTTCTCCCTATAAATAGAGGAGATGACTCTCTTACTAGACAAAAAGAAAAATCCTCTAGTTTTCAAAGCTTTCAAAAGAGAAAAGAAAAGTGTTTAAGCTCTCCATTTCCAATTCTTTTTTGAGCTATTTTTCAGTTGTGTTCCCTTGCAAAATCATCTCTAAAACTGAGTTTTTCTCACTACACTTCATAGAGCCAAAAATCCCTTACTCATTCTATAGTGAAGTTGTAAAAAGAGTGAGAGTGCTGTAAAAGAGTTTGGTGATCTTGTTGTGATCACTCTTGTTCTTGTTCCTCTTCTTGTTCTTGTGGAGACACCTCTTCGGTAAAGGTTATTGTACTTGGTGGAGCTCGGTGCTCGGGTCTTCGGTAGACCATTGTAAGGTGTCCTCGGTGGATAGTGGAAACCCTTCACGGAGGTGAAGGCGGGGAGTAGAGCGGTGGCTCGAACCTCGAAACAAACATCTTGTGTTTGCGATTGCCTTGTGTCTATTCTTGTTTTAAATTTCTATTGCTCTATATTGCTTTCAATTACTTGCTTGTGATCTTGTTTCTTCCTTTGTGCTTTTATTTCAAGCTTGTGATTCTTGTGATATATTGTGTGCATCTCACTATTCATCCATCATACTTTGCTTTGTTCGATCAATTCTCATACAACAAGGTTGCATTGCGTACCTCTAACCCATTCAAGGGGAATTGGGAGGAAGGAGTTCAGAACCTCTCACGGGGTATTCGGCTCTTAGTCTTGTTTTGAGAGATCGTTGCATCATTCATCATACTTAGTTTTTAAAAAGATTGTTAGATTAGCAATAACACCTATTCACCCCCCCTCTAGGTGTTTTTCAATTAGTATTAGAGCTTGGTTACTAGGCTCTTGGCTTAACAACCCTAGAGAGATCCTAATATTGCTAATCATTTCATTCATTCTCACTTAGTAAAGATGGCCGATGGTATTAAGACACCCCCTAAGTTTGATGGACTTAACTTTCCCATATGGAAGGTTAAGATGACCGTTTTCTTGCAATCTCTAGGTAGTCGAGTTGCAAAGGCCGTGACCAAACCTTTTAGTGCACCCCCGGTGATGAATCCACTTGGTCCGAAATAGAGACCAAAGAATTTGATGCCAATGCTAGGGCTCACTATGCACTACTTCAAGCCCTTAATGATGATGATATAGCTAGAGTTATTCATTGCAAGTCCGCATATGAAATTTGGACATATTTGCTAGTTACACATGAAGGGACCTCACAAGTGAAGAGGGCTAAGATTGACCTTCTTCGGTCCCAATATGAGAATTTTTGCATGCAAGAAAATGAAACCATAGATGATATGGTTACAAGATTTACAAAAATCACTAATGGACTTTCTTCTCTAGGTGATGCTATCGACAACGATCAAAGAGTAAGAAAGATCATCCGGGCTCTTCCTCCTTCATGGGAAGTAAAAGCAACAACCTTGAAGGAACTCAATGACAAGGAGGAGATGGAGCTAATTGGTCTCATTGGGAACCTCAAAACCCATGAGATGGAGAGGAAAGTGAGGGAGGACATGGCTCCTTCCAAGAAGAAGACAATAGCCTTCAAAAGCCAATCCACACACTCCGACGAAGATGATGGAGAAGAAGAAGATGATGAAGAGCTCTCACTTCTTGTGAAGAACGTCCGGAGGATGTACAACAAGGCTAAATTTCAAGGAAGAAGGAGATGGCAAGGAGGTAAAGAAGAAAGGAAGATTATTTGCTTCAATTGTCAAAGGCCTGGACACATTGTGGCGGAGTGTCCGGATAAAGTGAAGCCCTCCACCTCAAAGAAGCCTCACAAGAAGAAGGCAATGAAAGCTACATGGGATTCCGAAAGGGAATCCGAGGAGGAGATTGATACCGCCAACATGTGCTTCATGGCAAATGAAAGCACAAGCAAGGTAACCCCTTCCACTTCTCCTAATGATGAACTGTCCATGGATGAATTAGGAGAAGCTTTTGTAGAATTATCACATAACTATGATTTTCTTAAGAAAAAGTATTTAAAAATGAAAAAGAAAAATGAATCTCTTAATCATCAAGTTTTTACTCTTTTTAAAGAAAAGGATGAATTACTTTCCACTCTTATTTTCACTCAAAAAGATTTTGACAAGTATAAGATTTCTTGTAAAGGCAAGTCTCCACAAATTGATTCAAATGAGATTATTATGCTTAAAGAAAGAATAGACTCATTGGGAATTGTTTTAAAAAATTGTGAGTTTGATAAGAAAAAGATAGAGGCCATGTTTCCTAAGAAACAAGCCCCTAAGAAAAATGTTCACCATGCTCATGCTCATGTTCATACCACACAACCTTTACATCGTGGCAAACCCCCAAAGCATGCTCACACTTCACACACACATCATGCATTCATGTATGGAAGAGTGTTCTCATGTTCACATTGTGGACGGAAAGGACACTTAGCCAATTTTTACTACGATAGACTAAGTGCATCTTATCATAATGTTTGGGTTCGCAACACTAACTTTCAAGGACCCAAGAAAATTTGGGTACCAAAGTCAATAATTTTGTTAAATGATATAGGTACCTTCCAAAGCCCAAAGACGTAGAAGATTGTGGTATCTCTTGATAGCGGTTGCTCAAGGCACATGACTTGGGACATCAACAACTTTACAAACCCTATCAAGATACCATGAAGGTGGCACCGTCACCTTCGGAGATGATGCCAAGGGTAAAATCATCGGTATTGGTAATGTAAAACTCGGCACATCCCCTTTAATTGAAAATGTAGTTTTAGTTGATGGACTCAAGCATAACCTCTTGAGTGTTAGTCAACTTCGTGATAAAGGTTTTGATGTTGTTTTTGATCATATAGCTTGTAAAGTAATTGATAGAATTTCTAATACTTGTGTGTTTTCCGGTTTTCGTGAAAGTAATGTTTATATGATAGATATGTCTAATATGTCTTGTAATATTACTTGTTTAAAAGCCCTCGATGACGACTCTTGGTTGTGGCATAGAAGATTAGGCCATATTTCATTTGACCACATATCTAGGTTAAACACAAAGGAAATGGTGAAAGGTATTCCTTGTTTGAGTTTTGAAAAGGACCGAGTTTGTGACGCATGTCAATTTGGGAAACAAACTAAGTCTTCCTTCAAGTCAATTAAGGATATCATGACATCACGTCCTTTGGAGTTAATCCATATGGATCTATTTGGCCCTACACAAACCAAAAGTCTAAGTGGGAATAGATTTGCATTTGTTTTGGTTGATGATTTTTCACGGTTTACTTGGGTTTTCTTTCTTGAACACAAAAATCAAGCATTTTCATATTTCCAAACTTTTAAGAAAAGAGTTGAAAAAGAAAAAGAGTCTTCAATTTTAAGAATAAGAAGTAATAGAGGAGGTGAGTTCATTAACCTACCCTTTACCACTTTTTGTGAAGAACATGGAATTAAGCATGAACTTTCTTGTCCTAGAACTCCACAACATAATGGAGTAGTTGAACGGAAAAATCGAACCTTACAAGAGATGGCTAGGACAATGCTAAGTGAATATGGTCTACCACATTACTTGTGGGCCGAGGCCGTAAATACATCATGCTATATATCAAATCGTGTTTTCTTGTGTAAAAATACTTCAAAAACTTCTTTTGAAATGTACTTTTCTAGAAAACCAAATGTTTCATATTTCAAAGTTTTTGGATGCAAATGTTTTGTTTTAAATACAAAAGATAATTTAGGAAAATTTGATGCTAAAGCTTATGAGGCAATTTTTGTTGGGTATTCTAATACAAATAAGGCTTATAGAATCTTCAATAAATCATCTTTGACTATTGAGGAATCTATACATGTTAAGTTTGAAGAATCTAACTTGTTTGTTAAGAATGTTGTAGAAATAGATGCTTTGGATGAAGGCTTGGAGAAAGTGACCTTGGAGGATACTACTACTATGGGAGACAAGCCAAAGGATGATGAAGGAAGTGAAGCTAAAGTAGAAGAGGCTCAAGGAAATGAAAATCAAACAAATGAAGTAGAGCCTACTCAACAACTTCCAAAGGGTTGGAGATACAATCCTCATCATCCCAAGGACCTCGTCATAGGTGAAGTATCAAATGGGGTAACCACTCGCTCTAAACTTCATGATTATTGTGGACATTATGCATTTATTTCTCATATTGAACCCAAGAACGTCCTCGAAGCCGAGGCCGATTCATATTGGTTGCTAGCCATGCAAGAGGAGCTCAATCAATTTGAGCGCAACCAAGTTTGGCACCTTATTCCTAGGCCCCACGATAGACCAACAATTGGTACTAAGTGGATCTTTAAGAACAAGTTGGATGAATCGGGTAACGTTGTTAGGAATAAAGCTAGGTTAGATACCCAAGGTTACACTCAAATCGAAGGAATCGATTTTGAAGAAACCTTTGCACCCGTAGCACGGCTTGAAGCCATACGGATGACACTAGCATTTGCCTCGTATAAAGATTTTAAATTGTTTCAAATGGATGTTAAAAGTGCTTTTCTAAATGGTTTTATTGAAGAGGAGGTGTATGTTGAACAACCCCCCGGGTTTGTTGATCCTACACATCCAGATTTTGTATTTAAATTAGATAAAGCTCTTTATGGTTTAAAACAAGCCCCTAGGGCTTGGTATGAAAGACTTTCTTCATTTTTGATTTCAAATGGTTTTAAGAAAGGTAAAATTGACACAACTTTGTTTACAAAACATGTAGAAAAAGATATTCTTATTGTGCAAATTTATGTTGATGACATTATTTTTGGTTCTACTAATGAATCTCTTTGCCAAGCTTTTGAATCATGCATGAAGGATGAATTTGAAATGTCTATGATGGGGGAGCTCAACTATTTCCTTGGACTCCAAATCAAGCAAAGGACGGATGGGATCTTCATCAATCAAGCCAAGTACACAAAGGAACTCATCAAAAGGTTCGGGCTTGAAGGATCTAAAGTAAGCAAAACTCCCATGGCAACAACTACCAAGCTTGATAAGGATGAACAAGGTAAAAGTGTAGACATCAAAGTTTATCGTAGCATGATAGGTAGTTTATTGTATTTGACGGCTAGTAGGCCGAATATCATGTTTTCCGTTTGTCTTTGTGCTCGTTTTCAATCATGTCCTAAGGAGTCTCATTTAGTAGCGGTAAAACGCATAATTAAATACCTTAAGGGCATTATTGAAATGGGTTTGTGGTATCCGAAAACCGGACTATTTGATATGAAGAGTTTTTCGGATGCCGACTATGCGGGTTGTAGGGTAGATAGGAAGAGCACAAGTGGAACATGTCAATTCCTAGGTAATTGTCTTGTATCTTGGTCTTCCAAAAAGCAAAATTCGGTAGCCCTTTCAACCGCCGAGGCGGAGTATGTTGCGGCCGGAGCTTGTTGTGCACAAGTTCTTTGGATGAAACATACTCTCCTTGACTATGATTTACACTTTGATCATGTTAAAATATTTTGTGATAATACTAGTACTATTCACATGACAAAGAATGCAAATCAACATAGTAAAACCAAACACATTGACATTAGGTATCACTTTCTTAGAGATCATTATGAGAAAGGTGATATTGATATTGATTATGTTTCTACCGATTTTCAACTTGCCGATATTTTTACTAAACCTCTAGATTATGCTAGATTTTCATTTATTTGTGGTGAGTTGAATGTTTGCATTATGGATTCTTAAAGATAAATTTCTTCTATTTTGTTTGTATAACCCTTTTTGATGTATGACAAAAAGGGGGAGAAAAAGTAGAGTTTGTTTGATTATGTTGGTTGTTTATTGTGTATAAGTTTATTGTGTATACGTTGATGCATTTGAATTTTGAGTTTTTGATATGCATTTGAGTTTTTGACAAAACTATGTGTTTTCAATGCCGACATTTTTTTTGATACATAGCATTATTTGAGGGGGAGCTTTCCAAGCTCTTCTTCCATTTTTGTTTAAATAACCTATATGTTTTGTCATCATCAAAAAGGGGGAGATTGTTGGCCCAAGGTTACAATCACCCATGTTTAGTGTGTTTTGATGATTACAAAACATATTAGTTATTTGTACTAATATTGCTTATTGTTTAAGTGTGTTTCAGGTTTCTAACTCTACTAAAAGGTTTACACCCTAAAAGAAAGTGTTTTGGACTCAAGACAACTCAAAGTGGGCTCAAGACTCAAGTGTTGAAGATCATATGGTGAAAAGCCGTTCTAGAAGAACTTGAAGTCTTTAGAACCAATGTAAGAATTAGAATGTTAAAGTTTGAGTTTTGGATATTGGCTCTAGGATACACACACACACAAATTTGGTTTTGTTAAAATGTGTGTTTTATATTTAAGTTTTCATGTTTTTAAATTAAGTTTCATGCCTTAAAAATATATTTACATGACTCTATTTTTTTTATAAAAATAAATACCATGATTAGATATTGTTTATATACCCTACTAGCATATTACTTAAGTTTACATAAAGTCAAAAATTATTTTGAAAAATTTTTCAAGTCAAAAATACCCTGTTTTCCTATTTCAGGTTGACCGGCCGACCGGCCCGGTCGACCGGCCACTGTGCCAGGACGTGCACGTCTGTGAACGTCCTACGGTCGACCGAGCGGTCGACCGTCTGAGAGCAGGAGTGCTCTCAGGTTTTCTGGGTCGACTGCCCGGTCGACCGCTAGTCTGAGAGAAGGTTTGCTCTCGGGTATTCTGGGTCGACCGGCCGTCGACTGCCAGAAGACCCGAGCCAACGGCTCTTTGACCAGCTGAGCTGGCGGTCGACCGGCCCGGTCGACCGCCAAGCCTGCTGCTGCCCAACGGCTCTTTCCTCTTTTGTGCAATTCTGAAATCTGTTTTTTTATCTGTTTTTTGGCAGACTTTTACAGGGTTTTTCAGTTCTTTTTCAGAGCGAATAAGCTCTAAATAAATTGTTTTAAACCTATTTTTCTCCCTATAAATAGAGGAGATGACTCTCTTACTAGACAAAAAGAAAAATCCTCTAGTTTTCAAAGTTTTCAAAAGAGAAAAGAAAAGTGTTTAAGCTCTCCATTTCCAATTCTTTCTTGAGCTATTTTTCAGTTGTGTTCCCTTGCAAAATCATCTCTAAAACTGAGTTTTTCTCACTACACTTTATAGAGCCAAAAATCCCTTACTCATTCTATAGTGAAGTTGTAAAAAGAGTGAGAGTGCTGTAAAAGAGTTTGGTGATCTTGTTGTGATCACTCTTGTTCTTGTTCCTCTTCTTGTTCTTGTGGAGACACCTCTTCGGTAGAGGTTATTGTACTTGGTGGAGCTCGGTGCTCGGGTCTTTGGTAGACCATTGTAAGGTGTCCTCGGTGGATAGTGGAAACCCTTCACGGAGGTGAAGGCGGGGAGTAGAGCGGTAGCTCGAACCTCGAAACAAACATCTTGTGTTTGCGATTGCCTTGTGTCCATTCTTGTTTTAAATTTCTATTGCTCTATATTGGTTTCAATTACTTGCTTGTGATCTTGTTTCTTCCTTTGTGCTTTTATTTCAAGCTTGTGATTCTTGTGATATATTGTGTGCATCTCACTATTCATCCATCATACTTTGCTTTGTTCGATCAATTCTCATACAACAAGGTTGCATTGCGCACCTCTAACCCATTCAAGGGGAATTGGGAGGAAGGAGTTCAGAACCTCTCACGGGGTATTCGGCTCTTAGTCTTGTTTTGAGAGATCGTTGCATCATTCATCATACTTAGTTTTTAAAAAGATTGTTAGATTAGCAATAACACCTATTCACCCCCCTCTAGGTGTTTTTCAATAATACTTCTGGTTCTTCAAAATCACATTTTCTCCCTATTTTGGCCTTATTCGGCTCTAATAAGGCCTAGTACAGGCCAATCATAGCTGAAAGTTTGATTTTTAGTCATACTTTCCAATTTAGAATAAAGATAAGGGTAATTAGTAGTACTTATGCATTTAACTTATATAATACTACTCATGGCTCTTGAAAACTACATTTTCTCCCTATGTGGGCCCAATTCGGTACCTATAAGGCCACGTTCAGGCCAATCGTGACTGAAAGTTTGACTTATGGTCAAACTTCTCAATCAAAACTAGAAACAAGTTTAATTTGTAGAAATTATACAAAAAAATCATGTAATACTACTCCAGACCCTTAAAAACCTCATTTTTTTTCCCGTTTGGGCCCTATTCGGCTCTTATAAGGTCTAGTTCAGGCCAATCAGTGCTGAAAATTTGTCTTTTGGTCAAACTTCCAATTTAAGACTCGAAAAAAGGTTAATTAGTAGTTGTTGCATATAAAAACTATGTAATACCACTCCCGGCTCTTGAAAACCATATTTTTCCTTGACTTCAGCGCTATTCGGCTCTAATAAGGCCTAGTTCAGGCCAATAAGGGTTGAAATTTGATTTTGGGTCAAACTTTTCGATTTATGATAGAAACAAGGTTAATTAGCAGTAATTATATATATAAACAATGTGATACTACTCCACGCTCTCGGAAACCAACCTTCTCATTTAAGATAAGAATAAGATTAATTAGTAGTAATAGTATATACAAACTATGTAATACTACTTCTGGTTCTTAAAAAATCACATTTTCTCCCTTTTCAGCCATATTTGGCACTAATAAGCCTAATACAGGCCAATCGGAGATGAAAGTTTGATTTTTGGTCATATTTCTAAATTTAGAGTAGAAATAAGGCTAATTAGTATTAGTTATACATTGAACTTATATAATACTACTCATAACTCTTGAAAAACTATATTTTCTCTCTATTTAGGCCCTATTCGGCACTCATAAGGCCTAATTCAGGCCAATCGCGACTGAAAATTTGATTTTTGGTCAACCTTTGTAATTAAGCCAAGAAATAAGATTAATTAGTAGTAATTGTATATAAAAACTATGTAATACTACTCCGGTTCCTCAAAATCACATTTTCTCCCTATTCCGGCCTTATTCGGCTCTAAAAGGCCTAGTACAGGCCAATCATAGCTGAAAGTTTGAGTATTGGTCATACTTTCCAATTTAGACTAAAAATAAGGCTAATTAGTAGTACTTATGCATTTAACTTATATAATACTACTCATGGCTCTTGAAAACTACATTTTCTCCCTATATAGGCCCAATTCGGCACTTTTAAGGCCTCGTTCAGGTCAATCGTGACTGAAAATTTAACTTTTGGTCAAACTTCTCAATTCAAACTAGAAACAAGTTTAATTTGTAGAAATTATGCATAAAAATCATGTAATACTATTCTCGGCTCTTGAAAACATCATTTTCTCTCTGTTTGGGCTTTATTTGGCTCTTATAAGGTCTGGTTCATACCTATCAGAGCAGAAATGTTGACTTTTAGTCAAACTTTTAAATTAAGACTACAAACTAGATTAATTAGTAGTTGTTGCATATAAAAACTATATAATACAACTCCCGGCTCTTGAAAACCATATTTTCTCCCCATTTGGGCCCTATTTTTCTCTTATAAGGTCTATTTCATACCAATCGAGGGTGAAACTTTGACTTTTGGTCAATTTCTAATTAAGATTAGAAACAAGGTCAATTAGTAGTAATTGTACATACAAACTATGTAATACCATTCCGATTTGTGCCATATTCGGCTCTACGAGGCCTAGTACAGGCCTATAAGGGCTGAAAGTTTGACTTTTGGTCAAACTTTCCAATTAAGACCAGAAATAAGTTTATTTAGTAATAATTATACAAAAAAACTCTATAACACAACTCCTGACTTTTGAAAACTGTATTTTCTTTCTGATTGGACACATTAGGCTCTTATAAGGCCTAATTCAGGCCAATAGGAGCTGAAAGTTTCAGTTTTAATCAAACTTCTCAATTAACACTAGAAATAAGGTTAATCAGTAGTAATTATATATAGCACTATGTAATACCTTTTACGGCCCTTGAAAATCATATTTTCCTTCCGTTTAGTCACTATTCGGCTCTTATAGGCCAGTTGAGGCTGAAAGTTTGATTTTTAGTAAAACTTTCCAATTAAGATTAGAAACTAGTTTAATTAGTAATAATTATACAGAAAAACCATGTGCTACTGCTAATGACTCTTGAAAACCTCATTTCTCCCTGTTTGGGCCCTAATCGGCTATTATAATGACTAGTTATTATAATGACTAGTTTAGGCCAATCGGGACTGAAAGTTTGACTTTTCGTCAAACTTTCTAATTAACACAAGAAACAAGGCTAATTATTAGTAATTGTACATAAAAATAATGTAACACCATTCACGGCCTTTGAAAATCATGTTTTCCTCCCGTTTGGTCCCTATGCAGCTCTTATGAGGCCCAGTTTAGGCCAATCGGGGCTGAAAGTTTGACTTTAGTCAAACTTCTCAATTAAGACTAGAAACTAGTTTAATTAGTAGTAATTATACATAAAAACTATGTATTACTACTTCCGACTTTTGAAAACTATATTTTTGTCTCCAGTTGGACGTTATTAGGCTCTTATAAGGACTAGTTCAGGCTAATCGGGCTGAAAGTTTGACTTTTGGTCAAACTTTCCAATTTAATATTAGAAACAAGGTTAATTAGTAATAATTGTATATAGAAACTATACAATACCACTCTCAACCCATGAAAACCATGTTTTCTCCCGTTTGGGCCCTATTCGGCTCATATAAGGTCTAGTTCAGGCTAATCGGGGCTGAAATTTTAACTCTTGGTAAAACTTCTCAATTAAGATTAGAAACTAGTTTGATTAGTAGTAATTATACATAAAAACTATGTATTATTACTCTCGGCTCTTGAAACCTCGTTTTCTCCCCGTTTGGGCCTTAATCGGCTGTTTTAAGGTCTTGTTTAGACCAATCGGGACTCAAAGTTTCACATTTGGTAAAACTTCTCAATTAAGAATAGAAATTAGTATAATTAGCAGTAATTATATATAAAAACTATATATCACTTCTCCTGACTTTCGAAAACTGTATTTTCTCCCCGTTTGGACCCTATTAGGCTCTTATAAGGCCCTTTTCGGGCCAATAGGGGCTAAAAGTTTCAGTTCTGGTCAAACTTCCCAATTAACACTAGAAAAAGGTTAATCAATAGAAATTGTATATAGAACTACGTAATACATTCTCGGCCCTTGAAAATCATGTTTTCCTCCCATTTGGTCCATATTCGGCTCTTATAAGTCCTACTTCAGGCCAATCGGGGCTGAAAACTTGACTTTTAGTAAAACTTATACACAAAAACTATCAATACTACTCCCAGCTCTTGAAAACCTCATTTTCTCCTGGTTTATTAGGCTGCATTCGCCTATTATACGGCTTACTTCAGGCCAATCGGGACTGAAATTTTGACTCTTGATCAAACTTCCTAATTAACACTAGAAACAAGATTAATTAGTAGTAATTGTACATAGTAACTATGTTATACCACTCTCATCTTTTGAAAACCAAGTTTTACTTTTGTTTAAACCCTATTCGGCTCTTATATAAAGCCTAGTTCTGACTAATAAGGGCTGAAGGTTTGACTTTTAGTCAAACTTCCTAATTAGGATTAGAAATAAGATTGATTGTAGTAATTGTACATAGAGACTTTGTAACATCCCTCTCAGCTCTTGAAAACCATGTTTTCCTAGGGTTAGGACCCTTATTTAGTACTTATATGGCCGAATTCAGCCTAATCGGGGCTGAAAGTTTGACTTTTTGTTAAACTTTCAAATTAAAAATATTTCAAGTTTAATTAATAGTAGTTATACATAGAAACTATGTGATACTACTAAAAGCTCTTGAAATCCATGTTTTCTTCCCGTTTTTGGCCCTATTCGGCTCTTATAAGGCCTAGTTGGGGCTAATCAGGGCGAAAGTTTGACTTTGGCCAAAATTTCCTATTAAGATTAGAGACAAGTTTAATTAGTAGTAATTATACCTAAAAACTATATAATACTACTCCCTATTTGGGTCCTATTCAGCTCATATAATAACTTATTCAGGCTAATCGTGGCTGAAAGTTTGACTTTTGGTTATAACTTCCTAATTAACACTACAAACAAGTTTAGGTAGTAGTAATTGTACATAGAAACTATGTAATACCACTCTCAGCATTTGAAACCATATTTTCTCCCCATTTGGGCCCTAATATGCACTTATAAGATTTGACTTTTAGTCAAACTTCCTCATTAAGCCTTAAAACAAGTTTACTTAGTAGTAATTATATAAAAAACTATGAAACACTACTCCGGGCTCTTGAAAACTGCATTTTTACCTGTTTGAGCCCTATTCGACTCTTATAATGCTTAGTGTAGGCTATCTAGGGCTGAAAGTTTAATTTTTAGCTTAAACTTCCCAATTAACACTAGAAACATGGTTCATTAGCAGTAATTGTATATAAAAACTATGTAATACCACTCTCACCACTTGAAAACCATGTTTTCCTTAACTTTGGACCGTATTTGGCTATTATAAGCCCTACTTCTAGCTAATCGGGTAGAAAGTTAGAATTTCAATCTGACTTCCAAAATAAGAATGAAAACAAGCCTAATAGTAATTGTACATAAAAACTATGTAACACCATTCACGGCCTTTGAAAATCATGTTTTCCTCCCGTTTGGTCCCCATTCGGCTCTTATGAGGCCTAGTTCAGGCCAATCGGGGCTGAAAGTTTGACTTTCAGTCAAACTTCTCAATTAAGACTAGAAACTAGTTTAATTAGTAGTATTTATATATAAAAATTATGTATTACTACACTTGGCTTTTGAAAACTGTATTATCTCCCCGGTTGGACCTTATTTGGCTCTTATAAGGACTAGTTCAGGCTAATCAGGGCTGAAAGTTTGACTTTTGATCAAACTTTTCAATTAATATTAGAAACAAGGTTAATTAGTAATAATTGTATGTAGAAACTATGCAATAATACTCTCAGCCCTTGAAAACCATGATTTTCTCCCGTTAAGGCCTTATTCAGCTTATATAAGGTCTAGCTCAGGCTAATCGGGCTGAAAGTTTGACTTTAGGTAAACTTCTAAATTAAGACTAGAAACTAGTTTAGTAATTATACATAAAAACTATGTATTACTACTCTCGGCTCTTGAAACCTCATTTTTTCTCCGTTTGGGCCTTAATCGGCCATTATAAGGTCTTATTCAGGCTAATCGGGACTGAAAGTTTGACTTTTAGTAAAACTTCTCAATTAATACTAGAAACTAGTATAATTATTAGTAATTATACATAAAAACTATATATTACTGCTCCTAACTTTTGAAAACTGTAGTTTCTCCCCGTTTGGACCCTATTAGGCTTTTCTAAGGCCCTTTTCAGGCCAATAGATGCTAAAAGTTTCAGTCTGGTAAAACGTCCCAAATAATACTAGAAAAAAGGTTAATCAACAGAAATTGTACATAGAACTATGTAATATCATTCTCGGCCCTTAAAAATCATGTTTTCCTCCCGTTTGGTCCCATTCGGCTCTTATAAAGGCCTACTTCAGATCAATCGGGGCTGAAAAATTGACTTTTAGTAAAACTTATCAATTAAGACTAGAAACTAGTTTAATTTGTAGTAATTATACATAAAAACTATGTATTACTACTCTCGACTCTTAAAAACCTCGTTTTCTCCTCGTTTGGGGCCTTAATCGGCTATTATAAGGCCTAGTTCACGCGAATCGGGGCTCAAAGTTTGACTTTTGGTCAAACTTCCCAATTAACACTATAAACAAGATTAATTAGTAGTAATTATACATAGAAACTATGTACTACTATTCACAGCCCTTGAAAATCATGTTTTTCTCCCGTCTGGTCTCTATTTGGCTCTTATAAGGTCTAGTTCATGCCAATCTGAGATGAAAGTTTTACATTTGGTCAAACATAGAAATAAGTTTAATTAGTAGTAATTATATATAAAAATTATGTCATTCTACTCCCGGCTCTTGAAAACCTTGTTTTCTCTCTGTTTGGGCTTTATTCGGCTCTTATAAGGCGTTCAGGGTGATAAGGGCTGAAAGTTTGACTTTAGGTCAAACTTTCCAATTAATACTAGAAATAATATTAATTAGTACTAATTATACATAAAAATTATGTAAAACCACTCCAGCACTTGAAAACCTTATTTTCTCCCGTTTTGGACCCTATTAGGCTCTTATAAGGCCCTTTTCAGGCCAATAGGGGCTAAAAGTTTCAGTTCTGGTCAAACTTCCCAATTAACACTAGAAAAAAGGTTAATCAATAGAAATTATACATAGAACGCAATACCATTCTCGGCCCTTGAAAATCATGTTTTCCTCCCGTTTGGTCCCTATTCCGCTCTTATAAGGCCTACTTCAGGCCAATCGGGGCTGAAAACTTGACTTTTAGTAAAACTTTTCAATTAAGACTAGAAACTAGTTTAATTTGTAGTAATTATATATAAAAACTATGTATTACTACTCTCTGCTCTTGAAACCTCGTTTTCTCCCCGTTTGGGCCTTAATCGGCCATTATAAGGTCTTGTTCAGGCCAATAAGGACTGAAAGTTTCACTTTTTGTAAACTTCTCAATTAAGACTAGAAACTAGTATAATTAGTAGTAATTATACATAAAAACGATATATTACTACTCCTGACTTTTGAAAACTGTATTTTCTCCCCGTTTGGATCCTATTAGGCTCTTATAAGGCCCTTTTCAGGCCAATAGGGGCTAAAAGTTTCAGTTCTGGTCAAACTTCCCAATTAACACTAGAAAAGGGTTAATCAATAGAAATTGTACATAGAACTACGTAATACCAATCTCGGCCCTTTAAAATCATGCTTTCCTCCCGTTTGGTCCCTCTTCGGCTCTTATAAGGCCTACCTTAAGGCCAAGCGGGGCTGAAACTTGACTTTTAGTAAAACTTCTCAATTAAAACTAGACACTAGTTTAATTAGTAGTAATTACACATAAAAACTATGTATTACTACTCTCGGCTCTTAAAACCCTCGTTTTCTCCCCGTTTGGGCCTTAATCGGTTATTATAAGGCCTAGTTCACGCCAATCGGGGCTCAAAGTTTGACTTTTGGTCAAACTTCCCAATTAACACTATAAACAAGATTAATTAGTAGTAATTATACATAGAAACTATGTAATACTATTCACGGCTCTTGAAAACCATGTTTTCCTCCCGTTTAGTCTCTATTTGGCTCTTATAAGGCCTAATTCGGCCAATCGGAGATGAAAATTTGACTTTTGGTTAAACATAGAAATAAGTTTAATTAGTAATAATTATACATAAAAACTATGTTATTCTCCTCCCGGCTCTTGAAAACCTCGTTTGCTCCCTGCTTGGACTTTGTTCGGCTCTTATTAGGCCTAGTTTAGGCTGATAGGGTCTGAAAGTTTGACTTTTAATTAAACTTTCCAATTAACAGTAGAAATAAGGTTAATTAGTACTAATTGTACATAAAAAGTATGTAATACCACTCTCAGTACTTGAAAACCTTATTTTCTCCCGTTTTGGTCCTATTCGGCTCTAATAAGGCCTAGTTCACGCAAATAAGACTGAAGGTTTGACTTTAGGTCAAACTTTATAATTAAGACTAAAAACAAGTTTAATTAGAGGTAGTTATACATAAAAACTATGTGATACCATTCTCGGTTCTTGAAAATCATGCTTTCTCCCTGTTTGTGGCCTATTTAGCTCTTACAATGCCTAGTTCAGGCCAATCGGGGCTAAAATTTAACTTTTGGTCAAACTCCCAGATTAAGATGAGAAACAACTTTAATTTGTAGTAATTGAACATAGAAATTACGTAATACTACTATCAGCTCTTTAAAACCACATTTTACCCTCGTTTGGCCTATATTCAGCTCTTATAAGGCCTTGTTCAGGCCAATCGGGGTTGAAAGTTTGACTTTTGATCAAACTTCACAATTAAGAGGAGAACCAGTTTAATTAGTAGTAATTATACATAAAAATTATGTAATACAACTCACGACTCTTGAAAACCACATTTTCTCCCCGTTTGGGCCCTATTTGGCTCTTATAGGGCCTATTTCAAGCCAATTTTAGGGCTGAAAGCTTGACTTTAGATCAAACTTCCCAATTAACACTAGAAACAAGGTTAATTAGCAGTAATTATACATAAAAATTATGTAATACTACTAACAGCTCTTGAAAACCTTAATTTTCTCCCATTTGGGGTCTTATTCGGCTCTTATAAGGCCTAACTCAAGCCAATCAGGGCTGAAAGTTTTACTTTTGACCAAACTTCCTAATTAAGACTAGAAACACATAAAATTAGTAGTAAATTTACATAAAAATTATGTAATACCACTCAAGACACTTGAAAATATGTTTTCTCCCCATTTGAACCCTATTTGACTAAGGCCTAATTAATTCAGGTAAATTTGGGCTGAAAGTATGGCTTTAGGTCAAACATTCAGATTAAGACTTAAAATTACATTAATTAGCAGTAATTGTGTACAGAAACTATGTAATACTACTCTCGGCTCTTGAAAAATCGCGTTTTCTTCTCATTTGGCCCTTATTCTGCGCTTATAAAGCCGAGTTCAGGGCAATCGGGGTTTAAAGTTTGACTTTTAATTAAAATTTCTAATTAAGACTAGAAACAAGTTTAATTTTAAGTAATTATACATAAAACTATGTAATTCTACTCCCGGCTATTGAAAACCTCAATTTTTCTCCGTTGGGGCCCTATTCGGCTCGTATAATGCAAATATTTGAGGCTAATCAGGGCTGAATTTGACTTTTGATTAAACTTTCCTATTAAGACTAGAAACAAATTTAAGTAATAGTAAATGCACATAGAAACTATGTAATTCCACTCCCGGCTCTTGAAATTCTCATTATCTTCTCATTTGGGTTTTATTCAGCTCCTATAATACCTAGTTTAGGCTAATCGGGGCTGAAAGTTTGACTTTTTATCAAACTTTCAAATTAAAAATAGAAACAAGTTTAATTAGTAGTAGTTATACATAGAAACTATGTGATACTACTGCAGGCTGTTGAAATCCATGTTTTCTCCCTGTTTTTGGCCCTATTCGGCTCTTATAAGGCCTAACTAGGGCCAATCAAGTCTGAAAGTTTGACTTTGGCCAAACTTTTCAATTAAGACTAGAAACAAGTTTAATTAGTAGTAATTATACCTAAAAACTATATAATACTACTCCTCGTTTGGGTCCTATACAACTCATATAATAACTAGTTTAGGCCAATCGTGGCTGAAAGTTTGACTTTTAGTTAAAACTTCCAAATTAAGACTAGAAACAAGTTTAGGTAGTAGTAATTGTATATAGATATTATGTAATACAACTCTTGGCTCTTTAAACCATGTTTTCTTCCCATTCGGGCCATATTCGGCTCTTATAAGGCTTAGTTCATGCTAATCGGGCCTAAAAGTTTGATTTTTGATCAAAATTTCTAACAAGACTAGAAACAAGTTTAATTAGTAGTAATTAACATAAAAACTATGAAATACTACTCCCATATCTTGAAAACCGCAATTTCTCCCTGTTGGGCCCTATTAGCTCTTATAAGGTCGAGTTCAAACCAAACGGAGCTAAAAGTTTGATATTTGGTTTAACATTTCCATTAATACTAGAAACACGGTTAATTGTAGTAATTGTACATAGAAACTATGTAATACCACTCTCAGCTCTTGTAAACCATGTTTTCCTCCAGTTTGGGCCTTATTTGGCGCTTATTTGGCCGAGTTCAGGCCAATCGGGGCTGAAAGTTTGACTTTTGGTCAACCTTTAGATTAAGAATAAAAACAAGTTTAATTTATAGTAATTATGTATAAAACTATTATTACTTTTTTTGGCTCTTGAAAATCTCATTTTCTCCCCGTTTAGGCCCTGTTCAGCTCTTATAAGGTCCAGTTCAGGCCAATCAGGGTTGAAAGTTTGACTTTTGGTCAAACTTTTAATTAAGACTAGAAATAAGGTTTATTAACAGTAATTGTATATAAAACTATGTAATACCATTCACGGCCCTTGGAAACCATATTTTCCTCCCGTTTGGTCCCTATTCAGTTCTTATAAGGTTTAGTTTAGGCCAATCAGGGCTGAAAGTTTGAATTTTTGGTTAAAAACTTTCAAATTAGCACTAGAAATAAGGTTAATCAGTAGTAATTGTACATTGAACTATGTAACACCATTCATGGCCCCTGTAAACCATGTTTTCCTCCTATTTGATCCCTATTCGGCTCTTATTTAAGCCTAGTTATGCCAATTGGAGCTGAAACTTTGACTTTTGAAAAAACTTCTCAATTAAGACTAGAAACAAGTTTAATTAGTATTAATTATACATAAAAACTTTGTGCTACTACTCTCGGCTCTTGAAAACCTCATTTTCTCCCCGTTTGGGCCTTAATCGGCTCTTATAAGGCCTACTTCAGGCCAAACGGTGCTGAAGGTTTGACTTTTGGTCTTACTTCTCAATTAATACTAGAACCAAGTGTAATGAATAGTAATTATTCATATAAACCATGTAATACTACTCTCGGCTCATGAAAACTATATTTTCTCCTAGTTTGGACCCTATTCGGCCTTTATAAGGCCTAGTTTGACCAATCGAGGTTGAAAATTTGACTTTTGATCAAAATTTCTAATTAAGACTAGAAACAAGTAGCAGTAATTACACATAAAAACTATGTAATTCTACTCACGGCTCATGAAAACCTCGATTTCTCCCTGTTTGGACCCAATTCGGCTCTTATAAGATAATTTCAGGCCAATCGAGACTGAAAGTTTGACTTTTGGTCAAACTTTCCAATTAAGACTAGACCAAGGTTAATTAGTAGTAGATGTATATAGAAACTATGTAATTTCACTCACAGCTCTTGAAAATTATGTTTTCTTCCCGCTTGGTCCCATTCGGCTCTTATAAGGCCTAGTTCAAGCCAATCGGGGCTGAAAGTTTGACTTTTGGTAAAACTTTCAGATTAACAATACAAACAAGTTTAACTAATAGTAGTTAAACATAGAAACTATTTAATAATACTCCCGGCTCTTGAAAATCTTATTTTCTCCCCGTTTGGATCCTATTTGGCTTATATAAAGCCTAGTTCAGACCAATCGGAGCTGAAAATTTGACTTTTGGTCAAACTTCCCAATTAAAACTAGAAATAAGGTTAGTTTATAATATTGTACATAGAAACTGTATAATGCCACTCTCAGCACTTGAAACTATATTTTCTTCCCATTTGGCATATTCTACACTAAGAAGGGCTAGTTCAGGCAAACAAAGGCTTAAGGTTTGACTTTTGGTCCAACTTACTAATAAAGATTTAAAACAAGTTTAATTTTTAGTAATTATATATAAAAGCTATATAATACTACTCTGGGCTTATGAAAATCACATTTTTCTCTCATTTTGGCCCTATTCGGCTCTTATTAGGCCTAGTTTAGGCTAACATGGGCTTAAAGTTTGTTTTTTGGTTAAACTTCCTAATTAACACTGTAAAAAAGGTTAGTTAGCAATAATTATATATAGAAACTATTAAATACCACTCTCAGCTTTTGAAAATCATGTTTCCTCCTGTTTGGGCCCTATTTAGCTCTTATAAGGCCTAGTTCTGGAAAATCAAGGCTAAAAGTTTGACTTTTGATCAAACTTCTAAATTAAAAATAGAAACAAGTTTAATTAGTTGTAGTTACACATAGAAACTATGTGATACTACTTCTGGCTATTGAAAATCATATTTTCTCCCCGTTTGGTGCCTACTTGACTCTATAAGTCCTGGTCAGGCCAATCGGGATTGAAAGTTTCAGTTTTGGTAAAACTTTCCAATTAAGACTAGAAACAAATTTAATTAGTAGAAATTAAATATAAAAACTATATAATACCACTCCTGGCTCTTGAGAAGCTCATTTTCACCCCGTTTGTGTCTTATTCGGCTCTTATAAGGCGTAGTTCAGCCGATCAGGGCTGAAACTTTGACTTTAGGTAAAATTAATAGTAATTGTATATAGAAACTCTGTAATACCACTCTCAGATCTTCAAAACCATATTTTCTCTCATTTGGGCCCTATTAAGCTTTTATAAGGCCTAGTTTAGGCCAATAAGAGCTGAAGATTTGACTTTTAGACAAACTTCCTAAATAAGACTAAAAAAAGGTTTATTTAATAGTAATTATACATAAAAAATATGTAATACTCCTCTCGGCTCTTGAAAACTGCGTTTTTTACCCCATTTGGACCATATTGGCTCTTAAAAGGCCTAGTTCAGGTCAATCGGGGCTGAAAGTTTGAATTTTGGTCAAACTTCCCAATTAACAGCAGAATGAAGATTAATCAGCTGTGATTATACATGAAAACTATGTAATACCATTCACGGCCCTTGAAAACCACGATTTCCTCCCGTCTGGTCCCTCTTCGGCTCTTATAAGGTCTAGTTCAGGCCAATCGGGGCTGAAAGGTTAAATTTTGGTCAACCTTTCAAATTAAGAATAGAAACAAGTTTAATTTATAGTAATTATGCATAAAAACTATGTAATACTACTCTCGTCTCTTAAAAACCTCATTTCTTTTTCTTGGGCCCTATTCAGCTCTTAATAAGGCCTAGTTCATTCCGATCGAGGCTGAAAGTTTGACTTTTGATCAAACTTCCCAATTGATACTAGAAATAAAGTTAATTATTAGTAATTGCTTATAGAATATATAATACCACTCATGGCTCTTAAAAGCCATATTTTCCTCCCATTTGGGCCTTATTCGGCTCTTACAAGGCCTAGTTTAAGCCAATTGGGGCTGAAAGTATAACTTTTAGTCAAACTTCCAATTAAGAATAGAACAAGTTTAATTAATGATAATTATACATAAAACTATGTGGTACTACTCCCAACTTTTGAACCTTATTTTCTCACTATTTGGGCCCAATTCGGCTCTTATAATGCCTAGATTTAGGCCAATCAGAGCTAAAAGTTTGACTTTTAGTCAAACTTCCGTATTAAGACTACAAACAAGTTTAATTAGAAGTAATTACACGTAGAAACTTTTTAATACTACTCCGGGCTCTTTAAAACCACGATTTCTCCCCGTTTAGGCCATATTCGGCTCTTATAAGGTCTAATTCAGGCCATCGGGGTGAAATTTTGACTTTAGATCAAACTTCCCAATTAACGCTGGAAGCAAGTTTAATTTGAATTAATTATACATAAAAACTATGTAATACTACTCCCGGATCTTGAAAACAGCATTTTCTCCCTATTTGGAACATATTCGGCTCTTATAAGGCCTAATTTAACCATTTAAGGCCCTTGAAAACTTTGTTTTCCTCCCGTTTGTATCCTAT
Source organism: Agave tequilana (assembly GCA_038442645.1). NCBI lineage: Eukaryota > Viridiplantae > Streptophyta > Magnoliopsida > Asparagales > Asparagaceae > Agave > Agave tequilana. The sequence continues at coordinate 118,121 of JAVJIF010030060.1, read as the reverse complement.
TCGATAATATAAGGCCTAGTTCAGGCGAATCAGGGCTGAAAATTTGACTGTCGGTCAAACTTTCCACTTAATACTAGAAAAAGGTTAATTAGTAATAATTGTACATAGAAACTATGTAATGCCACTGTCAGCTTTTGAAAATCATGTTTTCCTCCCGTTTGGGCCCTAACCAGCTCTTATAAGGCCTAATTTAACCAATCGGTACTGAAGTTTGACCTTTGCTGAAACTTTCAAGTTTAATTAGAAGTAGTTCTACATAGAAACTATGTGATACTACTACTGGCTCTTGAAAACAATGTTTTCTCTCTGTTTGGGCCATATTCGGCTCTTATAAGGCTTAGATTCAACCAATCGGTATTGAAAGTATGACTTTTGGTCAAACATCCTAATTAAGATTAGAAACAAATTTAATTTGTAGTAATTATATATATAAACTATATTATACTACTCATGAGTCTTGAAAACCTCATTTTCTCCCCGTTTGGGGCCCTAATCGACTATTATCGGCCTAGTTCAGGCCAACCGGGCTGAAAGTTTGACTTTTGATCAAACTTTCCAATTAACATAAAAAAAAGGTTAATTAGTAGTAATTGCACATAAAAACTATGTAATACTACTCTCAACTCTTGAAAATCATGTTTTTCTACCGTTTGGCCCCATTCGGCTCAGTTCAAGCCAATATGGGTTAAAGGTTTGACTTTTGGTGATTCCTAATTAAGACTAGAAACAAGTTTAATCAGCAATAATTATACATAAAAATTATGTAATACTACTCTCAATTCTTGAAAACTGCATTTTCCCCCTGTTTGGACCCTATTCAACTCTTATAAGGTAGTACAGGCCAATCAAGGCTGAAAGTTTGACTCTTAGTCAAACTTTTCAATTAATACTGGAAACAAGGTTAATTAGTAGTAATTGTACGAAGAAACTATATATTACCATTCACGGCTCTTGAAAAGCATGTTTTCCTCCAGTTTGGTCCCTACTCGGCTCTATATAAGGCCTAATTCAGGCCAATCAGGGTTGAAAGTTTGAATTTTGGTAGAACTTCCCAATTAAAACTAGAAATAAGTTTAACTAGTAGTAATTAAGCATAAAAACTATGTATTACTATTCTCGGATCTTGAAAACATCATTTTCTCCCTGTTGGGCCATATTCAGCTCTTATAATCCGGCCAATCGGGCCTGAATGTTTGACTTTTAGTCAAACTTCTCAATTAAGATAAGAATAAGTTTAATTAACAATAATTACACATAAAAACTAAGTAATACTACTCTCAGCTCTTTAAAACAGTATTTTCTCCCTGTTTGGATCTATTTCTTTTGCTCTTATAAGGCCTAATTCAGGTCAATCGGGGCTGAAAGTTTGACAGTTGGTCAAACTTTCCAATTAACACTAGAAACAAAGTAATTAGTAATAATTGAACATAGAAACTATGTAATACCTTTCACGGCCCTTGAAAACCATGTTTCCTCCCGTTTGGTCCCTATCCGGCTCTTATAAGGACTACTTTCGACAAATTGAGGTTGAAAGTTTGACTTTTAATAGAACTTCCTAATTACTAGAAACAAGTTTAATTCGTAGTAATTATACAAAAAAACTATGTAATACCCTCGGCTCTTGAAAATGAGAGTAAAACATGGCTCTTATAAGGCGTAATTCAGGCCAATCGGAGCTGAAAGTTTGAATTTTGGTCGAAATTCATAATTAACACTAGAAAAAAATTTAATTAGTAGTAATTGTACATAAAAACTATGTAATACTATTCACGACCCTTGAAAACCATGTTTTACTCTCGTTTGGTCCCTTTTCGGCTCTTATAAGGCCTAATTTAGGCCAATAAGCTGAAAGTTTGACTTTTGATCAAACTTACAAATTAAGACTAGAAACAAGTTTAATCTATAGTCGTTATACATAAAAACTATGTAATACTACTCTTGGCTCTTGAAAACCTTATTTTCTGTCTGTTTAGGTCCTATTCAGCTCTTATAAGGCCTAGTTCAGGCCAATCGGGACTGAAAGTTTGACTTCTGGTCAAACTTCCAATTAACACTAGAAACAAGATTAATTAGAAGAAATAGTATATAGAAACTATATAATACCACTCACTGCTCTTGAAAATCATGTTTTCCTTCCGTTTGGGCCCTATTCGGCTCTTATAATGCCCAGTTCAGGCCAGTCTGGGTTAAATGTTTGATTTTTAGTTAAACTTCTCAATTTAGAATATAAAAAAGTTTAATTAGCAGTAATTATATAAAAAAACTATGTGATACTACTCTCAGTGCTTGAAAACATTGTTTTCTTCTCGTTTGGGCCCTATTCGGCTATTACAATGCTAATTCTGGCCAAACGGGGTTGGTTGGTCAAACTTCCAGATTAAGACTGGAAACAAGTTTAATTAGTAGTAATTGTGCGTAGAAACTATGTAATACTACTCTTGGCTCTTTAAAGCCATGTTTTCTCCCTGTGTAGGCCATATTCGGCTCTAATAAGGCCTAGTTCAGGTCAATCGAGGCTGAAAGTTTGATTTTTGATCAAACTTTCTAACTAAGACTTAAAACAAGTTTAATTAGTAGTAATTATAACTAAAAAACATGTAATACTACTCCTGGCTCTTGAAAATCGCATTTTCTACCCATTAGGGCCCTATTCTGCTTTATAAAACCTACTTCAGACCAATCAGAGCTGAAAGTTTAACATTTGGTCAAACTTCTCAATTAACACTAGAAACAAGGTCAATTAGCAGTAATTATACATAGAAACTATGTAATACCACTCACAGCTCTTGAAGACAATGTTTTCCTCCGGTTTGGGCCTTATTCGGTTCTTATAAGCCTAGTTCAGGCCATTCGGGACTGGAAGTATGTCTTTTTGTCAAACTTTCCAATTAACATTGTAAATAAGGTTAAGTAGTAGCAACAGTACATAAAAAATATGTAACACCACTCTCAGTTCTTGAAAACCATGTTTTCTCCTGTTTAGGCCTTATTCGACTCTTATAAGGCCTAGTTCCGGCCATAAGGGTTGAAGGTTTGACTTTTGGTCAAATTTCCTAATTAAGATTAGAAACAAGTTTAATTAGTAGTAATTATACATAAAAACTATATAACACTATTTCGGCTCTCGAAAACTATATTTTCCTCCTGTTTGAACCCTATTCGGCTCTTATAAGACCCAGTTTAAGATAATCGGAGCTGAAAGTTTGACTTTTAGTCAAGCTCCTAATAAGTATTAAAAATAAAGTTAATTAATAGTAATTGTATAAAAAAACTATGTAATACCATTTAAAGCCCTTGAAAATCAAGTCCCTATTTGGCTCTTATAAGGCCTAGTCCAGGCTAATCGGGGCTGAAAGTTTGACTTCTGATCAAACTTCCAAATTAAGAATAGAAATAAGTTTAATTAATAGTTGTTATATATAGAAATAATGTGATACTACTCCCGGCTCTTGAAAATCATGTTTTCTCCATGTTTGGGCCCTATATCCAGCTCTTATAAGGCCAAGTTCCAGCTAATCATCGTTGAAAGTTTGATTTTTGGTCAAACTTCCTAACTAAGACTAGAACAAGTTTAATTAGTAGTAATTATATATAACAACTATGTCATACCACTTTCGGCTCTTGAAAACCTCATTTTGTCCCCGTTTGGGCCCAACCGGCTCTTATAAATAAGGCCAAGTCAGGCCAATCGAGGCTGAAAGTTTGATTTTTGGTCAAACTTCCCAAAGAACACTAGAAACAAGGTTAATTAGTAGTAATTATACGTAGAAACTATATAATACCACTCTCAGCTCTTGAAAACCATGTTCTCCTCCTCTTTGGACCCTATTCGGCTCTTATAAGTCTTGCTGAAGTTTGAATTTTAGTCAAACTTCCTCATTAAGAATATAAAAAAGTTTAATTAGTAAGATTTATGCATAAATATTATGTAATACTGCTCTTAGCTCTTGAAAAATGCATTTTCTCCCCGTCTAGACCTTATTCGGCTCTTATAAGGCCTAATTCAGGCCAATCGAGACTGAAAGTTTAACTCTTAGCCAAACTTTCCAATAACACTAGAAACAATATTAATTAACGGTAATTATACATAAAAACTAAGTAATAATAGTCCCGGCTCTTGAAACTACATTTTCCCTGCGTTTGGGTCCTATCGGCTCTTAGAAGACAGAGTTCAGGCCAATCAGGGTTGAAAGTTTAACTTTTGGTCAAACTTCTGAATTAATTCTAGAAACAAGATTAATTAGTAATAATTGTACATAGAAACCATATTTTTCTCCTATTTGGGCCCTATTCGGCTCTTATAAGGCCTAGTTTAAGCTAATAAGGGCTGAAGGTTTGACTTTGGGTCAAACTTCTAAATTAAGATTAGAAATAATATTAATTAGCGATAATTATACATAAAAACTTTGTAGTACAATTCACGGCCCCTTAAAAATCATGTTTTCCTCCTGTTTGGTCCTTATTCGACTCTTATAATGCCTAGTTCAAGCCAATCGGGGCTGAAAGTTTGACTTTTGGTCAAACTTTTAAATTATAACTAGTAACAAGTTTAATTAGGAGTAACTATATATGGAAACTATGTGATACAACTCTTGACTCTTGAACACTATATTTTCTTCCCGTTTGAACCCTATTCGGCTCTTATAAGGCCTAGGTTTAGCATAACCAGAGCTGAAAGTTTAAGTTTTGATCAAACTTTCAAATTAATACTAGAACAAGGTTAATTAGAAGTAATTATACATAGAAGCTATGCAATACCACTTTCAGCTATTGAAAACAAAGTTTTCCTATCGGTTGGGCCCTAATCGGCTCTACTAAGGCCTAATTCAGGTCAATCGGCATTGAAAGTTTGACTTTTGGTCAAACTTTCAAATTAAGAACAAAAACAAGTTCAATTAGTAGTAGTTATACACGTAAACTATGTAATACTACTCCCGACTCTTGAAAATCATATTTTCTCACTGTTTGGGCCCTTTCGGCTATTAAAGATCTTATTCAGGCCAATCGAGGTTGAAAGTTTGACTTTTGATAAAACAATCCCAATTAAGATTAGAAATAAGTTTAATTAGTAGTAATTATGCATAAAAACTAAGTAATACTACTCTCCGCTCTTGAAAATCATATTTTCTCCATGTTTGGGCCCTATTCGCTCTTATAAGGCCTCAGACCTATCGAGCTGAAAGTTTGACTTTATGTAAAACTTCCCTATCAACACTAGAAATAAGTTTAATTAGCAGTAAATATTTATAGAAACTATATAAGATAACTCACGACTCTTAAAAACCATGTTTTCTTCAAGTTCGGGCCTTATTTGGCTCTTATATGGCCCATTTCAAGCTAATTAGAACTGAAAGTTTGACTTTTAGTTAAACTTCCCAATTAAAAGTGGAAACAAGGTAAATTTGTATTAATTATACATAGAAACTATGTAATATCACTCTCAACTCTTGAAAACCATATTTTTTTCCTATTTGGGCCCTATTCTACTCTTATATAAAGCCTAGTCAGGCCAATAGGGTCTGATGGTGTGAGTTTTGGTCAAACTTTCAAATAAAATTAGAAACAAGTATAATTAGTAGTAATTATATATAAAAACTACATAAAACTACTCTCGGCTCTTGAAAGCCTCATTTTCTCCTTGTTTGGGCCCTATTTGACTCTTATAAGGCTTAGTTCAAGGCAATTAGAACTGAAATAGAAATAAATTTAATTAGTAGTAGTTATACATAGAAACTATGTGATACTATTCCCAGCTCTAGAAAACTAATTTTTTGTCTCGTTTGGGCATTCGGCTCTTATAATTCCTAGTTCAGGCCAATCGGAGCTAAATTTTGACTGACTTTTGGTTTAACTTCCAAATTAAGAATAGAAACAAGGTTAATTTATATTAATTGTACACAAAAACTATAGAATATCACTCTTAGCTCTTGAAACAATATTTTCTTCCGGTTCGGGCCCTATACTGTACTTATAAAGCCTAATTCAGGCCAATAAGAGATTAATGTTCGACTTTTGGTCAAACTTCCTAATTAAAACTAAAAACAATTTTAATTAGTAGTATAGGGCCCAAATGGAAAACTGTTTTTTCAACCGTTTGGGCCCTATTCAGCTCTTATAAGGCCTAGTTTAGGCTATCAAGGGCTGAAAGTTTAATTTTTGGTCAAACTTCCCAATTAACACTAGAAACAAGATTTAATTCACAGTAATTGTACATGGAAACTATGTAATATCACTCTCAGCTCTTGAAAATCATGTTTTCCTCTTGTTTGGGCCCTATTTGGCTCTTATAAGGCCTTGTTCTGTCTAATCGGGGCTGAAAGTTTGACTTTTGGTCAAACTTACAAATTAAGAATGGAAACAAATTAATTAGTTGTAGTTTATATATAGAAACTATGTGAACTACTCTCGAATCCTGAAAAACATGGTTTCTCCCCGTTTGAGCCCTATACGGCTGTTATAAGACCTGGTTCAGGCCAATCGGGGCTGAAAGTTTGACTTTGGTAAAACTTCCCAATTAAGACTAGAAACAAGTTTAAGTAGTTGTAATTACACATAAAAACTATGTAATACTACTCCCGACTCTTGAAAACCTCTTTTATCCCTGTTTGGGCCTTGCTCGGCTCTTATATGGTGGCCTAGGCCAATCGGAGATGCAAATTTGACTTTAGGTCAGTAATCCCAATTAACGCTAGAAATAAAATAAATTAGGAGTAATTGTACATAGAAACTATGTAATACCACTATAAGCTCTTGAAAATCATTTTTCTTTCGGTTTGGGCCATATTCGGCTCCATAAGGCCTACTTCAGGCCAATAAGGGCTGAAAGTTTGACTTTTGGTCAAACTTCCCAATTATGACTGGAATAAGTTTATTTAGTAATAATTATACATCAAAACTATGTAATACTATTCCTGACCTTTGAAAACTGTATTTTCTCTCCGATTGGACCCATTAGGCTCTTATAAGGCCAAATTCAGGCAATAAGAGTTGAAAGTTTCAATTTTAGTCAAACATCCCAATTAATACTAAGAATAAGGTTAATCAGTAGTAATTGTACATAGCACTATGTAATACCTTTTACGGCCCTTGAAAACCATATTTTCCTCCCATTTAGTCATTATTCGGCTCTTATAAGGTGTAGTTTAGGCTAATCGAGGCTAAAAGTTTGATTTTTAGTAAAACTTTCCAATTAAGACTAGAAACTAGTTTAATTAGTAATAATTACACATAAAAACTATGACTACTGCTAATGACTCTTGAAAACCTCGTTTTCTCCCTATTTGGGCCCTAATCAGCTATTATAATGTCTAGTTTAGGCCAATAGGAACTAAAAGTTAACTTCTGGTCAAACTTTCTCATTAACACCATTCATGGCCTTTGAAAACCATGTTTTGCTCCCGTTTGGCCCCTATTCGGCTCTTATGAGGCCCAGTTCAGGCCAATCGGGGCTGAAAGTTTGACTTTTAGTTAAATTTTTCAGTTAAGACTAGAAACTAGTTTAATTAGTAGTAATTATACATAAAAAACTATGTATTACTACTTTCGACTTTTGAAAACTGTATTTTCTCCCCGGTTGGACCTTATTCCGCACTTATATGGACTAGTTCAGGCTAATCAGGGCTGAAAGTTTGACTTTTTGTCAAACTTTCCAATTTAATATTAGAAACATGGTTAATTAGTAATAATTGTATATAGAAACTATACAATACCACTCTGAGCCCTTGAAAACCATGTTTTCTCCCGTTTGGGCCCTATTCGGCTCATATAAGGTCTAGTTCAGGCTAATCGGGGCTGAAAGTTTGACTCTAGGTGAAACTTCTCAATTAAGACTAGAAACGAGTTTAATTAGTAGTAATTATACATAAAAATTATGTATTATTACTCTCGGCTCTTGAAACCTTATTTTCTCCCCGTTTGGGCCTTAATCGGCAATTATAAGGTCTTGTTCAGGCCAATCGGGACTGAAAGTTTCACTTTTAGTAAAACTTATCAATTAAGACTAGAAACTAGTATAATTAATAGTAATTATACATAAAAACTATGTATTACTACTCCTGACTTTTGAAAACTATATTTTCTCCACGTTTGGACCCTATTAGGCTCTTATAAGGCCCTTTCAGGTCAATAGGGATTAAAAGTTTCAGTTCTGATCAAACTTCCCAATTAACACTAGAAAAAACGTTAATCAATAGAAATTGTACATAGAACTATGTAATACCATCTCGGCCTTTGAAAATCATGTTTTCCTCCCGTTTGGTCCCTATTCGGCTCTTATAAGGCCTACTTCAGGCCAATCGGGGCTGAAAGCTTGACTTTTAGTAAAACTTCTCAATTAAAACTAGAAACTAGTTAATTAGTAGTAATTATATATAAAAACTATGTATTACTACTCTCGGCTCTTGAAGACCTCGTTTTCTCCCCGTTTGAGCCTTAATCAGCTATTATAAGGCCTAGTTCACGCCAATCGGGAGTCAAAGTTTGACCTTTGGTCAAACTTCCCAATTAACACTATAAACAAGATTAATGAGTAGTAATTGTATATAAAAACTATGTAATACTATTCACGACCCTTGAAAACCATGTTTTCCTCCCGTTTGGTCTCTATTCAGCTCTTATAAGGCTTAAATTCAGGCCAATCAGAGATGAAAGTTTGACTTTTGGTCAAACTTAGAAATAAGTTTAATTAGTAGTAATTATACATAAAAACTATGTCATTCTGCTCCTGGCTCTTGAAAACCTCGTTTTCTCCCTTTTTAGGCTTTGTTCGGCTCTTATAAGGCCTAGTCAGGCTGATAGGGGCAGAAAGTTTGACTTTTGGTCAAACTTTCTAATTAACACAAGAAATAAGGTTAATTAGTACTAATTGTACCTAAAAAATATATAATACCACCCTCAGCACTTGAAAACATTATTTTCTCCCGTTTTGGTCCTATTCGGCTCTAATAAAGCCTAGTTCAGGCTAATAAGACTGAAGTTTGACTTTTGATAAAACTTTATAATTAAGACTAAAAACAAGTTTAGTTAGTGGTAATTATACATAAAAACTATGTCATACTACTCTCGGCTCTTGAAAACCTCATTTTCTCCTCGTTTGGTGGCTCTTATATACCCAGTTCAGGCCAATCAGAGATGATAGTTTGACTTTTGGTCAAAGATAGAAATAAGTTTATTAATAGTAGTTGTACATAAAAACTATGTCATTCTACTCCCGACTCTTGAAAACCTCGTTTTCTCCCTGTTTGGGCTTTGTTCGGCTCTTATAAGGCCTAGTTCAGGCTGATAGGGGCTAAAAGTTTGACTTTTAGTCAAACTTTCCAATTAACATAAGAAATAAGGTTAATTAGTACTAATTGTACATAAAAATTATGTAATACCACTCTCAGCACTTGAAAACCTTATTTTCTCCCGTTTTGGTCCTATTCGGCTCTAATAAGGCCTAGTTCAGGCTAATAAGACTGAAGGTTTAACTTTTAGTCAAACTTTATAATTAAGACTAAAAACAAGTTAATTAGTGGTAATTATACATAAAAACTATGTCATACTACTCTCGGCTCTTGAAAATCTCGTTTTCTCCCCGTTTGGGCCCTAATCAGATTTTATAAGGCTTACTCTAGCCAACAGGGCTGAAAAGTTTTACTCTTTGTCAAACTTTTCAATTAACACTAGAAACAAAGTTAATTAGTAGTAATTATACATAGAAACTATGTAATACCATTTATGCCCTTTGAAAATCATGTTTTCCTCTCATTTGGTCCCTATTCAGCTCTTATAAAGCTTAGTTCAGGCCAATCAGGGTTAAAAGTTTGACTTATGATAAAACTACCCAATTAAGACGAGAAACAAGTTTAATTAGTAGTAAAACTACCCAATTAAGACGAGAAATAAGTTTAATTAGTAGTAATTATACATAAAACTATGTATTTCTTCTCCTTGCCCTTGGAAACCTTGTTTTTCCCTGTTTGTACCTTATTCGGCTCTAATATTATAAGGTCTAGTCCAGACCAAACACGGCTGAAAGTTTGACTTTTAGTCAAACTTCACAATTAAAACTAGAAATAAGGTAATTAGTCATAATTGTACATATAAACTATGTAATACCATTCACAACACTTGAAAACTATGTTTTCCTCCCTTTTTGTCCCTATTGGCTCTTATAAAACCAAGTTCAGGCCAAGTAGGGCTGAAAGTTTAACTCTTGATCAAACTTCCCAATTAACATTGAAAACAAGGTTAATTAGTAGTAGCTGTATATAAAAACTATTTAATACCATTCACGACCCTTGAAAACCTTGTTTTCCTCCCGCTTAGTCCCTTTTTGACTCTTATAAGGCCAATCAGGACTGAAAGTTTCACTTTTGATCAAATTTTCAAATTAAGAATAGAAAAAAGTTCAAATTAATTTATAGTGGTTATACATAAAAAACTATGTAATACTACTCTCGGCTCTTAAAAACCACGTCTTCTCCCTGTTTTGACCCTATTCAGCTCTTATAAGGCTTAGTTCAGACCAATGAGGGTTAAAAGTTTGTCTTTTGGTTAAATTTCAATTAATACTAGAAACAAGGTTAATTAGTGGTAATTGCATATAGAAACTATTTAATACCATTCACGGCTCTTGAAAACTATGTTTTTCTCTCGTTGGGGTCTAATGCGTAGTTCAGGCCAATTGGGGCTGAAGGTTTGACTTTTAGTTAAACTTCCCGATTAGGAATAGAAACAAGTTTAATTAGTAATAATTATACATAAAAAATATGTGATACTATTCTCGGCTCATAAAATCATGCTTTCTCCCTGTTGTGGCCTATTTGGCTCTTACAATGCTTAGTTCAGGCCAATCGGGGCTAAGATTTAACTTTTGGTCAAACTTCCAGATTAAGTTGAGAGACAACTTTAATTTGTAGTAATTGAACATAGAAATTATGTAATACTACTATCAGCTCTATAAAATAACATTTTCCTCTTGTTTGGGCTATATTCGGCTCTTATAAGGCCTTGTTCAGCCAATCGGGGCTGAAAATTTGAGTTTTGATCAAACTTCATAATAAGAGTAGAACCAGTTTAACTAGTAGTAATTATACATAAAAATTATGTAATACAACTCACAACTCTTGAAAACCGCATTTTCTCCCCGTTTGGGCCCTATTTGGCTCTTATAGGGCCTATTTCAAGCCAATAGGGCTGAAAGTTTGACTTTAGATCAAACTTCCCAATTAACACTAGAAATAAGGTTAATTAGCAGTAATTATACATAAAAACTATGTAATACTACTCACGGCTCTTGAAAACCTTGTTTTCCTCCCATTTAGGGTCTTATTCGGCTCTTATAAGGCCTAACTCGGGCCAATTAGGGCTCAAAGTTTTACTTGTGGTCAAACTTCCTAATTAAGATTAGAAACATATAAAATTAGTAGTAAATTTATATAAAAACTATGTAATATCACTCAAGGCTCTTGAAAATATGATGTCTCCCCGTTTGAACCCTATTTAACTAGTTCAAGTAAATCAGGGTTGAAAGTATGACTTTTGGTCAAACTTTCAGAATAAGACTTGAAATTACATTAATTAGCTATAATTTTGTATAGAATCTTTGTAATACTACTCCCGGCTCTTGAAAAATCACGTTTTCTCCCTGTTTGGCCCTTATTCTGCTCTTATAAAGCCGAGTTCAGGGCAATCGGGGTTGAAAGTTTGACTTTTAATTAAATTTTCTAATTAAGACTAGAAACAAGTTTAATTTTAAGTAATTATATATAAAACTATGTAATTCTACTCCTGGCTATTGAAAACCTCGGTTTCTCCCCGTTTGGGCCCTATTCGGCTCTTATAAGGCATATATTTGAGGCTAATCAGGGCTGAAATTTGACTTTTGATCAAACTTACCAATTAATATTAGCAACAAAGTTAATTAATAGCAAATGTACATAGAAACTATGTAATTCCACTCCCGGCTCTTGAAAATCTCGTTATCTCCTTATTTGGGTTTTATTCGGCTCTTATAATACCTATTTTCCCCCTGTTTTTGGCCCTATTCGGCTCTTATAAGGCCTAATTAGGGTCAATTAAGGCTGAAAGTTTGACTTTGGCCAAACTTTCCAATTAAGACTAGAAACAAGTTTAATTAGTAGTAATTATACCTAAAAACTATGTAATACTACTCCCCGTTTGGGTCCTATTGCTCATATAATAACTAGTTCAGGCCAATCATGGCTGAAAGTTTGACTTTTAGTTAAAACTTTCAAATTAAGACTAGAAATAAGTTTAGGTAGTAGTAATTATACATAGAAATTATGTAATACAACACTTGGCTTTTTAAACCATGTTTTCTCCCCATTTGGGCCATATTCGGCTCTTATAAGGCTTAGTTCAGGCTAATCGGGCCTGAAAGTTTGATTTTTTATCAAACTTTCTAACTAAGACTAGAAATAAGTTTAATTAGTAGTAATTAACATAAAAACTATGAAATACTACTCCCATATTTGAAAACCATAATTTCTCCCCGTTGGGCCCTATTAGCTCTTATAAGGTCGAGTTCAAACCAATCGGAGCTAAAAGTTTGATATTTGCTTTAACTTTTAAATTAATAATAGAAACACGGCTACTTGCAATAATTATACATAGAAACTACGTAATACCACTTCAGCTCTTGTAAACCATGTTTTCCTCTAGTTTGGGCCATATTGGCGCTTATTCCAGCCGAGTTCAGGCCAATCGGGGCTGAAAGTTTGACCTTTGGTCAACTTGTAGATTAAGAATAAAAATAAGTTTAATTTGTAGTGGTTATATATAAAACTATTAATACTTTTTTTGGCTCTTGAAAATCTCATTTTCTCCCCGTTTAGGCCCTATTCAGCTCTTATAAGGCCCAGTTTAGGCCAATCAGGGTTGAAAGTTTGACTTTTGGTCAAACTTTCAATTAACACTAGAAATAAGGTTTATTAACAGTAATTGTACATAGAACTATGTAATACCATTCACGGCCCTTGGAAACCATGTTTCCTCCCGTTTGGTCCCTATTCAATTCTTATAAGGTTTAGTTTAGGCCAATTCAGGGCTGAAAGTTTGAATTTTTGGTTAAAAACTTCCCAATTAACACTAGAAATAAGGTTAATCAGTAGTAATTGTACATTGAACTATGTAATACCATTCATGGCCCTTGTAAACCATATTTTCCTCCTATTTGATCCTTATTCGGCTCTTATTTAAGGTTTAGTTCGGCCAATCGGGGCTGAAAGTTTGACTGTTGAAAAAATTTCTCAATTAAAACTAGAAACAAGTTTAATTGGTATTAATTATACATAAAAACTATATGCTACTATTTTCGGCTCTTGAACACCTCATTTTCTCCCCGTTTGGGCCTTAATCGGCTCTTATAAGTCCTACTTCAGGCCAAACGGGGCTGAAGGTTTGACTTTTGGTCTTACTTCTCAATTAACACTTGAAACAAGTTTAACTAGTAGTAATTATACATATAAACCATATAATACTACTCTCAGCTCTTGGAAACTGTATTTTCTCCCAGTTTGGACCCTATTCGGCCTTTATAAGGTCTAATTAGGGCCAATCGGGGTTGAAAATTTGACTTTTGAACAAAATTTCTAATTAAGACTAGAAACAAGTAGCAGTAATTACATATAAAAACTATATAATTCTACTCACGACTCATGAAAACCTCGGTTTCTCTCCGTTTGGACCCGATTCGGCTCTTATAAGACAATTTCAGGCAAATCGGGGCTGTAAGTTTGACTTTTGGTCAAACTTGCCAATTAAGGCTAGAACAAAGTTAATTAGTAGTAAATGTACATAGAAATAATGTAATTTCACTCACGGCGCTAGGAAATTATGTTTTCCTCCCGCTTGGTCCCATTCGGCTCTTATAAGGCCTAGTTCAAACCAATCGGGGCTGAAAATTTGACTTTTGGTAAAACTTTCAAATTAAGAATACAAACAAGTTTAATTAGTAGTAGTTAAACATAAAAACTAATTAATAATACTCCCGGCTCTTGAAAACCTTATTTTCTCCCCATTTGGACCCTATTCGGCTTGTATAAAGCCTAGTTCAGACCAATCGGAGCTGAAAGTTTGAATTTTGGTCAAACTTCCCAATTAAAACTAGAAATAAGGTTAGTTTTTAATAATTGTACATATAAACTATATAATGCCACTCTCAGCACTTGAAACTATATTTTCTTCCCATTTAGCATATTCTGCACTAAGAAAGGCTAGTTCAGGCCAATAAGGGCTTAAGGTTTGACTTTTGGTCCAACTTACTAATAAAGATTTAAAACAAGTTTTATTACTAGTAATTATATATAAAAACTATATAATACTACTTTGGGCTTATGAAAATCATATTTTCTCCCGTTACTTCAGGCCAAACGGGGCTGAAGGTTTGATTTTTGGTCTTACTTCTCAATTAATACTAGAAACAAGTTTAACTAGTAGTAATTATATATATAAACTATGTAATACTACTCTCGGCTCTTGAAAACTGTATTTTCTTTCAGTTTGGACCCTATTCGGCCTTTATAAGGCCTAGTTCAGGCCAATCGGGGTTGAAAATTTGACTTTTGATCAAAATTTCAAATTAAGACTAGAAATAAGTAGCAGTAATTACATATAAAAACTATGTAATTCTACTCACGGCTTATGAAAACCTCGGTTTCTTCCCGTTTGGACCCAATTTGGCTCTTATAAGACAAATTCAGGCCAATCGGGGCTGAAAGTTTAACATTTGGTCAAACTTCTAAATTAAGAATAGAAACAAGTTTAATTAGTAGTAGTTACACATAGAAACTATGTGATACTACTCCCGGCTATTGAAAATCATGTTTTCTCCCCGTTTGGTCCCTATTTGGCTCTATAAGTCCTAGTTCAGGCCAATCGGGATTGAAAGTTTAAGTTTTGGAAAAACTTTATAGTTAAGACTAGAAACAAATTTAATTAGTAGAAATTAAATATAAAAACTATGTAATACCACTCCTGACTCTTGAAAAGCTCATCTTCACCCCGTTTGGGTCTTATTCGGCTCTTATAAGGCGTAGTTCAGCCGACCAGGCCTGAAACTTTGACTTTAGGTTAAACTAATAATAATTGTATATAGAAACTGTGTAATACCACTCTCAGGTCTTCAAGACCATGTTTTCTTCCATTTGGGCCCTATTAGGATTTTATAAGGCCTAGTTCAGGCTAATAAGAGCTGAAGGTTTGACTTTTAATCAAACTTCCTAAATAAGACTAAAAAAGTTTATTTAATAGTAATTATACATAAAAAAATATATAATACTCCTCTCAGGTCTTGAAAACTACATTTTCTACCCCATTTGGATCATATTTGGCTCTTATAAAGCCTAGTTCAGGTCAATCGGGGCTGAAAGTCTGAATTGGGTCAAACTTCCCAATTAATAGCAGAATGAAGATTAATCAGTAGTACTTGTACATGGAAACTATGTAATACCATTCACGACCCTTGAAAATAACGATTTTCTCCTGTCTGGTTCCTCTTCGGCTCTTATAAGGCCTAGTTCAGGTCAATCAGGGCTGAAATTTTAAATTTTAGTCAACCTTTCAAATTAAGAATATAAACAAGTTTAATTTATAGTAATTAAATATAAAAACTATGTAATACTACTCTCGTCTCTTAAAAACCTCATTTCTCCTTTTTTGGGCCCTATTCAGCTCTTCAGAAGGCCTAGTTCAGACCTATCGAGGCTGAAAGTTTGACTTTTGGTCAAACTTCCTAATTAATACTAGAAATAAAGTTAATTATTAGTATTTGCTTATAGAATATATAATACCACTCATGGCTCTTAAAAGCTATGTTTTCCTCTCATTTGGGCCCTATTCGGCTCTTATAAGGCTTAGTTTAAGCCAATCAGGGCTGAAAGTTTAACTTTTAGTCAAACTTCCCAATTAAGAATAGAACAAGTTTAATTAATGGTAATTTATACATAAAACTATATAATACTACTCTCGACTTTTGAAAACCTTATTTTCTTATTATTTGGGCCCAATTCGGCTAATATAATGCCAAAGATTAGGCCAAGCAGGACTAAAAGTTTGACGTTTGGTCAAACTTCCATATTAAGACTAGGAACAAGTTTAATTAGAAGTAATTACGCGTAGAAACTTTTTAGTACTACTCCAGGATCTTTAAAACCATGATTTCTCCTCGTTTAGGCCATATTCGGCTCTTATAAGGTCTAGTTCAGGCCATCGGGGAAAAAATTTGACTTTGATCAAACTTCCCAATTAACACTGGAAACAAGTTTAATTTGAAGTAATTATACATAAAAACTATGTAATACTACTTCCGGACCTTGGAAACAGCATTTTCTCCCTATTTGAGCCATATTTGGCTCTTATAAGCCCTAATTTAACCATTCAAGGCCCTCAAAAACTTGTTTTCCTCCCGTTTGTATCCTATTCGGCATTATAAGGCCTAGTTCAGGCGAATTGGGGCTGAAAATTTGACTGTCAGTCAAACTTTCTAATTAATACTAGAAAAAGATTAATTAGTAGCAATTATACATAGAAACTATGTAATGCCACTGTCATCTCTTGAAAATCATGTTTTCCTCCGTTTGGGTCCTATTCGGCTCTTATAAAGCCTAATTTAACCAATCGGTACTGAAGTTTGACCTTTACTCAAACTTTCAAGTTTAATTAGTAGTAGTTATACATAGAAACTATGTCATACTACTGGCTCTTGAAAATCATGTTTCTCTCTGTTTGGGCCCTATTCGGCTCTTATAAGGCTTAGTTCCAGCCAATCGGTGTTGAAAGCACGACTTTTGATCAAACATCCCAATTAAAATTAGAAAAAAGTATAATTAGTATTAATTATATATAAAAACTATATTATACTACTCCCGAGTCTTGAAAACCTCATTTTCTCCCCGTTTAGGGCCCTAATCGACTATTATCGGCCTAGTTCAGGCCAATCGGTCTAACTTTCCAATTAACATAAAAAAAAGGTTAATTAGTAGTAATTGCATATAAAAACTATGTAATACCACTCTCAACTCTTGAAAATCATGTTTTTCTACCGTTTGGCCCTATTCGGCTCTTATAAGGCCAGTTTAAGCAATATGGGTTAAAGGTTTGACTTTTGGTGATTCCTAATTAAGACTAAAAAAAAGTTTAATCAGCAGTAATTATACATAAAAACTATGTAATACTACTCTCAATTCTTGAAAACTACATTTTCTCCCTATTTGGACCCTATTCAACTCTTATAAGGCCTAGTTCAGGCCAATCAAGGCTGAAAGTTTGACTCTTAGTCAAACTTTCCAATTAATACTGAAAACAAGATTAATTAGTAGTAATTGTACAAAGAAACTATATATTACCATTCACGGCCCTTGAAAACCATGTTTTCCTCCCGTTTGGTCCCTATTCGGCTCTTATATAAGGCCTAGTTCAGGCCAATCGAGGTTGAAAGTTTGAATTTTGGTAGAACTTCTCATTTAAAACTAGAAATAAATTTAACTAGTAGTAATTATATATAAAAACTATATATTACTATTCCCGGATCTTGAAAACCTCATTTTCTCCCCGTTGGGCCTTACTCAGCTCTTATTAGGCTTAGTTCCGGCCAATCAGGGCTGAAGGTTTGACTTTTAGACAAACTTCTCAATTAAGACTAGGAATAAGTTTAATTAGTAATAATTATACATAAAAACAAAGTAATACTACTCTCAGCTCTTGAAAACTGCATTTTCTCCCTGTTTGGATTCTATTTCTTTCACTCTTATAAGGTCTAGTTTAGGCCAATCGGGGCTGAAAGTTTGACAGTTGGTCAAACTTTCCAATTAACACTAGAAACAAAGTTAATTAGTAATAATTCAACATATAAACTATGTAATACCTTTCACGGCTCTTGAAAACCATGTTTCCTCCCGTTTGGTCTCTATTCGGCTCTTATGCGGACTACTTTAGGCTAATCGAGGCTGAAAGTTTGAGTTTTAATAGAACTTTCTATTTAGGACTAGAAACAAGTTTAATTCGAAGTAATTATATATAAAAACCATGTAATATCCTCGTCTCTTGAAAACTGCATTTTCTTCCTTTTTGGACCCTATTTGGCACTTATAAGGCCTAAATTTGGCCAATTGGGGCTGAAAGTTTGATTTTTTTATCAAAATTCATAATTAACACTAGAGAAAAAGTTAATTAGTAGTAATTATACATAGAAACTATGTAATACCATTCACGACCCTTGAGAACCATGTTTTTTTCTCGTTTGGTCAAACCTACAAATTAAGAATAGAAACAAGTTTAATTTATAGTCGTTATACATAAAAACTATGTAATACTACTCTCGGCCCTTTGAAAACCTTATTTTCTCTCCGTTTAGGCCTTACTCAGCTCTTATAAGGCCGAGTTCAGAACTATGTATGGTTTATTAACAGTAATTGTACATAGTATATAATACAACACTCAGCACTTGAAGACCATGTTTTCCTCCGGTTTAGGCCCTATTTAGCTCTTATAATGTGCAGCTCAGGCCAATCGGGGCTGAAGGTTTGACTTTTGGTCAAACTTTCTGATTAAGAATAGAAACAGGTTTAATTAGTAGTAATTTTACATAAAAACTATGCGATACTATCCCCGGCTCTTGAAAACCTTGTTTTTTTCCACTTTTGTGCCCTATTCTGCTTTATAATGCTTAACTCAGGCCAATCAAGGCTAAAAGTTTGACCTTTGGTCAAACTTTCAAATTAAAACTAAAAACAAGTTTAACTTATAGTAATTGAACACAAAAAGTATGTAATACTACTCTTGGCTCTTTAAAACCATGTTTTCTTCCCGTTTAAGTCATATTCGGTCCTTATAAGGCCTTGTTCAGGCCAATCCGGGCAAAAAGTTTGGTTTTGATCAAACCTCTCAACTAAGACTAGAAACAATTTTTTAGTAGTAATTATACGTTAAAACTATGTAATGCAATTATATGCTCTTGAAAAATGCATTTTCTCTCTGTTGCTCTATTCGGCCCTTATAAGGCCTAGTCACGCCAATTAGCTGAAAATTTGACTTTTAGTCAAATTTCCCAGTTAACACTAGAAACAAGGTTAATTAGCAGCAGTTGTCCATAGAAACAATGTAATACCACTCACATCTCTTGAAAACCTTGTTTTCCTCCTATTTGGGTCCTATTCGACCCTCTAGAAAGTTTAACTTTTGATCAAACTTCCTAATTAAGAATAGAAACAAGTTTAATTTGTAGTAATTATACATAAAACCATGTAATTCTACTCCCGGCTATTGAAAACCTCGGTTTTTTCCTATTTAGGCCCTATTCGACTCTTATAAGGCATATTTTAGACCAATCAGAACTAAAAGTTTGACTTGAAAACCATGTTAATTTGTAGTAAATGTACATAAAATGATGTAATTTCGCTCACTTACTCTTGAAAATCATGTTTTCTTCCCGTGTGAGCCTTGTTAGGCTCTGATATGACCTAGTTCAGACCAATCAGGACTGAAAGTTTGACTTTTGGTTAAACTTCCAAATTAAGAATACAAAAAAGTTTAATTAGTAGTAGTTATAAATTGAAACTATGTAATAATACTCCCGGCTCTAGAAAACCTCTTTTTCTCCCCTTATGGTTTCTAATAGATTCTAATAAGGCCTAGTTAAGACCAGTCGGAGATAAAAGCTTGAATTTTGATCAAACTTCTCAATTAAGACTAAAAAAAAGATTAATTAGTAGTAATTGTACATAAACACTATATAATTCCAGCCACGGCTCTTGAAAACCGCACTCTCTCCCTGTTTGGACCCTATTCGCTTATATAAAGCTTAGTTCAGGCCAACCAGAGCTGATAGTTTGACTTTTGGCCAAACTTCTCAATTAAAACTAGAAAAAAGATTAATTTGTATAAATTCTACATAGAAACTATGTAATATCATTCTCAACACTTGAAACCATATTTTCTTCCCGTTTGGGCCCTAATATGCACTTATAAGATTTGAGTTTTGGTCAAACTTCCTAATTAAGCCTTAAAACAAGTTTACTTAGTAGTAATTATATAAAAAACTATGTAACACTACTCTGGGCTCTTGAAAACTACATTTTCACCTGTTAGAGCACTATCCGGCTCTTATAAGGCTTAGTTTAGGCTAACTAGGGCTGAAAGTTTGATTTTAGCTCAAACTTCCAATTAACACTAGAAACATGGTTAATTAGTTGTAATTATATATAAAAACTATGTATTACGACTCCCGGCTCTTGAAAATCTTATTTTTTATTTCCCGTTTGAGCCTTAATTCGGCTCTTATAAGCCTAGTTCAGGTCAATCGGGGCTGAAAGATTGACTTTTGGTCAAACTTCTCAATTAACACAAGAAACATAGTTAATTAGTAGTAATTGTACATATAGTATATATAATACCATTCAAAGCCCTTGAAAACCATAATTTCCTCCCGTTTTGTCCCTATTCACCTCTTATAAGGCCTAGCTCAGGCCAATCGAGGCTGAAAGTTTGACTTTTGGTAAAAACTTACCAATTAAGACTTGAAAATAAGTTTATTTACTAGTAATTATATATATAATTTAGGTATTACCACTCAAGGCTCTTGAAAACATGTTTTCTCCCCGTTTGAACCCTATTCGAGTAAGGCCAAATTCAGGTAAATCGGGGCTGAAAGTATAACTTTTGGTCAAACTTTTAGATTAAGACTTGAAACAACATTACTTAGCAGTAATTGTGTATAAAATCTATATAATACTACTCCTGGCTCTTGAAAAATCACGTTTTCTCCCCGTTTACTCCCTATTCTATGATTATAAAAGCCGAGTTCAGGGCAATCGAGGCTGAAAGTTAAACTTATAATCAAATATTCGAACAAAGACTAAGAACAAGTTTAATTTGTAGAAATTATACATAAAATTATGTAATTCTACTCCCGGCTATTGAAAACCTCAGTTTCTCCCCGTTTGGGCCCTATTCGGCTCTTATAAGGTATATTTGAGGCTAATCAGGTCTGAAATTTGACTTTTGATCAAACTGACAATTAAGACTAGAAACAAAGTTAATTAATAATAAATGTACATAGAAACTATGTAATTCCACTCCCGGCTCTTGAAAATCTCGTTATCTCCTCGTTCAGGTTTTATTCGGCTCTTATAAT
The DNA here is from genome assembly GCA_038442645.1 of Agave tequilana. Classification (NCBI taxonomy): domain Eukaryota; kingdom Viridiplantae; phylum Streptophyta; class Magnoliopsida; order Asparagales; family Asparagaceae; genus Agave; species Agave tequilana. Next base: position 96,988 of record JAVJIF010030060.1, on the reverse strand, counting down.
ACATAGCTCAGGCCAATTGGGACTGCAAGTTTGACTTTTGGTCAAACTTCTAGATTAAGACTAGAAACAAGTTTAAGTAGTAGTTGTTGTAAATAAAACTATGTAATACAACTCCTGGCTCTTTAAAATCATGTTTTCTCCCGATTTACGCCATATTGGGCTCTTATAAGGCCTATTCAGGCCAATCGGGGCTGAAAGTTTGACTTTTGATTTAACTTCCTAATTAAGACTAGAAACAAATTTAATTAGTAATAATTATACAAAAAAACTATGAAATACTACTCTCGGCTCTTGAAAATAACATTTTCTCCCCGTTTGAGCCCTACTGGGCTCTTATAAGGCCGAGTTCAGGCTAATTGACAATGTTAATTAGCTGTATTGTACACAGAAACAATGTAAAATGACTCTCAGCTCTTGAAAAACATATTTTCCTCCGGTTTGGGCCCTACTTGTAACTTATATGGCCGAGTTCAGGCCAATCGGGGTTAAAACAATAACTTTCGGTCAAATTTTAAAATTAAGCATAGAAACAAGTTTAATTAGTAGTAGTTATACATAGAAACTATGTGATACTACTCCAAGCTCTTGAAAGACATGTTTCCCCCCGTTTTCACCCTATTTTGCTCTTATAAGGCCTAATTCAGGCAAATCGGGGCTTAAAATTTGACTTTTGGTCAAACATTTCAATTACGACTAGAAACAAGTTTAGTTAGTAGTAATTATATATAAAAACTATGTCATACTACTCCCAGCTCTTGAAAATCTCGCTTTCTCCCCGTTTGGGCCTTATTCGGCTCTTATTAGGCCTAATTAGGGCCAATCGGGGCTGAAAGTTTGACTTTTGGTCAAACTTCACAATTAACACTAGAATCAAGGTAATTAGTAATAATTGTATATAGAAACTATGTAATACCACTCTCAGCTATTGAAAAATCATGTTTTCTCTCAATAGGGCCTATTCGGCTAAGATAAGGCCTTGTTCAGTCAGGCCAATAAGAGCTGAAGGTTTGACTTTTGGTTAAACTTCCTAATTAAGACTAGAAATAAGTTTAATTAGTAGTAATTAAACATAAACAACTATGTCATACTACTCCTGGCTCTTGCAAACCTCATTTTCTCCCCATTTGGCCCCTAATCGGCTCTTATAAGGCCTAATTCGAGCAATCGGAGCTGAAGTTTGAGTTAAAACTAGAAACAAAGTTAATTAGTACTAATTGTACATAAAAACTATGTAATACCATTCAAGACTCTTGAAAATCATGTTTTCCTCCGTTTGGTCCCTATTCGGTTCTTATAAGGCCTAGTACAGGCCAATAAGAGTTAAAAGTTTGACTTTTACTAAAACTTCCCAATTAAGACTAGAAACAAGTTTAATTAGTTGTAATTATACATAAAAACTATGAATTACTACTCCCGGTTCTTGAAAATCTAGTTTTTTCCCCGTTTGAGCCTTAATTCGGCTCTTATAAGCCTAGTTCAGGTCGGTCGAGGCTGAAAGTTTAATTTTTGGTCAAACTTCTCAATTAACAGAAGAAATATGGTTAATTAGTAGTAATTATACATATAATCTATATAATACCATTCACAGCCCTTGAAAACCATATTTTCCTCCTGTTTTGTCCCTATTCGGCTCTTAAAGGCCTAGCTCAGGCCAATCGGGGCTGAAAGTTTGACTTTTGGTAAAAACTTACCAACTAAGACTTGAAAATAAGTTTATTTACTAGTAATTATATATATAATTTAGGTGTTACTACTCTCGGCTCTTAAAAACCATATTTTCTCCCCGTTTGTACTTTATTCAGCTCTTATAACTCCTTGTTCAGGCCAATCGAGGCTGAAAGTTTGGCTTTTGGTTAAGATTTCTAATAGATACTAGAAATAAGGTTAATTAGTAGCAATTGTACACGAAAACTATGTAATCTCACTCTCAGATCTTGAAAACCATATTTTCCTCTAGTTTTGGCCCTATTCGGCTCTTATAAGGTCTAGTTCAGGCCAATAAAAACTGAAGGTTTGACTTTTACTAAAACATTCTAATTAGACTAGAAATAAGTTTAATTAATAGTAATTATACATAAAAGCTTTGTAATACTACTCCCGTCTATTAAAAATAGCATTTTCTCCCAGTTTGAACCCTATTCGTCTCTTATAAGGCCTAACTAAGGCCAATAGAGTAAGGAAACTTTCTTTTTGGTTAAACTTCCCAATTAACACTAGAAACAAAGTTAATCAATATTAATTGTACATAGAAACTATGTAATATCGTTCACGGCCCTTGGAAGCCATGTTTTCCTCCCGTTTAATCCCTACTCAGCTATTACATGGCCTAGACAAGCCAGTCGGGATTGAAAGTCTGACTTTTTGTCAAACTTTCAAATTAAGAATAGAAAATAAGTTTAATTTATAGTAATTATACATAAAAACTATCAATACTACTTCCAGCTCTTGAAAACCTCGTTTTCTCCCCGTTTATTCTGTATTCGCCTATTATACGGCTTACTTCACGCCAATCGGGACTGAAATTTTGACTTTTGGTCAAACTTCTTCATTAACACTAGAAACAAGGTTAATGAGTAGTAATTGTATATAGAAACTATGTTAACCACTCTCAGCTCTTGAAAACCATGTTTTTCCTATTGTTAGACCCTATTCAGCTCTTATAAGGCCTAGTTCCGGCCAATAAGGCTTGAAGGTTTGACTTTTGGTCAAACTTCCTAATTATGATAAGAAATAAGGTTAATTATAGTAATTTATATAGAAACTTTATAATACCACTCTCAGCTCTTGAAACCCATGTATCCTAGGGTTTGGACCCTATTTGACACGTATATGGCCGAATTCAGCCCAATCGGGGCTGAAAGTTTGACAAAAAACTTTTTGTCAAACTTTCAAATTAAAAATAGAAACAAGTTTAATTAATAGTAGTTATACATAGAAACTATGTGATACTACTGCAGGATTTTGAAATCCATGTTTTCTCTTTTTTTTGGCCCTATTCGGCTCTTATAAGGCCTAGTTGGGGCCAATTAAGGCTGAAAGTTTGACTTTTGCCAAACTTTCCAATTAAGACTAGAAACAAGTTTAATTAGTAGTAATTATACCTAAAAACTATGTAATACTACTCCCGTTTGGATCCTATTCAGCTCATATAATAACTAGTTTAGGCCAGTCGTGGCTGAATGTTTGACTTTTGGTTAAACTTTCAAATTAAGACTAGAAACAAGTTTAGGTAGTAGTAATTGTATATAGAAATTATGCAATACAACTCTTGGCTCTTTAAACCATATTTTCTCCCCATTTGGGCCATATTCGGCTCTTATAAGGCTTAGTTCAGGCTAATCGGGCCTGAAAGTTTTATTTTTGATCAAACTTTCCAATTAAGACTAGAACAAGTTTAATTAGTAGTAATAAACATAAAAGCTGTGAAATACTACTCTCAGATCTTGAAAACCGCAATTTCTCCCCGTTGGGCCCTATTATTCGCTCTTATAAGATCGAGTTCAAACCAATCGGAGCTAAAAGTTTGATATTTGGTTTAACTTTTTAATTAATACTAGAAACATGGTTAATTGAACATAAAAACTATATAATACCACACTCAGCTCTTGTAAACCATGTTTTCCTCCAGTTTGGGCCATATTTGGCGCTTATTTGGCCGAGTTCAGGCCAATCGGGGCTAAAAATTTGACTTTTGGTCAACTTTCAGATTAAGAATAAAAACAAGTTTAATTTATAGTGGTTATATATAAAACTATGTAATACTTTTTTTGGCTCTTGAAAATCTCGTTTCTTCCCATTTAGGCCCTATTCAGCTCTTATAAGGCCCAGTTCAGGCCAATCAGGATTGAAAGTTTGACTTTTAGTCAAACTTTCAATTAACACTAGAAATAAGGTTTATTAGCAGTAATTGTACATAGAACTATGTAATAATACCACTCTCAGCACGTGAAGACCATGTTTTCCTCCAGTTTAGGCCCTATTCAGCTCTTATATGTTGGCCCAATGGCCTTTCACTCTAGTTTTGATGATGATCAACACTCATGTAGTTATGTTTACTAATATTCTTGTGTTTCTAAGTTTCAGATCATTAACAGGATATTAGGTTGGTGATTAGCTTCAACAAGATGATTAGAAGCTATTCATGATGATTCCGGTGCCAAAGCTTAAAGATCATACCTTTGCACTTGGAGAATCACGGAGTTTTGGAGCAAGTCTACTTGAAGATGAAGATCGTCAAGAAGACTTAGGTATCTAGTTTAGAGTTTATGTTTTAGATCCATATTTGTAAAGCTTAGTTTAGTTGATATGCTCAAGTGCACAAAACACACACGTTACATGATTTGGTTTTTGGTTTTCATGAATAATAGATCAAAACAAGTTTACCTTATACCTATGTATATTAGATATGTTCTAGATATACATACATACTTTAAACTTGCTAGACAAACTTATTTTGACTATCCTATTCATGTTTTGGAAAATTCTAGTTTGATAAAATACAAGTTTTGTTTTTGATAAAATTGGCAAGACACAAAAATGAATTGATATGATTGATATATGTCTTGAAATTTTTATCACAAGTTTGGTTATCAAAGTAAAATGATAAAACAAGTTTTAGAAAAACATATTTTTAGAAAAACAGTTTTTATTGTGATTAAAACTATTTTTTAGATTTACTGTGAATTTATGGGATTTTTATGAGTGAAAAGACCTATTTTCAAATCCCGTATCTGTGCAGAACTGAGGACTGGCTGTCAGGCCAAGTCGGTCGACCGGACCGGTCGACCGCACCACAGGCCGGTCGACCGGGACGATCGACCGACGTGCACAAGTCTGTGCACGTTTTGGAGTCTCTGGGACGGTCGACCGAGCCGGTCGACCGAGATGAGAGTTCTGCTCTCAGGATGTTTCGGTCGACCGGGCCGGTCGACCGCTATTGCCCAACGGTCACATTTTTGACCGTTGGCGGTCGACCGGACCGGTCGACCGGCAGTCTGTCAGACTGCCAGCTCAGCCTAACGGCTAGTTTTGTATAGGGGCTATATAAACCCCATCTCTTTGGGGATTTTGGCCAAGTTTTCTAAGAGAAAAATTTCCAGTTTTCTGAAGTGTTTAAAAGAGTTTTAAAAAGAGTTTTTGGGCTTTAAACTTCTCATCTCTATTTGTCTTGGGTTTTTGGAAAATCAAAGAAAGCTAGGTTTTGGGAGATTGTATTGATTTGCTTTTTCTATCTTCTACAAGAGATTTCCCAAGTAGTTTTTCTTTGTTGCTTGTTTCCAAAAACACTTTGATTCCACACTTGAGCTATCTTCTATCCTAAACTATTAGGATCTTTGTTTTTTGGAAAAAGAAAGAAAAAGAGAGTTTGTGGTTTTTGAACCACTTGTTGTAAACCCTCCTTTATTTGTTGTATCCCTCTTCGGTAGAGGTGATCGGAGTGGTATTGGTTTGCTCCCTCTTAGGTAGAGGTGATAGTGTTTGGTTGTGAGCCTCTTCGGTAGAGGTGTGTGGATTGGTTGTTGTTTTGGCTACGGGCCTAACCCCTCGGTTGTGAGGAGGTTGTTGTTTGAGAGAGGAGTTTGGTACTCCTAGAGTTATAAGAAATCCTCTTCGGTAGAGGTTCCCTCGGTGGGAGTTGAGATAGTGGAAATCCTACACGGTGGTGTAGGCAGGGATGTAGAGCAAGGTGCTCGAACCTCGAAACAAATCTTGGTGTTTGCGATTGCTCCCATTGTCTCTCTAACTCTCTCTCATTTACTTTGTGCAAAGCATCATACTTCATCTCATATCATACTTGCTTGTGTTGAGCATATTTCTTATTGCCTTGCATTAGTTCATATTGCTATATCCTGATTGCTTGGCTTGATTGTGTGTGCACATTGCTTGAATTGCTTGTGTGTTTGTGCATCACCTATACTCATCCAACAAGAGCTTCACATAGCGCCTCAACCCATATCTAGGGGAATCAAGAGGAGTTAGTTCAGAGCCTCGCAAGGGGAATTCGGCTACACTTGTTGGATTGTATTAAGTGTGTTGCAAGATTTGCATTAGCTTCCGCATTTAGCGCACTTAGTTTGCATTTAGTTATTAGATTAGCACTTACACCTATTCACCCCCCTCTAGGTGTTTTACATTATAATGTGCAGTTCAGGCCAATCGAGGCTGAAGATTTGACTTTGGTCAAACTTTCAATTAACACTAGAAATAAGGTTAATTAGTAGTAATTATACATAAAACTTTGTAATACCACTCTCAACACTTGAAAACCATGTTTTCCTTTGGTTTGGGCCTAATCAGCTCTTATAATGTGTAGTTTAGGCCAATCAGGGCTAACGGTTTGACTTTTGGTCAAACTTCCCAATTAAGAATAGAAACAAGTTTAATTAGTAGTAATTTTATATAAAAACTTTGCGATACTACTCCTCGCTCTTGAAAATCATGTTTTCTCCACTTTTGTGCCCTATTCAGCTTTTATAATGCCTAATTAAGGCCAATCTGGGCTAAAAGTTTGACCTTTGGTCAAACTTTCAGATTAAGACTAAAAATAAGTTTAATTTGTAGTAATTGAACATAGAAAGTATGTAATACTACTCTTAGCTCTTTAAAATCATGTTTTCTTCCCGTTTAAGTCATATTAGGCTCTTATAAGGCCTTGCTCAGGCCAATCGGGACAGAAAGTTTGAGTTTTGATCAAACCTCCCAACTAAGACTAGAAACAAATTTAATTACTAGTAATTATATATTAAAAATATGTAACACAATTATCGGCTCTTGAGTATTACATTTTCTCCCTGTTACGCCCTATTCGGCTCTTATAAGGCCTAGTTCACGCCAATTAACTGAAAATTTGACTTTTGGTCAAACTTCCTAATCAACACTAGAAACAAGGTTAATTAGCAGTAGTTGTCCATAGAAACAATGTAATATACCACTACATCTCTTGAAAACCTTGTTTTCCTCCCATTTGGGTCCTATTCGACTTAATTGGCCCTAGTTCAAGCCAATCGGGCTGAAAGTTTGACTTTTGGTCAAACTTCCAAACTAAGACGAGAAAAAGGGTTAATTAGTAGCAATTATATATAGAAACTATATAATACCACTTATGTCCCTTGAAAACCTAGTCTTCCTCTCGTTTGGGTTCGATTCGGCTCTTATAAGGCCTAGTTTAGGCCAATCGGGGCTAAAAGTTTTACTTTTGGTCAAACTTCCCAATTAATACTAGAAACATATTAAATTAACAATAATTTACATAAAAACCATGTAATACTACTCAACGCTCTTGAAAACCATATTTATTCCCCCTTAAGCACTATTCGGCTCTTTAAAGGCATAGTTCAGGTAAATCGGGTTGAAAGTATGACTTTTGGTCAAACTTCTAGATTAAGACTAGAAATAAGGTTAATTAGAAGTTCATAGAATCTATGTAATACTACTCTTGGCTCTTAAAAGACCACGTTTTCTCTAATTTTTTGGGCCCTATTCGGCTCTTATAATGCCGAGTTCAGGGCAATCGAGGTAGAAAGTTTGACTTTTGATCAAACTTCCTAATTAAGAATGGAAACAAGTTTACTTTGTAGTAACTATACATAAAATTATATAATTCTACTCCCAGCTATTGAAAACCTCGATTTCTCCTTGTTTAGGCCCTATTCGGCTCTTATATGGCATATTTTAGACCAATCGGAACTAAAAGTTTGACTAGAAAACTATGTTAATTTGTAGTAAATGTACAAAAATACTATGTAATGTCACTCATTTGCTCTTGAAAACCATGTGAGCCTTGTTCGGCTCTGATATGGCCTAGTTTAGGCCAATCAAGGCTGAAAGTTTGACTTTTGGCCAAACTTCCTAATTAAAACTAGAAACAAGATTAATTTGTAATAATTCTACATAGAACTATGTAATACCACTCTCAACTCTTGAAACCATATTTTCTTCCGTTTGGGTCCTAATATTAACTTATAAGGTTTGACTTTTGGTCAAACTTCCTAATTAAGCCTTAAAACAAGTTACTTAGTAGTAATTATACAAAAAACTATGTAACACTACTCCGGGCTCTTGAAAACGGCATTTTCACCCGTTTGAGCCCTATTCGGCTCTTATAAGGCATAGTTTAGGCTAATCAGAGCTGAAAGTTTGATTTTAGCTCAAACTTACCAATTAACACTAAAAACTCAGTTCATTAGCAGTAATTGTATATAAAACTATGTAATACCACTATCACCACTTGAAAATCATGTTTTCCTTAAGTTTGGACTCTATTTGGCTATTATAAGACCTAATTCAGGCCAATCGGGGCTAAAAGTTTGACTTTTAGTAAAGTTTCTCAAAATTAAGACTCGAAACTGTTTAATTAGTAGCAATTATACATAAAAATTATGTATTACTATTCTCAGCTCTTGAAAACCTCGTTTTCTCCCCGTTTGGGCTCTAATCAGCTATTATAAGGCTTAGTCACGCCAATTAGGGCTGAAAGTTTGACTTTTGGTCAAACTTCTCAATTAACACTATAAACAAGGTTAATTAGTAGTAATTGTACATAGAAACTATGTAATACTATTCTCGGCCCTTTGTTGATGATTGACAAAAGGGGGGAGAAAGATTTTGAGTTTGATTAAGTTTATATATGCATGTTTATGTTTTGCATATATTAAGTTTAATTTAGTTTAATTTTAATTGATATCTAGAGCATGTTTTGTAATTGGTTTCTAGAGCATGTTTTGTTCTGAACATTTCATTGGTATCTAGGACCTTTTATTGTTTATACATAGATAAGCATGTTTCATGTTTCATGTTTCATGTTTAATATTCATTGCATATTTATTGTTTATTTGTTTATGCATGAGTTAAGGGGGAGCTTCTTTGAAGCTTAACTTTAATCCATGCATATATAACTCCATGAGTTTTGTCATCATCAAAAAGGGGGAGATTGTTGGCCCAAAGGCTATCCACCCTAGTTTTGATGATGATTAACTCATGTAGTTATGTTTACTAATAATTTTGTGATTTTAGTTTCAGATCATTAGCAAGATATTAGTTGGTGATTGCTTCAAAAAGATGAGTTTGGAAGCCGTCACATGGTGATTCCGGTGCCCGAGCATCAAGATCATACCTTTGCACTCGGTGGATCATGTTTGGGATCGAGTCTACTTGAAGATGGAAGATCGTCAAGAAGACTTAGGTATCCTAGTTTAGTTTAGTGTGTTTAGATCCATTTGTAAGCTTAGTATAGTTGATATGCTCAAGTGCACAACACACACAAGTTTTATGTTTGGTTATTAGTTTTTCGGTTTTTAGTTTAACCGATTTGTGTTTTCATGAATAGATTGATCAAAACAAGTTTACATGGTTTATATGTATAGTAGATGTATTCTAGTTATACATACATGCTTACACTTCCTATACAAACTTATTTTGACTACCCTATTCATGTATTGAAAAATCCAAGTTTGATAAAAATACATGTTTTGGTTTTGATAAAACTTGCAAGACACAAAAAATGATTTGAATATGTTGATATATGTCTTGAAATTTTTATCACAAGTTTGTGTTTCAATACAAAATGATAAAACAATTTTTATGGTAATTTTAAAAGAGATAAAAGAATTTTTAGAAATATTTTAACTTATGCTTTTCTGTCCTGAACTGTGACTGACAGGCCAGGTCGGTCGACTGCATGGGTCGACCGCACCAAGGGCCGGTCGACCCATGAGGTCGACCGACGTGCACAGAGCCGTGCACGTCTGGCAGACACAAGGGCGGTCGACCCGGACGGTCGACCGTAACTGAGAGCTCTGCTCTCTGTTTGTTTGGGTCGACCGGGTTTGCCCAACAGTCACATTTTTGACCGTTGGCGGTCGACCGGGCGGCCGACCGCCAAGCCTGTCAGGCTGTCACATCAGCCTAACGGCTAGTTTCTTGTTGGGCCTATATATACCCCATTTCTTGGGGGTTTTAACTAAGATTTTCTGAGCTAATTTGTCTCCACTCTCTAGTTTTAAAAAGAAGTTTTTAAAAGAGTTTAAAGAGCAAAAAATTTAATCTTTATTGTTTTGGGTTTTTGGAAAATCAAAGAGAACTAGGTTTTTGGGATATTGTATTGGTTTTCATTTTCTATCATTTACAAGAGATTTCCCAAGTAGTTTTTCTTTGTTGCTTGTTTCTAAAAACACCTAGTTTTCCACACTTGAGCTTATCATCTATCCTATTTTATTAGGATCTTGTTTTTGTGAAAAAAGAGAGATTGTGTTTGTGGTCTTTTGTGATCACTAGTTGTAAACCCTTGATTTGTTGGGTTGCTCCCTCTTTGGTAGAGGTTGAGGTTTGGTTTGCTCCCTCAAGTATGAGGTGAAGATTGTTTGTTGGCTACGGGCCTTATCCCTCTTCGGTAGAGGTGGATTGTGGTTGTATTGCCTCGGTGTCATTTAAACATATATTCAAAGCATGAAGCATAAAACAAAATAAAATTCATCATGATAAACAAAAACATGATTATTATGCAAATCCACATGTTATTAAACCTATGATAAGCATGATAGCTAAACAAACGGTGAGAACACAAAATAATAAACCATATTAAACATGAGTGTCTCAAAAGGCTATACATGTATGTCAAGAGTTGATTAGTATCTAATTTTGCATAATTTATACCACATCTTCACATTTATTGGATAAAAAATTCTGCTAATAATACCTTGCTTGCTTGATTCTAGATCCATGGTGTGCCAATGAAGAAGAATACCTAAATCACCATTTAGTTGGTGATTAAAAGACCTAAAAGGTAGCCATTGACCTAAGAGGCTAATTCTGGCAAAATCAGAGACTGCAAAACCAAATTCGGGCGCCGAATACGACAGGGGACAGAAAAGACTGCGCGCCGCCCGAAGAGCCGCGCGCGCGGCCATTAAATGGCCGCGGAAACGCGGCTTTTGCCGCGTTTCCGCGGCCATGTGGCCGCGGCGCACGCGCCGTCTTGGGTCACTTCCTTGTCCCCCGGACCCCTCTTCCCTGATGGCTATAAATACCCCCCTTGGGGTTTCAGTTGGAGCAGATTGGAGAATTAGAGCAAGTTTATAATCTTGTGTTTAGTTTGTAGTTGTTGTTGTTCTTCTTCTTCTAGTTTTAGGTCTTAGCCATTAAAGAGAAAGAGAGAGAGTGTGTAAAGAGTTGTATTTGAAGGGTGACAAGATAATACAAGTACTACTTCTCTTCCTTCTTTCATTTACTTGTCTTTGCATTTACTTTTACTTCTTTGTTGTAGTGTAACTTCTCTCCCTTTTACTTCTTCTTCTTTACTTTGTTGTAGTGTAACTCCCCCTTTCCCTTTTACCCCTTTTTCTTTGTTGTTTCTTTTACCTTGATGGCTAACTAACTTTTCCATAGCATGGCTAACTAACTACTAACCCACTAATTTCTAACGCTTGTTTGATAACCCGTATGAATCAATAGTGCCAAACAAGCCTTGTGCAAATGAGAGCTATGGCATCTTAAGATGAGGGTTCTAACTCTAATTTATCTACAAGTATCTACTTTCTTATATTTCATACTTAATTCGTTTTGATGATCTATGAGTTGTGTTTTACTTGTTAGACTCTTTTCCCTTTTAACTTTGCCGATACCAATAGTGCACTCGAGTCTTCCCTTATTCTCGCCTTCTATCGGATCTTGATATGGGAATGTCCGAGTTTTTGCCGTGTAAGGTTAAGTTATAGGATGAACTCTCACTCGATTTCCACGTGATTAGTTCCAATGCACAAATGTCGTGTTTGCCTATGATCCATCGTGAGGCTATCTTCAAAAAGTTAGAAGTTAGTAGGAGCACTTAGTAGAAAGTTAGCCATGCATCTTTACAACTAAGAAAAAGATCACTTTTACAAACCACCAAACATTTTCCAACAATTTCTAAAAATACTTGTTTTCACTTTTCAAATTCTTTATTTGGAAACAAGAACTTTCTTTCTTCTTGAACTTTGAAAGCCGCATCAAGCTTCTATCGCTCTCCCTCCTTGTGGATACGACCCGTATAGCCACTTCGCTACTACGGAAAGAATCGCAAAAGCAGTAACATCAACCCACACTTCCTTCTCTCATTTTAGTACTTGCTTTTTACGCGATCAAATTTTGGCGCCGTTGCCGGGGAGGGAACGGCTTTATTGTTCACTACTAAAGAATGTTCTTTGTTTTCTTTGTGTGTAGGAGAAGAATCAAGGAGCTTACCATCACGGGAAGCAAAAGAGGTGGCCAAGGACATTGCGCGAGGATTTATTTGCCCTCGAAAAAATTCGTGTAAAAGCGAGTTTTTCCGATTGAAGTACTAACGAACTCGTTTGCAGGGTTGCCGAACGCCGCTAAAAAAAAAGTGCTTTCGAAATTTTTAGTTTCCTTGGATGCTTCACCATATGCATGTCTAATAAGTTTAACAGAAATTCACTTGTTGCTTAATTAAAAATTGGATTAGACTTTTGCATTTAGGGCACGAGTCTATTTCAATTCATTTCAATTTCTGTTGAAGAGTGCTGGAGACAAGGTACGTGTGCATTCATATAGAATAGGACCAACATTTTGAAGTGATTTACCGCTTTGAGTGTTACCTTGTTGTGAATAAACTGTACACTTGCACAATTGACTTTAAGGGCAAAACCCAAATAAACAAGATAAGGTGGGATTTCATCACCCTTCCTTAGCCCAAAAACCATCTCCAAGTGCACTCACATTTTCCCAAGCCTTAATTAAAAATCAATAGACGTTGGCCCTAGGGACATCTCGGACTCACTATGAGATTAACCGAGGTTGGAAATTGTAAGAACTTTACTCCTGCAAAATCGGTGTCTAAGGAAAGTGGATTTAGAGGTAAAGCCTCGAAAGCTCCGTGGTTTGGCATAATTAGGCCCGTGGCTCCGCCCGGATACCTCCCCCGAGCTTTGCCCTTTCCTGGCCAATTAGCTTGTAGTCGAGTTCCTGCAACAACCTTCCCCGGAGAATCGACCAGTTAGGAGTCGTCTAGGTCCAGGTACCTTAGACTAAGGCTTGTGGTTGTTTTTAATTTCTTTTGTTTGTTTTTTCATTCTTTTCGATTGTTTGTTGTTTTCACGTTGGTTGTGGTGTGCTGAATGCAAGAGTGGGTGAGAGATCCTTCAACTTCCAGATTGACAAGAAACACTTCTCTACCTTTGCATCCAGAACCAGTGATGGCATCACTTCAGGATAGATTTTACCCGATAAGAACTTCACTTCCATCTTGCATAAAACTTCCTGAAGCAAATGGAAATAATTTCGAGTTAAAGCCCCAATTCATTAACACTCTTCCGAAATTCCATGGTTTAGAATCAGAGGACGAATACTTCTTTGTTAGGGAATTTGAAGAAGTATGCCTCATGATGAAGATACCCCAGCTAGGAGACGATGCCGTTAGATTACGTTTCATCCCTTTTTCCCTAAAGGATCTAGCTAAGAAATGGTTGTACAGTTTGGCAGCAGATTCAGTCACGACGTGGGATGATTTCGTCAAGGCTTTCTTGAAGAAATTTTACCCAATTCACAAAACTGCCCTCATTAGGAAGAACATCATGCAGTTTAAGCAAGACCCGAGCGAACCCTTTTGGAGATACTTTGAGCGATTCAAAGATCTCCTAGCTCAGTGCCCTCATCACGGCGTGGAGAAATGGCGTCAGTGCCAGATTCTCTACGATGGTCTAGACTATCAGACTAAGACCCTGTTAGAAACGATGTGTCAGGGAGGGTTCTTGCAGAAGGATGAGAATCAGGGTTGGGATTTATTTGAGGACTTAGCTGAGAAAACCCTGCAATGGGAGCCAGCCTCGGAGAAACCTAGGAATTCACAGTCTATAGCTTCAAGAGGAGGGCTCCTATCTCTAGAATCATCCATATCTGCTGAGGCCAAGATTGCGACCCTGATGAGAAGGATAGAGGCTCTGGAAACAAAAGAGCCTATCAGTGTCAACCAGATCAACCCACCACCAATTCACAATCCGGGTTGTTCATATTGTCAGGCACCGAACCATGTCTTTGAAGAGTGCCCTGTTTTCCATGCCCAACAAATGCCACCGGAACACATGAACGCGGCTTACTCACGGCCGCTTCACAACCCCTACTCGCAGACCTACAATCCTGGCTGGAGAAATCACCCAAATTTCTCCTGGGCCCCAAACAATCCTCCCAGGCCTAATTTTTCCAACAACTTTCACCATCCTGCTCCTCCACCACCTTTTCCCAGTCAAGCCCCATCTTCCTCCTCCCAAGGCTCTCCAATGGAAAAGAAGATCAGTAAATTGGAGGAGAGCATTGAGGCTTTCATTAAGTCCCAGTCTGCTTTCATGCAGAACCAGGGACAAACTCTGAACAGTCATTCACAGGCCATCTCAAGGTTGGAATTACAGATGAGCCAGTTAGCTAGCTCCCTAAGTGAGAGACCTAAGGGTACTTTGCCTAGTCAGCCATTAGCTAACCCAAAAACCTCCAACCAAGCATATGAAGTTCAGGACCCATCAATTAACCACTGTAATGCTGTTCACACACTGAGATCTGGAAAGAAGGTAGACAACCAGGTCTACCAGCAGAAAAGTCCAGTCCATCCTGATCCCACTCAAGCCTCCACCTCTGCTAGTTCCTCCCAATCCGCTCCACAAACATCTGATGAGGACAAAGCTGCTGAACAAGTTCATAAGCCTGTAGCACCCTTTCCCAATAGGCTTAGGAACAACAATAAAAACATGCACATGGAGAAAATGCTAGAGATGTTCCACCAGGTCAAATTGAATGTGCCACTTCTTGACGCTATCCAACAAGTCCCGGCTTATGCCAAATTCCTGAAGGATATGTGTACTAAGAAGAGAAAGACCAATGTGCCCAAGAAAGTGTTCTTGGCCACTAACATAAGTGAAATTCTGTCTGGTCCCATTCCGGTGAAATACAAGGATCCCGGATGTCCCACCATTTCCTGCACCATAGGACAGACCGAAATCAGTAGAGCGCTTCTTGACCTGGAAGCAAGTATCAACTTGCTACCTCTCTCGGTATACCAGCAACTTGGGTTGGGTGAGCTAAGCCCAACTCGAGTCACCATTCAGCTAGCCGACCGTTCTGTGAAGATCCCGAAAGGGGAAATCACAGACGTCCTCATCCGGGTCGGGGATTTCATTTACCCCGTTGACTTCATTGTGCTCGAGACCCAACCTGTGTCCAATCTTAGGTCTCAGACTCCCGTCATCTTAGGACGCCCATTCCTTGCTACAGCCAACGCCATAATCAACTGTAGGAACGGGTCCATGCGATTAACTTTCGGAGACATGACGAAGGAAGTCAATGTCTTCAATCTTGGAAGACAACCTAGGGATGTGAATGATCAGACGTTTGAGGTCAATTCTATTGAAAACCTGACGAGTGAGCATGAGGAATGCATGGAGATAGAAGCTGAGGCAGAGTTCGATCTGGAGGATGAGGAATTCAATTTAGACCAGATCGTAGATTCAGCAGTGGATTGGGCATCAAGCCCCAGTGTACCCCATCTTAGGATCGAAAGCCCAGAGACTCCCTCCAATGAAGCAACACCTTCCCTAGAGCTGAAAGCCCTGCCTGAACATCTCAAGTACGCCTACCTGGGCGGAAAGGACATCTTGCCAGTCATCATAGCATCCCACCTGACTGAGCAACAAGAGGACAGCTTGATGTCCATTCTGGAGAGACATAGGGAAGCCATTGGATGGACAATGAAGGACATCAAGGGAATAAGTCCAGCCACAGTGCAACACAGGATTCATTTAATCGATGAAGCAATCCCTAGGAGGGACCCACAACGTAGGCTTAACCCTCTCATGCAAGAGGCAGTGAAGGCTGAAATTCTGAAACTATTAGATAATGGGATCATTTATCCCATTTCTGATAGCCAATGGGTTAGCCCTGTTCATGCGGTCCCAAAGAAGGCTGGCTTTATGGTAGTAGAAAATGAGGAAAAAGAGTTGGTACAAACAAGACTGCCTACCAAGGTTCGTGTTTGTATCGACTATAGGAAGTTGAATGCTGCTACCCGTAAAGACCACTTCCCGCTACCCTTCATCGACCAAATGCTGGAGCGTTTGGCTGGACATGAGTACTACTGCTTTCTGGATGGGTACTCGGGATACAATCAAATCCCCATTGCTGCAGAAGACCAGGAAAAGACGACGTTCACCTGCCCGTTCGGAACCTTTGCTTATAGGCGCTTGCCTTTTGGATTGTGCAATGCTCCTGCAACGTTCCAACGGTGCATGCTTAGTTTGTTCTTTGATATGGTGGAACGTTTTCTTGAGATTTTCATGGATGATTTCTCCATCTATGGAGATTCATTCGATCAATGTCTTCATCACTTAGAGTTAGAGCTACAGAGATGCATTGAGAAAAACCTAACTCTAAACTGGGAAAAATGTCACTTTATGGTGAGACAAGGGATTGTCTTGGGCCATGAGATTTCGAGGAGAGGCATAGAAGTAGATAAGGCTAAGGTTGAAGTAATTGCTAAGCTTCCACCCCCCAAAGCATCAAGGATATTAGATCCTTTTTAGGGCATGCTGGGTTCTATCGACGGTTCATTAAGGACTTTAGCAAAATTGCTAGGCCCTTAACTAACCTGCTCGCTAAGGACGTGCCCTTGATTTCAACGAGGAATGTTTCAAGTCATGGGGGAAGCTTAAGCAAGAACTGATTTCTGCACCTATCATTTCTGCCCCTGATTGGGCCCAGCCATTTGAGATCATGTGTGATGCATCTGACTTCGCTATTGGCGCTGTTCTAGGACAGCGCATCAATAATAGGCAGCACGTGATCTACTATTCGAGTAGGACCTTAAATGATGCTCAACAGAACTATACAACGACAGAGAAGGAATTCTTGGCCGTTGTCTTTGCATTAGAAAAGTTCCGGCCCTACTTGTTAGGTTCAAAAACTGTGATTTTCACAGATCACTCGGCTCTTAGATACCTCATGTCCAAGAAGGAAGCAAAAGCCCGACTGATTCGGTGGATTCTTTTGCTTCAAGAATTTGACTTAGAAATCAGGGATAAAAGAGGTATAGAAAATGTGGTCGCTGATCATCTCTCGAGAATTCCAAATTCACCAACCATCCGAGTTCCGATCAATGAGGATTTCCCTGATGAGCACATCCTAGCCATTCTTAAGGAACCCTGGTATGCTGACATCGTTAATTACCTGGCCACAGGACAATTACCTGCTGACTGGACAAAGCAAGACCAATACCGCTTCTTTGCCCAAGTACGGTACTTCTTCTGGGAAGAGCCGTATCTCTTTAAGTATTGTCCCGACCAAATAATTAGACGATGTATACCCGAGGAGGAACAGAGGAGCGTGCTTAGTTTTAGCCATGACCTTGCATGCGGAGGACACTTCGGTGAAGGTTCTACAAAGTGGGTTCTACTGGCCCACTCTGTTCAAGGATTCATATCATTTTTGCAAGTCATGTGCAAACTGTCAGAAGATAGGGAAACTTTCTAGAAGAGACATGATGCCCCTAAACCCAATCCTTGAAGTAGAAATTTTTGATGTTTGGGGCATCGATTTCATGGGACCATTCCCCAACTCCTTCGGCAACCAATTTTTTTTGGTTGCTGTCGATTATGTCTCTAAGTGGGTAGAAGCTGTACCAACCAAGACGAATGACAACAAAGTGGTTGTCAAATCCTCAAAGAGAACATCTTCTCCCGGTTTGGTACCCCGAGAGCGATAATTAGTGATAATGGATCACATTTCTGCAACAGAGTTTTGAAGCTCTGATGCGAAAATATTCCATCAATCACAAGTTATCCACCCCGTATCATCCCCAGACAAATGGGCAGGTTGAAGTCACCAACCGACAGATCAAGCTCATTCTGGAAAAGACTGTCGGACAAAACCGAAAGGATTGGTCAGTTAAGCTCAATGATGAATTGTGGGCTTACCGTACCGCATTTAAGACAGTTCTGGGGATGTCTCCTTACAGACTCGTGTTTGGAAAAGCCTGTCATCTGCCAGTAGAATTAGAACACCGGGCCCTCTGTGCAATTAAGCAACTCAACTTCGACCTGACCAAGGCCGGTGAACTTAGGAAACTGCAGATTTCTGAATTAGAGGAAATACGAAATGAAGCTTATGAGAATGCACGAATCACCAAGAGCAGAACCAAACATTTTCATGACCAAATCATAACCCGGAAAACCTTTGCACCAGGAGATAGGGTTCTGCTATACAATTCTAGGCTTCATATTTTCGCGGGGAAATTGAAAACTCGTTGGACGGGACCATTCATTGTGCGCACTGTTTTCCCACACGGTGCTGTGCTTATTGCAGACCCTAAAAATAACACGGAGTTCAAAGTGAATGGGCAGAGACTGAAGCCCTTCTTGACCACTGAGCCGATGATTCCGGATGATAGTGTGCTTACACTTTTTGCCTCATCATACACCTAACCACAACAATAAAAAAAATAATAATAAAAAAAACAAAATTTGTTTACTTACCCCATGTACATTCTTTTTGACATTTCTCTCGCCTTTTCATACTTGGCCGGCCCGAGTCCACGGAGACGGTAACATCATTCCTTCCCCTATTTATTGCATTTGCATTTCCATCTGCATTCATTGAGGACAATGCATTAGATAGGTGTAGGGGGGTGCTAACACTTTTTCTTTTTCTTCTTTCTTTCTAAACAAAAAAAAAAAAAGAGATTGAAAAGAAATTTCATACTCTTTATAAAAATACCAAAAGACTGTAGGAATTACGGGAACCTTAGTAATAAATCTTTATTTTTGCCTAAGTAAACAAGAAAGAATGGTTTGACTAAAAAGATAGGAGGGATAAGGAAAATAACTCATACCTTTTATTTAGCCTTAGTAGAATATGCATAATTCGCACACACATGCTTGGAATTTAGAGACGCAACTTTTGGAAAAAAAAAAAAAAGCTGGATAATTGTTCCTCAAGAAGCATGATTGTTCACGCAAAAAAAAAAAAAAAAAAAGAAAAGAAAAGAAAAGCTGGATAATTGTGCCTCAAGAAGCATAATTACTCACGCCAAAAATTTTATAAATAAATCTTGATTTCGTGGCCTACTCCACTTGCATATTTGACCTGAAGGGTGTTTTTCCACCTGGTGCCCTAAGACCATCTGGTTTGGGAGTCATCGGTTTGATATGTGCTACATAAGTAAAGTAGAAAGCCTAATGGAACCAAGAATAATAAGTAAATATTAATAAAATTAAATAATATTCAAAGTTGAGTTGAAAAATCCCAAGCACTTCACACTTACACATATGCATATCTATCTAAAGCAAAATAAAAGAATGAGTTAGAAGTATAAGATCCTTTCTAAATTTAAAGAAAAACCATAATTTCTTCTTTTATGAAGGCTAAAATATAAGAGGACTTATGAGGGTTAAACCTAATTCTTACATCATTCGGTCATTTTTACTTAGATAATTGAAAGTTCTTTTTCAGATGAAAAAAAAAAAAAAAAAATCTAACAACTAACTTCTTTACTTACTGGATTTTGTGGGTGCAATCCGCTGAAAACCCTCAGGAGGCAATACTCCTCCTCTAGGGGGGACCTAGAGGTTTAAAGGCTTGTTGCACATGCTCAGTGCAATCGCGTCACCTGCGAAAGTGGTGTAATAATTTTCTTAGGTTTTTTGTTTTGCTCGGGACGAGCAAAAAGATAAGTGTGGGGGTGTGATTAGTATCTAATTTTGCATAATTTATACCACATCTTCACATTTATTGGATAAAAAATTCTGCTAATAATACCTTGCTTGCTTGATTATAGATCCATGGTGTGCCAATGAAGAAGAAGACCTAAATCACCATTTAGTTGGTGATTAAAAGACCTAAAAGGTAGCCATTGACCTAAGAGGCTAATTCTGGCAAAATCAGAGACTGCAAAACCAAATCCGGGCGCCGAATACGACAGGGGACAGAAAAGACTGCACGCCGCCCGAAGAGCCGCACGCGCGGCCATTAAATGGCCGCGGCGCGCGCGCCGTCTTGGGTCACTTCCTTGTCCCCCGGACCCCTCTTCCCTGATGGCTATAAATACCCCCTTGGGGTTTCAGTTGGAGCAGATTGGAGAATTAGAGCAAGTTTATAATCTTGTGTTTAGTTTGTAGTTGTTGTTGTTGTTCTTCTTCTAGTTTTAGGTCTTAGCCATTAAAGAGAAAGAGAGAGAGTGTGTAAAGAGTTGTATTTAAAGGGTGACAAGATAATACAAGTACTACTTCTCTTCCTTCTTTCATTTACTTGTCTTTGCATTTACTTTTACTTCTTTGTTGTAGTGTAACTTCTCTCCCTTTTACTTCTTCTTCTTTACTTTGTTGTAGTGTAACTCCCCCTTCCCTTTTACCCTTTTTCTTTGTTGTTTCTTTTACCTTGATTGGCTAACTAACTTTTCCATAGCATGGCTAACTAACTACTAACCCACTAATTTCTAACGCTTGTTTGATAACCCGTATGAATCAATAGTGCCAAACAAGCCTTGTGCAAATGAGAGCTATGGCAT
This sequence comes from Agave tequilana, assembly GCA_038442645.1. Taxonomy (NCBI): domain Eukaryota; kingdom Viridiplantae; phylum Streptophyta; class Magnoliopsida; order Asparagales; family Asparagaceae; genus Agave; species Agave tequilana. The sequence goes on along the minus strand of JAVJIF010030060.1, from coordinate 76,455 downwards.
CTTAAGATGAGGGTTCTAACTCTAATTTATCTACAAGTATCTACTTTCTTATATTTCATACTTAATTCGTTTTGATGATCTATGAGTTGTGTTTACTTGTTAGACTCTTTTCCCTTTTAACTTTGCCGATACCAATAGTGCACTCGAGTCTTCCCTTATTCTCGCCTTCTATCGGATCTTGATATGGGAATGTCCGAGTTTTTGCCGTGTAAGGTTAAGTTATAGGATGAACTCTCACTCGATTTCCACGTGATTAGTTCCAATGCACAAATGTCGTGTTTGCCTATGATCCATCGTGAGGCTATCTTCAAAAGTTAGAAGTTAGTAGGAGCACTTAGTAGAAAGTTAGCCATGCATCTTTACAACTAAGAAAAAGATCACATTTACAAACCACCAAACATTTTCTAACAATTTCTAAAAATACTTGTTTTCACTTTTCAAATTCTTTATTTGGAAACAAGAACTTTCTTTCTTCTTGAACTTTGAAAGCCGCATCAAGCTTCTATCGCTCAACCTCCTTGTGGATACGACCCGTATAGCCACTTCGCTACTACGGAAAGAATCGCAAAAGCAGTAACATCAACCCACACTTCCTTCTCTCATTTTAGTACTTGCTTTTTACGCGATCAAGAGTCTAATAATCATGACATTTTCATAATAATCTAAAAACAATAAATCATGCTATAAACAATGAACATGAAAAGCATGCAAACATAAATAAGGAGTTAGAGACCGTTACCAAAACCTATGAGGCAACTCTCCATGACTCCAAAACATGGTGGTCATCCCACCAAACCTTCTTGGAAAGTGATAAATCCAATTTATTTCCATGAAGCTCGGAACGCATCCACTCCAAGGTACCGATACTCTCACGTCATGTGAGAGCCCACACCTACATCATAAACAAGAGGGGTGGTCTTTGGTACCCACAACTTTTTGGTTCCATGGGGGGTAGCACCTTCTCTAACCCAAACAAAATTATTTGCTAAATTACAATCATGTATATGATCAAAACAAAATTTAGCAAGGTGGCCCTTACGTCCACAATGTGTACAAGTGTACACTGAGCATACAAGTGATGATGGTATCCGTGAGGAGCATGTGTATGCCATGGAGGGTGTGCATGAATAGATGGAACTTGTTTCTTTCGAAACAAAGATTCAAAACGTGTATGACCCACTACACATTGGCTCAAGGTGGAGCCCAAACAATCCATATTCTTCTTCAACAAATTTATATCATTTTTAATTATAGAAGAAGTGGAGCATGCAATAGGTAAACTAGGTGAAACTACCCTAGCATGGCAAACATGTGAAGAAATATCATTTTTCAAAGATTTATTTTTATTTAAACAAATTTCTAATTCTTTTGAATAAAAATAATTTCATTTTTCAAAGAATCATTATCTCTTAAAACGAGTTTAACTTTTGAAGATAATATTTCATTTTTCTTCAAAACATCATTACTATCATTTTTAGATTTCAACAATTTATTTTCTTTAAAACAAGATTAAGTTGAGATCTAAGTGAGTCACATTCACTAGAAACCTCTTCCTTCTCTTGCAAAACCAACTCAAGTCTTGAAAACAAATCCACTTTTTCTTTATTTATTTTACAAGTTTTCTTTTTCAAAACTTTATATTTTTCAAGGAGTTTTTCACAAACAATAGATAGTTCTTCATTCAAAGCATGTGCATCAACATAATCATCACATGAAGAACTAGAATCAAAACTATCTAGTTGAGTTTCCGATTGTACCTCAAGGGAGTCATTCCCTTGGATCATATGGCGTTGTTGTGGCTCGGATTCATCTCCACTAGATTCTTCCTCCGGTTGGATTAGCAATTGAAGCTTGGAGGTGGTGGTTGTCAACATATTCCACACTGCAAATGCGGAATCAAAGTTAGAAGCAAGCATAAGATATTCTTTAGGTAGCGTGCTTCTAATGGCCTCAAGGGCTTGTGCATGGCCCCTATATGCTTGCTATCACTAAGGAAGGATTCCTTGGTAATGGCAAGGTGAACCTTATATCCTAGGGTTTGAAGGTATATGGACATCCTAGTCTTCCAAACAAGAATGTTGGAAGGGTCAAACATAGGTGGGGTCATGAAGTCCATGGGTCCAAACTATATGTGTGCAAACAAGCAAATGCAAATGAAGATTAGCAAACAAGGATCTCACTCTTAGGATGTTAAGCCTAAAGTATCAGGAGCGTAGGCTCTGATACCAATTGAAAAACACCTAGAGGGGGGTGAATAGGTGTTAATGCTGATCTAGAAACTAAATGCGCTAAATGCAAAAGCTAAAAATAATTTTGCAACACACTTAATACAACCAACAAGTGTAGCCGAATTCCCCGTGAAGGGCTCTGGACTAACTCCTCTTGATTCCCCTAAATATGGGTTGAGGTGCTATATGAAGCTCTTGTGGTTAAGTATAAGTGACGCACACACACAAGCAATCCAAGCATATAAGGGTAAGCAATATGAATAGATGCAAGGACAACACAAGCATACAAGATATGAATGATATGAAAGATGCTATGCACAATTAAAAGAGAGAGAGTTAAGAGATAATGGATCAAACGCAAACACAAAGATATGTTCGAGGTTCGAGCCCCTAGCTCTACATCCCCGCCTTCACCACCGTGAAGGATTTCCAATCCACTAAGGAGTACCGAACTCCTCTCTCAACCGTACAATGCCACCGAGGCAATACAACCACAATCTACCTCTACCGAAGAGAGATAAGGCCCGTAGCCAACAACCAAACTCCACCTCACAATAGAGGGAGCAAACCAACCAACTCAACCTCTACCAAAGAGGGAGCAAACCAATCACCCGATCAACCTCTACCAAAGAGGGATACAACAAAAGCAAGGGTGTACAACTTGGAGGTTTCCACAACCTCAAACAATCTCTCTTTTCCACAAAACAAGTTCATAATAGATTAGGATAGAATGATATAGCTAAAGTGTGGAAAACTAGAGTTTTGAAAACAAAAACTCAAAGAAAAATACTTGGGAAAACTCTTGGTAAAAGATATAAATGAAGAACAAACCAAATCTCCCAAAATTCTATTTTCTTTGATTTTTCAAAACTCTAAAACAAAACAAGGATGAAATCTTTTGAGCTCTAAAACACTTTGAAAACTTCTTTTAAACTCTGGAGAAACTGGAAATTTTTCTTGTTAAAAACCTTGGCCAAAATCCCAAAGGAATGGGGTTTATATAGGCCAAAACAGAAAACTAGCCGTTAGGCTGATCTGGCAGCCTGACAGGCTTGCGGTCGACCGCCAACGGTCAGAAATATGACCGTTGGGGCAACCCGGTCAACCGTCCAGCCGACCGCCCAGATACAGAGAGCAGAGCTATCTGGTCCGGTCGACCAGTCGGTCGGTCGGCCCACTGTGCTGCCAGACGTGCACAGCTCCATGCACGTCGGTCGACCGCAAGGTCGACCGGCCCTTGGTGCGGTCGACAGTGCGGTCGGCCGACCTGGCCTGTCAGCCAATTCTGGGTCAGAAACACTTGTTAAAAATATTTTAATAAATCTTTTATCTCTTCTAAAAATCCCCAAAAATAGTTTTATCATTTTGCATTGATACATAAACATGTGATAAAAAGTTTAGCTCAAATATCAAGCATATGAAACTATTTTTGTGTTTTAACATTTTTACCAAAACCAAAACTTGTATTTTGTCAAACTTGGATTCTTCAATAAGGAAATCTGATTTTTCCTAAAACTCATGAATAGGCATATCAAAATAAGTTTATCTAAGATATGAAGCATGTATGTATATCGAACACATCTAATATACATAAAAACCATTTAAACTTATTTGATTAATCTATTCATGAAAACCAATTTCAAAACATAAAACTCGTGTGTGTTATGCACTTGAGCATATCAACTATACTAAGCTTTACACATGGATCTAAACACACTAAACTAAAACTAGGATACCTAAGTCTTCTTGATGATCTTCCATCTTCAAGTAGACTCGATCCAAAACGTGATCCACCGAGTGCAAAGTTATGATCTTGATGCTCGGGCACGGGAATCACCAAGTGAAGGCTTCCAAACTCCTCTTTTTGAAGCAATCACCAACTAATATCTTGTTTAATGATCTTAAACTAAAATCACAAGATTATTAGTAAACATAACTACATGAGTTAATCATCATCAAAACTAGAGAGGAAGGCCTCCGGGCCAACAATATGGTCTTCTTCAGGCCAATCGGGACTGAAAGTTTGACTTTTGGTCAAACTTCCCAATAATGACGAGAAATAAGGTTAGAAACTATGTAATAATAATTAGTAGTAACTATGGATAGAAACTATGTAATATGACTCTCAGCCTTTGAAAACAATATTTTCTCCATATTTTGCCATATTCGGCGTATAAGGCGTAATCCAGGTCAATTAGGCCGGAAAGTTTGACTTTTTGACGAACTTCCAATTGAGACTAGAAACAAGATGAATAAGTAGTAATTTAACAAATAAATTATGTAATACAACTCCGGTCTCTTGAAAACCATGTTTCCCCTAGCATCGACACTATTCAATCGGGGCTGAAAGTTTGATTTTTTTTGTAAAACTTCCCAATTTAAAGTAGAAAAAAGGTTAATTAGTAGTAATTATAAATTAAAACTATGTAATACTACTTCTGGCTATTTTAAAGGTCTAGTTTAGGCTACTCGGGGTTGAAAGTTTGACTTGGGGTGAGACTTCCCAATTTAGAGACCTTAGTAATTGTACATTAAAAATATGGAATAATACTTTCGGCTATTGAAAATTATGTATTCTCCCCGTTTAGGCCTTATTCAGCTCTTTAAGGCCTATTTCAAGCCAATTGGGTTAAAAGTTTGACTATGGGTCAAACTTCTCAATTAAGACTAAATATGGTTAATTAGTAGTAATTGAACATATAAATTATGTAATACTAATCCCGGCACTTGAAAAACAAATTTTCTTCCCGTTTGGGCCCTATTCGACTCTTATGTTGCCTCGTTTTCTAGTCAATAAGTATTGAAAATTTGACTTTTCGCACACATCCCAATTAAGATTAGAAACAAGGTTAATTAGTAGTAATTAAATATAGAAATTGAGTAATACTAATTTCGGCTTTTGAAAACCACATATTTCTCCCGTTTGGGCCCTATTCGGCTCTTATAAAATTTAGTTCAGGCTAATCGATGTTGAAAGTTTAACCATTTGTTAATCTACCCAATTAAGACTCTAAACAATTTTAATTAGTAGTAATTGTATATAGAAACTATGAAATACTACTCTCGGCTCTTTAAAACCACGTGTTCTTCTCGTTTGGGCCCTACTCGACTCTTATAACACCTACTTCAGGCCAATCACGGCTCAAAGTTTGACTTGGGGTGAAACTTCCCAATTTAGAGTGAAAATAAGGTTAATTATTAGTAATTTACATTGAAACTAAGGAATACTACTTTCAGCTATTGAAAATCATATTTTCTCCCCGTTTAAGCCTTATTCGGCTCTTTAAGGCCTAATTCAGGCCAATCAGAGTTAGAAGTTTGACTTTAGGTCAAACTTCTCAATTAAGACTAGAATAAGGTTAATTAGTAGTAAATGAATATATAAATTATGTAATACTAATCTCGGCTCTTAAAAAACACATTTTCTCCCCATTTGGGCCCTATTCGACTCTTATGTTGCCTCCTTTTCTAGTCAATAGGTATTAAAAGTTTGACTTTTTGGCACACATCCCAATTAAGACTAGAAACAAGGTTAATTAGTAGTAATTAAATATAGAAACTGAGTAATACTAATTTCGGCTCTTGAAAACCATATATTCCTGCCGTTTGGGCCCTATTCGGCACTTATAAAATTTAGTTCAGGCTAATCGATATTGAAAATTTAACCTTTTGTTAAACTACCCAATTAAGACTCTAAATAATTTTAATTAGTAGTAATTGTATATAGAAACTATAAAATACTACTCTCGGCTCTTTAAAATCATGTGACTTCTCTTTTGGGCCCTATTCGGCTCTATAACACCTACTTCAGGCCAATTAGGGCTGAAAGTTTGACTTCCGGTCAAACTTCCCAACTTAGAGTAGGAATAAGGTAAAATGTAGTAATTGTACATTGAAACTATGGAATACTACTGCCGACTCTTGAAAACCATATTTCTCGCCATTTAGGCCTTTTATCGGCTCTTTTAAGACCTAATTCAGGCCAATCAAGGATGAAAGTCTGACTTTGGTTTAAAGTTCCTAATTAAGACTAGAAATAAGGTTAATTAGTAGTAATTATATATAGAAACTATATAGTACCACTAACGGCTCTTGAAAATCACGTTTTCTCCCTCATTTGGGCTCTATTCGGCTCTATTAAGGTCTAGTCAAGCAATCGAAGTTGAAAGTTTGACTTGTGGTCAAACTTCTCAATTTAGAGTAGAAATAAGGTTAATTAATAGTGATTGTATATTGAAACTATGGAATACTACTTTTGGCAATTGAAAGTCATGTTTTCTCCCCGTTTAGGTCTTCTTCAGTTCTTTAAGGCTTAGTTCAGGCCAATCGGGACTGAAAGTTTTACTTTAGGTTAAACTTCTCAATTAAGACTAGAAGTAATGTTAATTAGTAGTAATTGAACATATAAACTATGTAATACTAATTTGGCTCTTGAAAAACACATTTCTCCCCGTTTGGGCCCTATTTGGCTCTTATATGGCCTCCTTCTAGTTAATCGGAGTTGAAAGTTTGACTTTTGGTCGCACATCCTAATTAAGACTAGAAAAAGTTTAATTAGTAGTAATTGTACATAGAACCTATGTAATACTATTCGCGGTTCTTGAAAGCCACGTTTTCTTCCTATCTGGTTCTTATTCGGCTCCAATAATGCCTAGTTCAGGCCAATCGGAGCTGAAAGTAGAACTAAAGTTAATTAGTAGTAATTGTGCATTGAACTTATGTAATACAGCTCACTGCTCTTGAAAACCACATTTTCTCCTTATTTAGACCCTTTTTGCACTTATAAGGCCTAGTTCAGATAATCAGGGTTGAAAGTTTGACATTTGATCAAACTTCACTATTAAACTTGAAATAAGGTTAATTTGTAGTAATTGTCATAGAAGCTAAGTAATATTAATCTCAGCTCTTGAAAGCCATGTTTCTCTCCCGTTGGATCCTATTTCGGCTATTATAAGGTCTAGTTCAAGCCAATTGGGGCTGAAAGTTTGACTTTGGTCAAACTTACCAATTATTACTAGGAACAAGGTTAATTAGAAGTAATTAAAAATATAAACTATGTAATAGTACTCATGACTCTTGAAAATTACGTTTTCTCCCCATTTGGGCCCAATCGGCTCTTATTTAGCCTCTTATAGGTCAATCAGGGTTGAAAATTTGACTTTTTGTACTAATTTATAGTACTAGTTAACCTCGTAGAATGTCAATTAATAGTAATTGTACATAGAAACTACGTATTACTTCTTTCAGCTCTTAAAAACCACGTTTTCTCCCTGTTTGGGCTAATATTCGACTCTTATAAGGCCAGTTCAAGTCAAACGGGGCGAAAAGTTTGGCTATTTGACAAACTTCCCAATTAAGACTAGAAGCGAGGTTAAGTAGTAGTAATTGAATATATAAACTATGTAATAGCACTCATGGATTTTGAAAATCACATTTTTCTCATTTGGGCCTAATTTGGCTCTTATTTGGCCTCTTTCAGGTCAATCGCAGGGTTGAAAGTTTGACTTTTGGTCAAACCTGCCAATTAAGAGTAGAAAATGTTTACTTATTATAGTAGTTATACATAAAAAATTTGTAATACTACTTCCAGCTACTAAAAATCACGTTTTCTCCTCGTTTGGGCTCTATTCGACTCTTATAAGGCTCGTTCGGGCCACTCGGGGTAGAAAGTTTGTCTGTTGATTAATCTTCATAATTAAGCATAGAATAAGACTAATTAGTAGTAATAGTATATAGAAACTATATAATACTACTTCTGGTTCTTAAAAAATCACATTTTCTCCCTTTTAGCCTTATTCGGCTATAATATGCCTAATACAGGCCAATCAGAGATGAAGGTTTGATTTTTGGTCATATTTCCAAATTTAGGGTAGAAATAAGGCTAATTAGTAGTATTTATACATTGAATTTATATAATACTACTCATAGCTCTTGAAAAACTATATTTTCTCTCTATTTAGACCCTATTGGCACTTATAAGGCCTAATTCAGCCCAATCACGACCGAAAGTTTGACTTTGGTCAACCTTCGTAATTAATCCTAGAAACAAGATTAATTAATAGTAATTATATAAAAAACTATGTAATAATACTTGTTGGCCCAAAGGCCTATCACCCTAGTTTTGATGATGATCAACTCATGAAGTTATGTTTACTAATGATCTTGTGTTTAATTAGTGACAGATTCATTATCAAGATCTTAGTAGGTGCATAGCTCAACAAAGGACAAAATATCAAGATTTGGAGCTAGCACGGTGTGATCCAAGGAGCTTTTGGATAAAGCTTGGACCAAGTCAAGAAGATGAGAAGCCTTCAAGTGAAGACTTCAAGAAGATGAAGACTTGTGTCTAGGTATAAGATTTTGTTTTTGTTTTAGTTAAAAATGTAAAGGATAGATAGTTGGTGGATTGCTCAAGTATTATATCACACACACACTCTTGATAGAATTGTTTTCATAAAAGATTTTTTTTGGTTTAGAAAAGATTTTTCTTTGTGACAAAATACTATTTGGTTTTTGGTATTTCCCATATACTTATCTTTCAACCAAAATCAAGTTTAGAGCTTTATGACAAAAACATAGATATTTTATTATGATTGTGTAATGGATCATATCCATACACACTATGCCTTAAAAGTATATCTTGTTTTTGTATTTGATGAAGATTTGGAAAAATATGTTTTGAAAAATATTGTTTTGGAAAAACAGTTTTAATATTGAGCCAAATATTTTCAAGTTACAAAAATAGTCCAATCTTTTATAACATGCCTTGATTTTGTGCAAGCATGTTTGTATATCAAAGTATATTGGTAAAAACTATTTTTGTAGATTTTTTAGTATTTTATGGGATTTTATTTGAGCCAAAAGACAAATTTTTTATCCCAGAAAAACTGTTTTCTGGCTTCAGCTAGTCGACTTGCCTACCTTTATAGTCGACTAGTCCTGAAGTCGGTCGACGGGTCGGTCGACCAACGGGTCGGTCGACCGACGTGCACAAACGTGCACGCCTGTGTGTACTGTTGAACGGTCGACCGTGCCGGTCGACCGCTCCAGAGAGCACTGCTCTCTGGAAAGTTCGGCCGACCGCACTGGTCGACCGTAGCTCCAACGGTCTGAAATTCGACCGTTGGCGGTCGACCGGCCGGTCGACCGGCAGTACTGATAGATCCCAACGGCTATATTTTTCTGGCCTATAAATTGGGGGTCTTGTCATTGTTTTGTAACAAGATTTTAGGAGAGCTTTGAGCCAGTTTTTCCCAAACCTTTTTAAGGGTTTTCTCCACAAAATAGTGAGCAAATATTTCCTATCTAAAGGGAAGATTTTGTAAAGAGTGTTCAAAGAGATTTCTTAAGTTTTTCACCAAAGTTTCAATCCTTGTTTTTCTCACACAAACACTTGAGCAACCATTGTCTATTCATCTTATAGGAGTGTTGTAGTGAGAGCTTTTATTGGTGATCAAGTGTTTAGATCACCAAGATATCATTTCTTGTACTTTGAGGAGGCGGACGTGTGTGTCCGCGTTGTTTCGAGTTCGGGTGCGGACTTGTTGTACGAGGTGCGGCCTCGGCGAGCCGGTGGGCTTGCGGTGTGTACGGGACTAGAGAGTCCGAGGGCTTGTAGGTGTTGCGGCACCGAGGAGAGATCCATTGGGATCTAGCATAGTGGAAATCCTTCGTGTGTCGAAGGCGGGGATGTAGAGCAAGTGTGCTCGAACCTCGAAACAAATCCCTTGTGTTTGCGATTGCTCACTCTCTCTCTCTTTGTCTCTTTTATATCTTGCATGCTATTATTGTGATTTCATTTACATGCTTGATATACATTGTGCTTAAATTGATATACTTGCTTGGGATTGTTGACTAACACTTGTATTCAACCAAGAGAGCCAACGCGGCACCTCAACCCATTCAAGGGGAATCTAGAGGAGTTTGTCCAGAGCCCTTCACGGGGAATTTGGCAACACTCTTGTGTTATACATAGTATATAGTGTAAAAGTTTTAATTTGGTCATAATTGTTTTTAGCTTCCACATTATTTGCATCATTTACCATTAAGTGACCTTTAGATTAGCCATCACCTATTCACCCCCCCTGTAGGTGATTTACAATTGGTATCAGAGCTTGGTACTCTGATTTTGGTCTAACAACCTAGAGTAAAAGATCCTCTTTTTTAGGCTAATCACAAGATTTGTACACACACCATGGACTTCATGTCACCACCCACCTTTGACATTCTTAACATCCAAATTTGGAAGGTTAAGATGTCATTGTACCTCAAAGCCTTAGGCATTCATGTATATCTTGCCACTACTAATAATGCATATTCTTTAGATGGTAAGAATTTTGAGGCTAATGCAAAAGCCCTTCATGCTATCAAGTCAACCCTAAATGATGATTATTTATCTAGGGTTTCTAATGTTGAATCGGCTTTTGTAGTATGGAACATCATCACCTCCCTCGGCGAAAAAGATCTATACTATGCGGGGAGTGACTCGGATGTTGGAAGCGACACCTCCAACAAGTGCTACATGGTCCAAGGGGATAACCCCCTTGAGGTAAACTCCGAATCCGATGATGAAGACATGTCATATGATGAGCTTACTACCTTTTGTCATCTTGTGCTTGAAAAATATGACATGCTTAAAAGGAAGAATAATAATTTGAAAAAGAAACTTGATTGCATGCATGTAGAACATGATACATTTAAATCTAACATTGCATGTTTAGAAAAAGATAACAAAAATTTGAAAAAGAATTTTGATGCCATGCTTAATGAAAGAGATTCTTTAGAAAATAAAATGGCTTACTTAGAAAAAGAAAACAAAGATTTGAAAAATGAGAATGTTTCCTTGCTTACAAAATTGAATGATTTATGTGAAGGAAATACTATTTTGAAAAAGAAAGTTGATTTGGTGGAAAAACAAAAAGAACTTGTTTTTCAAGAAAATAAATCTTTGAAAAGAAAGATTTGTGAAAAAGAAAAAGAATTTGTTTCGAAAAGAAAAAGAAAAATGATCATATATCTCATCATGCTTTACATGCCACCACTAATGAGATTAAGAATTTGAAAAATAAAATGGATGGTTGAGTTCAACTTTGAACTCTTGTGCTTTTAATCATTCTAAGTTGGAGTCAATGTTTTCAAAGAAACAAACTCCACACATTCATGCACATCATAACCATGCATTTGCTTATGTTGCACAACATGATCACACTCCTACACATAAGCATACTAAGGTGTACGTATGTACACATTGTGGCCGCAAAGGCCATCTAGCAAAGTTTTGTTATGACAATATTAATTCTCTAAATTTTGCTAATTATAAAAATGTTTGGGTTCCTTACAAGACTAACCCCAAAGGACCCAAGAAAATATGGGTACCAAAACCCCCACCTTTTACTTTTGATGTAGGTGAGGGCTCTCACAAGACGTGAGAGGATTGGTGCCTTGGTAGTGGATGCACTTGGACTTGATGGACAAACATTTGGATGCATCGCTATCAAGGAGCTTTGGTGGAACAACCACCATATTTGGAGCTTTGGAGTTGGTAACACTCTCTAAACTCCTATTTTTATTTACATGCTTTTAATTTCATATATCATATAGCATGTTCATGTTTTAAGTATCTTTGTGCTTCATGTGGTATGAACTAGTTTAAATGTAGAATTTGTCAAAACTTGCATGTATACATGTACAAATAGTGAATTACAATTGACTCATATATGATTGAACTTCATGCTCATTTGTATCCATTATATGCATGTGTATAGACTAGTTTTGATGATTCTCTTTTATACATGTTTTACCTATTTTCATGCTTTACTTCATGTATATGTATCTTTAATTCAAATCTAATAAATATACATGTATACCCGTGAGTCTCTTGCCTTCATGCAAACATCTTAATAGACTCTTTTATATTTGGGATATGTATGTGTATTGTTAGGATTGGATTAATCATACATATACCATGAAGATTAGTGTTTTGATGAAAAATGATTTTTCATGTTTTTGTTAATATTAAAAAAAAAATTTTGTGACTTATAATTTTTGAGCTTCAATGACTATTTTCATAAAAATGCTATTTACATGATCGTTTAACACTCACACTTTTGTTAAAATCATTTTTGAACCTTATAGACCATGAGTGCTTAAATTTTGTGTATCTAGTTATGTTTATGAAAAACTTAAGATTTGATATATTTGAAGGATCTTTAACTAGTTTTTCAAAAAACAATTTATACTAGTTATTTATTCTTCAAATAATTTTTGAGATTGACACATGATTCTATTTTTCTCAGAATTTGATGCTTCATGATTTGAATATTAGTTTATATGTTAGTTTTATCAACACTAGGATTTATACTTGTACAAATCGTGGGCCACAAATAAATCTATTTATATTTGTACTTGAACGCTTATTTGAACCCATGAAATGTGCTTGTATTGCTTGGTTTTGATGATACATACATTTTTAAACTTGTATTCCCACTTTTTGGATTTGATTATGATCATGTGTTTTTCATTTCATGTATATGTGTATTTTGCTAAACTTTAAGATATACATGTATACCTCTTGAGTCATTTGCCTTTAATGCAAATCTATTTATATGGACTCAATTGTGTTTAAGAGATATGTATGTATACTTATTGTGTTGTCAAAACATACATATATCTTGAAATATATTTTTTTCTAATAAAAAATAAAAAAAAAAAATTTGTGATGATTTTCATGTTTTCTTATTTAAAGGAATATTGAGATTAATTGACATTTTGCTTTATTCCTTGCTTGAAGAATTTCGTACTAGTTTTAAAATATTTTCATATTAACTAGTGCAATCCCTTCATTTGGTAGAGTTTTCAAACTAAGCTTATTTTCAAATCTTTTTGAAAACCCTACCATCTATGGGAGGATGGATGGGCGATTATGCCATGTATGCTTCATTGAAAATCTTTTACCTTGTGCATATGAAGGGTGGTAGGTTATGAGCTATACACTTGATTTTATTGTTATGTCATTGGTATCATTGAATCGTTTCAATTGGTATCAATATGAACTTATTTTGTATATACTCATATTTTGTTTCTTATATATATGTATGTTTCAATTTCACTGGTATACTCATTTCTCATACATATATATGATTTCCATGTGCTTAACTCACAATTGGCTCACATTTTAAAAGCACAAAGTTTATGATGAAAATAAAAATTTTTCATATGTTTACTATTGATATCAAAATAAAAAACATGTTGATTTGATATCTCAAAATGTGTTTTATTAAGTAAGTTCAAAAATTTTGAAGAAAAATTCAAAATGTTTGATTTGTATTTCCTATATGCAAAGAGAGCTTAACATCTCTCTTATATATGGATTCATGTTGAGTATATTATAGATTGAGGAGCTTGACAACTCTTCTTTATATGATATACGTGTGTAGGGGGAGCTTCACATCTCCTCTTATGCATTACATAATATGTGTTATGTGAAGTTAGGGCTTGTCATCCCTTCTTCATGTAATGCATATGTGTAGGAAGCTAACTTAGCGTCTTCCTCTTCATGAATGTATATCGCATATAAATCTTTATTGATTGATTTGTTTCACTCCTTCTTGATCTTTTTGTTTTCGACAAAAAGGGGGAGAAAAATTTGTTTAATTTGACTTTACTTTGAACCCTTTGTTGATGATTGACAAAAAGGGGGAGAAGTATTTGAGTTTATATGCATATTTTCATTGCTTAAGGGGGAGTAGTATTTGTCTTCCTTATTATTTATGCATATAGTTTTGTTTTGAAAATAGGAGAAAAAGATTTATTTTGTTTCATCTCCATCATTTGCATACATATTTTATGAGCTTCAATGTCATATATTATTATTTATGTCTATGCATGAGTTAAGGGGGAGCTTCCTTGAAGCTTTACTTTAATCCATGCATATATAACTCCATGAGTTTTGTCATCATCAAAAAGGGGGAGATTGTTGGCCCAAAGGCCTATCACCCTAGTTTTGATGATAATCAACTCATGAAGTTATGTTTACTAATGATCTTGTGTTTAATTAGTGACAGATTCATTATCAAGATCTTAGTAGGTGCATAGCTCAACAAAGGACAAAATATCAAGATTTGGAGCTAGCACGGTGTGATCCAAGGAGCTTTTGGATAAAGCTTGGACCAAGTCAAGAAGATGAGAAGCCTTCAAGTGAAGACTTCAAGAAGATGAAGACTTGTGTCTAGGTATAAAATTTTGTTTTTGTTTTAGTTAAAAATGTAAAGGATAGATAGTTGGTGGATTGCTCAAGTATTATATCACACACACACTCTTGATAGAATTGTTTTCATAAAAGATTTTTTTTGGTTTAGAAAAGATTTTTCTTTGTGACAAAATACTATTTGGTTTTTGGTATTTCCCATATACTTATCTTTCAACCAAAATCAAGTTTAGAGCTTTATGACAAAAAACATCGATATTTCATTATGATTGTGTAGTGGATCATATCCATACACACTATGCCTTAAAAGTATATCTTGTTTTGAAAAATATTGTTTTGGAAAAACAGTTTTAATATTGAGCCAAAATTTTCAAGTTATAAAAATAGTCCAATCTTTTATAACATGCCTTGATTTTGTGCAAGCATGTTTGTATATCAAAGTATATTGGTAAAACTATTTTTGTAGATTTTTTAGTATTTTATGGGATTTTATTTGAGCCAAAAAGACAAATTTTAATCCCAGAAAAACTGTTTTCTGGCTTCAGCTAGTCGACTTGCCTACCTTTATAGTCGACTAGTCCTGAAGTCGGTCGACCGGGTCGGTCGACCGACGTGCACAAACGTGCACGCTTGTGTGTACTGTTGAACGGTCGACCGTGCCGGTCGACCGCTCCAGAGAGCAGTGCTCTCTGGAAAGTTCGGCCGACCGCACCGGTCGACCGTAGCTCCAACGGTCAGAAATCCGACCGTTGGCGGTCGACCGGCCGGTCGACCGGCAGTACTGACAGATCCAAACGGCTATATTTTCTGGCCTATAAATTGGGGGGTCTTGTCATTGTTTTGTAACAAGATTTTAGGAGAGCTTTGAGCCAGTTTTTCCCAGACCTTTTTAAGGGTTTTCTCCACAAAATAGTGAGCAAATATTTCCTATCTAAATGGAAGATTTTGTAAAGAGTGTTCAAAGAGATTTCTTAAGTTTTTCACCAAAGTTTCAATCCTGCTTTTCTCACACAAACACTTGAGCAACCATTGTCTATTCATCTTATAGGAGTGTTGTAGTGAGAGCTTTATTGGTGATCAAGTGTTTATGTAACGCCCCGATCCGGAGGGTACGGGGACGTCACTGCGACGTACATACGCAGGCCCGAAATACCCTTACGTATATACGCTAAGCATCAGTACAGACAAGAACCAGAGTACGACAAAGCGTAGCGTCCTTTCATATGCCAACATAAGAAGTACAAGGTACAAGGTTATCACAGAATGTGACATATATTTACATATCGCATGCATCATATATCACAGCCAAACACAAAAGTACGATTTACAAGATAATTACAAAGATGCTCACGAGCTGAAGAAAGGTCCCGCGAGCCAAAAGGAAAGTCAGGGATGACAGCAACCGAAACTAATCAGCCTGTTCGGAAAGGAAAGCCTGGTCCTCCACAGAAGGCTCCACCTCGATCCAAGGTTCGGAACCTGAACATACAAATTCAAGGGAGTCAGGACCTCCCAAACAAGTGATCAGGCTACAGCCGAGTGGCATAAGAATAAGAATATGGGAGTTGATGCAACATCATGAGTAACCAGCCAGTAAGTAACAGAAGCACAATATATTATAAACGAAAGGCATTGTATAAGCTCAAGTTACGACCTCATGAGACTAGTACTTCGAGGGAATAATCCAAACAAGGAAACCCTCATCTATATACCTTTATCTCATGTCACCGTAATCCAAGCGCATACAACACCCACAATTAGCGTCTTTATTATTATTATCATTATTATTGCTCGTCCTACCCTGATATCTAGCTATGTGAACTAGCGTCCCAGCACACATAGATCCATATCCGAGTAAGGCAAGGTTGTTATTGGAAACCAGCGGGGGTATCAACGAACTATGTTTACAGTGGGTCCCGTGCATACCCGGGACCACGGCCCAGGATGTTCCGTTGCTTGGTGGACGGAACCTGCCGCTAGGCTAACAGGAGGGACTTATTGTATGCCCTTATCATGATGGTACCAGGAATGAGGGAGCCAGCACTCCCCTCGGTCACCTGGAGGCCCACAGGTCAGACCGGAAATTTAGTTGCACAACATACCTAATACCACTGTAAACACGAACACATATTGATAGCCGCATGTTTCCCCCGACCCAATGTAAGTTGTCTCATTTTATGAATATTAGATAATTATCAAATTTCGGGAATGAGCGGGAACACGTCAGGAATACAGGTATATCAGGAGTACTGGTTTGTACTATCATGTAATCAAGTTTGTAAATCATGAAGTCCGGTTATCATTCCCGTTACAATGATAATTATAGGAGTCAGGTGGATCATGCCTTATGTTAATAGATAGCATGATAAGAGGTGATATTCATCAAGTGACAAGTCTTGCAAATAGCGATATATAATAAATGACCCAAAGATAATGTTCATAATCAAAGAAGTAATTAACCATAACAATAAATCAAGATTTGTCGACTAGGGAGAGAAATTAGTCGACTAAGGAAAGGAAAGTGGTGCGTTTTCAGGAAAGGAAAGTGGTGCGTTTTCAGGAAAGGAAAGTGGTGCGTTTCAAGAAAGGAAAGTGGTGCGTTTCAGAAAAGGAAAGTGGTGCGTTTTCAGGAAAGGAAAGTGGTGCGTTTTCAGGAAAGGAAAGTGGTGCGTTTCAGAAAAGGAAAGTGGTGCGTTTCAAGAAAGGAAAGTGGTGCGTTATTAAACAAATATGAAATAATATCCAAGTCTTGGCGAGTAGAATTACTCGCCTAAGGTGCGTCCGACGCAGAGAAACTCAGTCCCAATCCAAAGGAGGGTACTGGTCCTCACAAGTTGATGGAGAGGGGTTGTGGTTGCTTGGAGAAGATGGAGGTGCAAGTCTAGTTCACCATGCAAAAACGGGATCTTGCAAACGTTGTTGCGGGGGACGAAACTATAGTCCGCCGGAAAGAGGTTGACGAGGGGGTGAAGATGGTATGCTCGGTGGAGGCTACGGTGGTGCAGGTGGTGGTGGAAATGGTGGTGAAGTCTTTTTGGTGAAGATGGGTTCTTTGAAGTCTCTTGGTGAAAGGATGTTGAAGAAGGTGGTGTTTGTGATTGGAAATGGAGGAGGAGATGGAGGAGAATGAGGTAGAGAGATTTTTGGTGGTGAAATTGGATTTGGTGGGTGGTGGTAATGGCCGGCCAAGGAGCTTGGGGTTTGGGTTTGCTGTTGGAGCTTGCTGGAAACAAGAAGGTGAAAGAAAATGAAAGAGAGAGAAGATAGGAGTGCATATATATAGAAGGGGAAAATAATATAATAAGTGCCATCCTCACTTCCTTATCAAAGAAAGCTGCGTTTAGGCAAAAAGGGGCCAAACGCGGAATTTAATGGCTGCGTCCAGAAGAAAATGCAAGGAGGCTGCGTTTCAGAGAAAAGGACAAAGGCATGGGTGATTGGACTTAAGTTGAATTGGCCCATAAGCATTAAATGCAGCAAGGGAAGGGTCTCCGCATTAATGATGGATCCAGTTGGCCAAAACTCGTGTTTGAAGAAGGAGAGAGAAAAATGGGAAAAAAGAGAAGAGTGAAGTAGTTGGATAAATTCCCGGTATCTGGGAAAATACCGAGATTTCCGGAAAAGTCCAAAAATTAAAGTGTCTCGGAAAGCTCTCCAAAAATTTACAAAAATCATAAATATTATGAAATGGCTTTTGGTGAAATCGATTTTCAGAAATTCAATCCCATTTTCAAAATAAAAATCCTGGAATATACTGGGATCGGTGTCTACACGGGTAGGCTGAATTTTCGATAAAATCTGAAAATCCCCAGAAAATGCCCAAAGGAAGAAAACATAATTCTAAGAAGGAATATGAAAGCAAAATCCGGAAATTTGGTTCCAATAGCAAATTAAAATTCCTGGAATCAACCAGTGATACTGGCCGACACCGGTTTTGAAGATCTATAATTTAATTCCGAAAAATTCCAGAAAATCATGAAAAATCTAGAATATTAAAAGATAATATTTGAAACTAAAATTAGTCAAATCTGAATACCAAACAGATCAAATCATGCAGTACTGCTATATGAGTAAGTATTTAAATAGCAGAAAATAAATAATAATAATAAAATGCACCAAAAATCAGGATACGTAACTGTGCACGTATACCGAGGATGGGGTGTTACAATCTATCCTCCTTACAAAAAATTTCGTCCTCGAAATTTCAGGAAGGGGAAGATGACGGTAGAGAGAATAGGAAGAAAGGGTTTTACCAACTAAGTTGTAAATAGATGGGGGTAACGCTCACGAATAATGTCCTCCGTTCCCATGTGGCCTCTCCTGGTGCATGCCTATTCCAAGAAACCAATACTAATGGTATTGCCTTATTCTTCAATGTCTTGACACTTCTGTCCAGGATGGCCATTGGTTGCTCTTTATAAGACAGATCTGATTGTAGTTCCAGTTCGGAGTGATCCAGAATGTGACTCTCATCCTTGACATACCTCCTCAACTGTGATACATGGAATACATTGTGCACTCCTTCCAAAGATGGCGGTAATGCCAATCGGTAAGCCACATCTCCCACACGATCCAAAATTTCGAATGGGCCGATGTATCTCGAACTGAGTTTCCCACGTGTACCGAACCGGATTACCCCTTTGGTGGGTGATATCTTCAAGAACACATGATCACCTGTTCTAAATTCCAACGTCCTTCTACTTGTGTCTGCCCAACTCTTTTGTCGGCTCTGTGCTGCTCGGAGATGATCTCTGATGATTCGGACTTTATCTGTTGTCTGAACTAGTATATCTGGTCCCATAAGTCTCCTTTCGCCGACTTCGTCCCAACATATCGGCGACCTGCATTTTCTGCCATACAACGCCTCAAATGGTGCCATCTTGATACTAGCCTGATAGCTGTTGTTATAGGAGAACTCTACCAAATGAATATAGTCTTCCCATGACCCTTTAAATTCTATCATGCAGGCTCGTAACATGTCTTCAAGGATTTGAATAGTCCGTTCTGATTGTCCGTCTGTCTGGGGGTGGTATGAAGTACCGAATTTCAGACGAGTCCCTAAATTTTCTTGGAGACTTTCCCAGAAATGTGATCGGAATCTCGTGTCTCTATCTGACACGATGCTAACTGGAACTCCATGTAGACGAACAATTTCTTTCATATATTTATCTGCAAGAACTTCTGTTGACTGACCTACTCTGAAAGGTAGGAAGTGAGCTGCTTTTGTGAGGCGGTCAACGATCACCCATACGGCATTATTACCCTTTGGACTGCGGGGTAGAGCTGTAACAAAATCCATGGTGATATGCTCCCATTTCCATTCGGGTATTGGTAAGGGCTGAAGAAGTCCAGCTGTTCTCTGGTGTTCTATCTTTACCTGCTGGCAAACTAAGCACTTGGCCACATGCTGAGCTATCTCCCTTTTCATGGCATTCCACCAAAACTGTTGTTTCAAGTCTTGATACATTTTATTTCCTCCCGGGTGTATGGAATAGGCCGAACTATGTGCCTCTGCCAAAATTTTCTGTCGGACTTCTCCTTGGGGGACACAAATTCTGTTACCAAAATATAAGGCATTATCCGAATGAATACGGAGGTCAGTTCTCAATCTAGCTTCTATCTGAGCTCTGAATTTCTGTAATCTGGGGTCTTCTTTCTGAGCTTCTTTAATCTCATCCATCAAGGTTGATTGAATCTGAAAGGTCATCAACTGTCCCGTTTTGTCAATTCCTTGTACTATCATTAAGTCCAATTTTATGATATCCTGAATCAACTCCTTTTGTTGCGTAAGTTGTACTAGCATTTTATTTTCTGGTTTCCTGCTCAATGCATCTGGTACTGTATTGATTCTGCCCGGATGATATTGTAAGTCGATATCATAGTCTGCCATTAATTCCAGCCACCGTCTCTGTCTCATGTTCAATTCTTTCTGCGTGAAGATATACTTTAGGCTCTTGTGATCAGTGTAGATTAACACTTTGTCTCCCAGAAGATAATGTCTCCAGATCTTCAATGCGAATATTACAGCTGCCAGCTCTAAGTCATGAGTCGGGTAATTCCTCTCATGTGGTTTCAATTGCCTAGATGCATAAGCTATGACATGACCATGCTGCATTAATACACATCCTAGGCCTTTCCCGGATGCATCGCTGTATATAACCATCCTCCTCTTCCTGAGGGAGTCCTCAAAATTGGAGCTGTAATGAGTCTTTCCTTTAATTGCTTAAATGCTGCAGCACATTCCTCGGTCCAAATATATTTTTCTCCTTTCCGGGTGAGCTTTGTTAACGGGGCTGCAATCTTAGAAAAATCCTGGACAAAGCGCCTATAATATCCGGCTAGTCCAATAAAACTCTTAATTTCTGTTACTGTCCTTGGAATTGGCCAATCCCTTACAGCCTGAATTTTACTAGGGTCTACTGAAATTCCTTCTTCTGAAATTATGTGTCCAAGGAAGGCCACACTATTTAACCAGAATTCACACTTGCTTTGCTTAGCATGAAGTTGTTCCTGTTGGAGAGTCTGTAACACTATCCTCAAGTGGTCTGCATGTTCCCTGTCGTTCTTCGAGTAAATCAAGATGTCGTCTATGAAAACAACCACAAATTGATCCAAATATGATGAGAACACTCTGTTCATCAAATCCATGAAAACTGCAGGGGCATTGGTGACTCCGAAGGGCATAACTAGAAACTCATAATGGCCATAAGGGTCCTGAATGCTGTCTTGGGAACATCTTCTTTCTTTACCTTTAGCTGGTGATATCCTGATTGCAAATCCAACTTTGAAAATACTCGGGCCCCATGAAGCTGATCAAACAGATCATCAATTCTTGGTAAGGGATACTTGTTCTTGATTGTAACCTTATTTAATTCTCTGTAGTCTATACACAACCGCTTACCACCGTCCTTTTTGTTTGCTAGGAGCACTGGAGCTCCCCATGGTGAAGCACTTGGTCTAATCAATCCCTTGTCAGAATATTCTTGTAGCTGTTTCTTTAGAATTTCCAACTCAGTGGGTGCCATTCTGTATGGAGCTTTGGATATTGGAACTGTACCTGGAAGGGTATCAATAGAGAACTCAATTACCCTATCGGGTGGAAGCCCTGAGATCTCCTTAAATACTTCTGGAAACTCATTCCAAACTGGCACTCTCTTCTTCTGGATCTCACCAGCAGTCATCTGTGCTTTTCCTTTGGCAGGTTTGCGTTCTCCTTCAAATTGGAACTCAGGCTGAAGCGGTATTCTGAAAATAACTTTCTTGCTTCGGCAATCAATGACCGCATGGTATTTACTGAGCCAAGTCATGCCTAAGATTACGTCGTACCCTTTAGTATCTAGTACGAGCATATCCATGGCCAAGGTCCTGTTACAGAGTTCTACAGGGCAATCAATACAAACCTTAGTAGATACGACTACTCCATTCCCTGTACTAATCTCCCATTGGTGGTCTAAAGTTCGAACAGGTATATAATGCAAGGCAACAAAACGATCAGATATGTAACAATGAGATGCACCCGAATCAAAGAGGGCAAGAACGGGCTTCGAGTGTACCCTGATCTTACCTGTTACCACTTCTCCAGAAGTTTCGGCCTCTTCCGCTGTCAGGTTGTAGGCTCGTCCTCTTCCACGACCTGCTGCAGCTCTAACTCCCCTCTGGACTGGGCGGATAACTTGCTGTGGGGGAGGGGGAAGGGCTCTCCTAACCATTTGTCCCTGGTTCCTCTGTCCATCTGGCCCGGGAAGTGCTGGTAGTGCTTGGTTGGCTATTCCCATTCTCTTGTGGGGGCAGACTTCTACTGAATGATCACGGGAACCACATGCCAGGCATAACCCATTTGCCCTACGGCAATTCTGTTGAGTGCGACCCGGTTTCTGGCAATAGTTACAAACGGGAAATGGTTGGGTTGTCTGAAAGGGGGCTCGCCGAAATGGTCGTCTCATTGGCGGAACCCTTGCCGCTCTATATGGACCTCCTCTCCCTGCTTGTGGAAATGGCCTCTTCATGGCCTGGCTCCTCATCATGTTAGATTTCCCTTTCTCCAGACCTCGCTCCACCTCTCGAGCTATGGTGAGGACTTGGGAATAGGTTTTCAATTGCTGGGGCATCAAGAGAATTTGAATGTCCATTCGCAAACCCTGTTGGAATCTACTCGCCCGCTTTTCTTCATCAGCCACCATATATGGAGCGAAGCGGCTCAGCCTCAAGAACTCAGCGGCATACTCATCTACAGACCGGTTCCATTGTTGAAGTCGGATAAACTGCTCTTCCATTTCTTTCTGAGCAGTGGCAGGGAAAAATCTATTATAGAAGCTTTGGGAGAACTGGTCCCACGAGACAGGTTTCTCCAATCTCGCTTCTTCAGCTAGCCACCAGGTCCTGGCTACATCCTTTAGCTGAATCTTGGCGACCTCCACTTGATTTTCTTTTGGGACCCGGGCTGCGTTCAACAGATCTGTGGTGTCAATCAGCCATTGCTCAGCATCTAGTGGTTTCTCTTCTCCCGTGAATATCGCCGGTTGTAACCGCCTGAAGTCTGATACATTCCCCGGCCTTTGCTCCTTAGGAGTTGCTAACTCTTGCCGAAGGAGTTCCGTCTGCTGTTGCTGATTCTACATCATAGTCTGGATAACCCTTAGAATCTCAACATTCTCTCCCGCGGGTCCATTTGATGCTTGCCCGGAGTTGCTACGACCCGTCCTTCTATCCATACTTAGGTTGGTAAAAAGGAGACTGGAAACTGGAAAGATGAAAGGATTTTAGGACACAAGGAAAGGAATCGAGAAGGGCAAGATAACTTGTACATTGTAGTTGGCAATGGCAAATTCCATTAATTTGCCACTTGTTTGTACTATAGGTGTGAGAGCCTAGGCTCTGATACCAACTGTAACGCCCCGATCCGGAGGGTACGGGGACGTCACTGCGACGTACATACGCAGGCCCGAAATACCCTTACGTATATACGCTAAGCATCAGTACAGACAAGAACCAGAGTACGACAAAGCGTAGCGTCCTTTCATATGCCAACATAAGAAGTACAAGGTACAAGGTTATCACAGAATGTGACATATATTTACATATCGCATGCATCATATATCACAGCCAAACACAAAAGTACGATTTACAAGATAATTACAAAGATGCTCACGAGCTGAAGAAAGGTCCCGCGAGCCAAAAGGAAAGTCTGGGATGACAGCAACCGAAACTAATCAGCCTGTTCGGAAAGGAAAGCCTGGTCCTCCACAGAAGGCTCCACCTCGATCCAAGGTTCGGAACCTGAACATACAAATTCAAGGGAGTCAGGACCTCCCAAACAAGTGATCAGGCTACAGCCGAGTGGCATAAGAATAAGAATATGGGAGTTGATGCAACATCATGAGTAACCAGCCAGTAAGTAACAGAAGCACAATATATTATAAACGAAAGGCATTGTATAAGCTCAAGTTACGACCTCATGAGACTAGTACTTCGAGGGAATAATCCAAACAAGGAAACCCTCATCTATATACCTTATCTCATGTCACCGTAATCCAAGCGCATACAACACCCACAATTAGCGTCTTTTATTATTATTATCATTATTATTGCTCGTCCTACCCTGATATCTAGCTATGTGAACTAGCATCCCAGCACACATAGATCCATATCCGAGTAAGGCAAGGTTGTTATTGGAAACCAGCGGGGGTATCAACGAACTATGTTTACAGTGGGTCCCGTGCATACCCGGGACCACGGCCCAGGATGTTCCGTTGCTTGGTGGACGGAACCTGCCGCTAGGCTAACAGGAGGGACTTATTGTATGCCCTTATCATGATGGTACCAGGAATGAGGGAGCCAGCACTCCCTCGGTCACCTGGAGGCCCACAGGTCAGACCGGAAATTTAGTTGCACAACATACCTAATACCACTGTAAACACGAACACATATTGATAGCCGCATGTTTCCCCCGACCCAATGTAAGTTGTCTCATTTTATGAATATTAGATAATTATCAAATTTCGGGAATGAGCGGGAACACGTCAGGAATACAGGTATATCAGGAGTACTGGTTTGTACTATCATGTAATCAAGTTTGTAAATCATGAAGTCCGGTTATCATTCCCGTTACAATGATAATTATAGGAGTCAGGTGGATCATGCCTTATGTTAATAGATAGCATGATAAGAGGTGATATTCATCAAGTGACAAGTCTTGCAAATAGCGATATATAATAAATGACCCAAAGATAATGTTCATAATCAAAGAAGTAATTAACCATAACAATAAATCAAGATTTGTCGACTAGGGAGAGAAATTAGTCGACTAAGGAAAGGAAAGTGGTGCGTTTTCAGGAAAGGAAAGTGGTGCGTTTTCAGGAAAGGAAAGTGGTGCGTTTCAGAAAAGGAAAGTGGTGCGTTTCAGAAAAGGGAAAGTGGTGCGTTTTCAGGAAAGGAAAGTGGTGCGTTTTCAGGAAAGGAAAGTGGTGCGTTTTCAGGAAAGGAAAGTGGTGCGTTTCAGAAAAGGAAAGTGGTGCGTTTCAAGAAAGGAAAGTGGTGCGTTATTAAACAAATATGAAATAATATCCAAGTCTTGGCGAGTAGAATTACTCGCCTAAGGTGCGTCCGACGCAGAGAAACTCAGTCCCAATCCAAAGGAGGGTACTGGTCCTCACAAGTTGATGGAGAGGGGTTGTGGTTGCTTGGAGAAGATGGAGGTGCAAGTCTAGTTCACCATGCAAAAACGGGATCTTGCAAACGTTGTTGCGGGGGACGAAACTATAGTCCGCCGGAAAGAGGTTGACGAGGGGGTGAAGATGGTATGCTCGGTGGAGGCTACGGTGGTGCAGGTGGTGGTGGAAATGGTGGTGAAGTCTTTTTGGTGAAGATGGGTTCTTTGAAGTCTCTTGGTGAAAGGATGTTGAAGAAGGTGGTGTTTGTGATTGGAAATGGAGGAGATGGAGGAGAATGAGGTAGAGAGATTTTGGTGGTGAAATTGGATTTGGTGGGTGGTGGTAATGGCCGGCCAAGGAGCTTGGGGTTTGGGTTTGCTGTTGGAGCTTGCTGGAAACAAGAAGGTGAAAGAAAATGAAAGAGAGAGAAGATAGGAGTGCATATATATAGAAGGGGAAAATAATATAATAAGTGCCATCCTCACTTCCTTATCAAAGAAAGCTGCGTTTAGGCAAAAAGGGGCCAAACGCGGAATTTAATGGCTGCGTCCAGAAGAAAATGCAAGGAGGCTGCGTTTCAGAGAAAAGGACAAAGGCATGGGTGATTGGACTTAAGTTGAATTGGCCCATAAGCATTAAATGCAGCAAGGGAAGGGTCTCCGCATTAATGATGGATCCAGTTGGCCAAAAACTCGTGTTTGAAGAAGGAGAGAGAAAAAGGAAAAAAGAGAAGAGTGAAGTAGTTGGATAAATTCCCGGTATCTGGGAAAATACCGAGATTTCCGGAAAAGTCCAAAAATTAAAGTGTCTCGGAAAGCTCTCCAAAAATTTACAAAAATCATAATATTATGAAATGGCTTTTGGTGAAATCGATTTTCAGAAATTCAATCCCATTTTCAAAATAAAAATCCTGGAATATACTGGGATCGGTGTCTACACCGGGTAGGCTGAATTTTCGATAAAATCTGAAAATCCCCAGAAAATGCCCAAAGGAAGAAAACATAATTCTAAGAAGGAATATGAAAGCAAAATCCGGAAATTTGGTTCCAATAGCAAATTAAAATTCCTGGAATCAACCAGTGATACTGGCCGACACCGGTTTTGAAGATCTATAATTTAATTCCGAAAAATTCCAGAAAATCATGAAAAATCTAGAATATTAAAAGATAATATTTGAAACTAAAATTAGTCAAATCTGAATACCAAACAGATCAAATCATGCAGTACTGCTATATGAGTAAGTATTTAAATAGCAGAAAATAAATAATAATAATAAAATGCACCAAAAATCAGGATACGTAACTGTGCACGTATACCGAGGATGGGGTGTTACAGTTTAGATCACCAAGAGATCATTTCTTGTACTTTGAGGAGGCGGATGTGTGTGTCCGCGTTGTTTCGAGTTCGGGTGCGGACTTGTTGTACGAGGTGCGGCCTCGGCGAGCCGGTGGGCTTGCGGTGTGTACGGGACTAGAGAGTCCGAGGGCTTGTAGGTGTTGCGGCACCGAGGAGAGATCCATTGGGATCTAGCATAGTGGAAATCCTTCGTGTGTCGAAGGCGGGGATGTAGAGCAAGTGTGCTCGAACCTCGAAACAAATCCTTGTGTTTGCGATTGCTCACTCTCTCTCTCTTTGTCTCTTTTTATATCTTGCATGCTATTATTGTGATTTCATTTACATGCTTGATATACATTGTGCTTAAATTGATATACTTGCTTGGGATTGTTGACTAACACTTGTATTCAACCAGAGAGCCAACGCGGCACCTCAACCCATTCAAGGGGAATCTAGAGGAGTTTGTCCAGAGCCCTTCACGGGGAATTCGGCAACACTCTTGTGTTATACATAGTGTATAGTGTAAAAGTTTTAATTTGGTCATAATTGTTTTTAGCTTCCGCATTATTTGCATCATTTGCCATTAAGTGACCTTTAGATTAGCCATCACCTATTCATCCCCCCTCTTGGTGATTTACAATACTTCGGGTTCTTCAAAATCACATTTTCTCCCTATTTCGGCCTTATTCGGCTCTAATAAGTTCTAGTGCAGGCCAATCATAGCTGAAGTTTGATTTTTGGTCATACTTTCCAATTTAGAGTAAAAAAAAAGGCCAATTAGTAGTACTTATGCATTTAACTTATATGATACTACTCATGGCTCTTGAAAACTACATTTCTCCCTACGTGGGCCCAATTAGGTACTTATAAGGCCTCGTTCTGGCCAATCGTAACTTAAAGCTTGACTTTTGGTCAAACTTCTCAATCTAAACTAGAAACAAGTTTAATTTGTAGAAACTATACATAAAAGTCATGTAATACTACTCCAGACTCTTGAAAACCTCATTTACTTCCTATTTGGGCCATATTCGACTCTTTAAGGTCTAGTTCGGGTCAATCGGTGCTGAAAATTTATCTTTTAGTCAAAACTTCCAATTTTAGACTAGAAAAAAGGTTAATAAGTAGTTGTTACATATAAAAACTATGTAATACTGCTCCCTGCTCTTGAAAACCATATTTTCTCTCTATTTGGGCCCTATTATGCTCTTATAAGGTCTACTTAATGCCAATCGGGGGTGAAACTTTGACTTTGGTTAATTTTCTAATTAAGATTAGAAACAAGGTTAATTAGTAGTAATTATACATAGAAACTATATAATACCACTCCGGCTCTTGAAACCACGTTTTCTTCCTGTTTGGGTTATATTTGGCTCTTAAAATGATTAGTTCAGGTCAAATAGGGGCTGTGAGCTTGACTTTTGATAAATTCCCAAAAATACCTGAAATAAGTTTAATTAGTAGTAATTGAACATAGAAACTATGTAATATTACTCCCATCTCTTGAAAACCATATTTTCCTTCGGCATCAGCCCTATTTAGCTCTTACAAGGACTAGATCAGGCCAATCAGGGCAGAAAGTTTGACTTTGGTAAAACTTCTCAATTAATAGTAGAAATAAAGTTAATTAGTTGTAATTGTATATAAAAACTATATAACAACACTTACAGCTCTTGAAAACATTGTTTTCTCTCGTTTGCTCCCTATTCGGCTCTATTAAGGCCTGATTCAGGCCATTCGGGGCTGAAAGTTTGACTTTCGGTCAAACTTTCAAATTTAGAGTAGAAATAAGGTTAATTAGTAGAAATTGTATATTGAAAGTTTGTAATACTACTTTCAGCTTTTGAAAATCACATTTTCTCCCCGTTTGGTCCCTATTCGGTTCTTTAAAGGCCTAGTTCAGGCCAATTAGGGATGAAAGTTTGACTTTGAGTTAAATTTTCAAATTAAGACTAGAACAAGATTAAATAGCAGTAATTGTACATAAAAACTATGTAATACTACTTTCGGGACTTCAAATCCACGTTTTTTTCATTGTTTGGGCCTCATCGAACTCTTATAAGGGTTAGTTCATGCCAATCGGGGCTCAAAGTTAGGCTATTGGTCAAACTCCACATTAAGACTAGAAACGATGTTAATTTATGGTATTGTACATAGAAACTACATAACATAACACATAGCTTGAAAACCACGTTTCTCAATATTTGGTCCCTATTAGGCTCTTATAAGGTTTGCATCAGGCCAATCGGCGTTGAAAATTAGATTTTGGTCAAAATTCTCAATTTAGAGTAGAAATAAAGTTAATTAATAGTAATTATATATTCAACTTATGAAATACTACTCACGGCTCTTGAAAAATCATATTTCTACCCATTTGGTCGTATTTGGCTTTTAAAGGCTTAGTTTAGGCTAACTAGGGTTGAAAGTTTGACTTTTGGTCACAATACCCAATTAAGTCTGGAAACAAGGTTAATTAGTTGTAATTATACATAAAACTATGTAATACTACTCTTGGCTCTTGAAAACAACATTTTCTCTCCGTTTGGGCCTTATTCAGATCTTATAAGGTCTGATTCATTCCTATCAGAACTGAAAGTTTGAGTTTTAGTCAAACTTTTCAATTCAGACTAGAAACAAGATTAATTAGTAGTAATTATTCATAGAAACTATGTAATAATACTACTGCCGGCTATGAAACCATATTTTCTTCCCATTTGGGCCAGATTTTAAATCTTATAAGGTTTAGTTTTAGGTCAATCGGGACTAAAAGTTTGACTTTTTGACAAACTTCCTAATCAAGACTAGAACAAAGTTAATTAGTAGTAATTGTATATATGATCTAGGTAATACTATTTTGTGACTAGAAACAAAATCATATAGTCTCGTTCAGGTCAATTGGGATAGAAAGTTTGACTTTTTGGCCAACTTTCCAATTAAGACAATAAAAAATTTAATTAATAGAACTTATATGTAGAAACTATGTAATACTATTCCTGGCTCTTGAAAACCACGTTTTCTTCCCGTTTGCTATTCAGATCTAATAAGGCCTCATTCATGCCAATCAGGACTGAAAGTTGGCTTGTGGCCAATCTTCTTATTTAAGATAAGAAATAAGATTAATTAGTAGTAATTGTATATAGAAACTATGTAATACTACTCCCGATTCTTGAAAATCCCATTTTCTCCTTTTAGGCCTTAATCGGCTCTAATAGAGCCTAGTTTATGCCAATCGGAGTCAAAAGTTTAATTTTTGGTCAAACTTTCCAATTTAGAATAGAAATAAGTTAATTAGTATTAATTGTACATTGAACTTTTGTAATACTACTGACGGATCGAGAAAATCACATTTTCTCCCAATTTGGGCTCTAATCGGCACTTATAAGGCCTAGTTCAAACTAATCGGGTCGAATGTTTGACTTTTTGTCGAACTTCCCAATTAAGACTTGAAACAAGGTTAATTAGTAGTAATTAAATGTAGAAACTATGTAATACTAATCTCGGCTCTTGAAAATCACGTTTTCTCCCTAGTTGGGCCCTATTCAGCTCTTATATGGCCTAATTCAGGACAATTGGGGCTAAAGTTTGAATTTTAGGCAAACTTTCTAATTAAAACTAGAAACATGGTTAATTAGTATTTTTATATAAAACCTATGTAATACTGCTCCATCTCTTCAAAACCATGTTGTCCCCTTTTTGGGCCCTATTTACCTCTGACAAGCCCTATTTCATGGCAATCGGGGCTGAAAGTTCTCAAACTTGCCTATTAAGACTAGATATAACGTTAATTTATAGTCTTTGCATAATGAAACTATGTAATACCACTCATGGCTCTTGAAAAATATTTTTTTTCCCAGTTTGGGCCCTACTAGAATCTTATAAGACCTAGTTCAGCAAATCGAAGATGAAAGTTTGACTTTTGGTCAAACTTTCCTATTATGACTAGAAACAAACTAGTAGTAATTATACATTGAAACTATAGAAGGCTTTTGAAAACCATATTTTCTCCTCATTTAGGCACTATTCGGCTCTTATAAGGTCTGGTTCTGGTCAATCGGGCTGAAAGTCTAACTTTTGGTCAAACTTTTCAATTAAGACTTGAAACAAGATTAATTAATAGTAATTGTGTATAAAAATATATAATACCACTTTCAGCTCTTGAATACCATGTTTTTCCCTGACTTCAGCGTCATTCGGCTCGATTAAGACTAGTTCAGGCCAATAAGGGCTGAAGGTTTGATTTTGGGTCAAACTTTTCGATTTAGGATAGAAACAAGGTTAATAGCAGTAATTATATACATAAACTATGTAATACTACTCCACGCTCTCGGAAACCAACCTTCTCATTTAAGATAAGAAATAAGATTAATTAGTAGTAATTGTATATAGAAACTATGTAATACTATTCTGGTTCCTAAAAAATCACATTTTCTCCCTTTTCAGCCTTATTTGGCTCTAATAAGCCTAATAAAGGCCAATAAGAGATGAAAGTTTGATTTTGGTCATATTTCAAAATTTAGAGTAGAAATAAGGCTAATTAGGAGTAGTTATACATTGAACTTATATAATACTACTCATAGCTCTTAAAAAACTATATTTTCTCTCTATTTTGGCCCTATTCGGTACTTATAAGGCCTAATTCAGGCCAATCTTGACTGAAAGTTTGACTTTTGGTGAACCTTTGTAATTAAGCTTAGAAACAAGATTAATTAGTAGTAATTGTATAAAAAACAATGTAATACTACTTTCGGTTCTTCAAAATCACATTTTCTCCCTATTTCGGCCTTATTCGGCTCTAATAAGGCTTAGTACAGGCCAATCATAGCTGAAAGTTTGATTTTTGGTCATACTTTCCAATTTAGAGTAGAAATAAGGGTAATTAGTAGTACTTATGCATTTAACTTATCTAATACTACTCATGGCTCTTGAAAACTACATTTTCTCCCTATGTGGGCCCAATTCGGCACTTATAAGGCCTCGTTCAGGCCAATCGTGACTGAAAGTTTAACTTTTGGTCAAACTTCTCAATTAAAACTAGAAACAAGTTCAATTTGTAGAAATTATACATAAAAATCATGTAATACTATTCTCGGCTCTTGAAAACAACATTTTCTCTCCGTTTGGGCCTTATTTGACTCTTATAAGGTCTGGTTCATACCTATCAGAGCTGAAAGTTTGAACTTTAGTCAAACTTTTTAATTAAGACTACAAACAAGATTAATTAGTAGTTGTTGCATATAAAAACTATGTAATTCAACTGTCGGCTCTTGAAAACCATATTTTCTCCCTATTTGGGCCCTACTTTGCACTTATAAGGTCTATTTCATGCCAATCGAGGGTGAAACTTTGACTTTTGGTCAATTTTCTAATTAAGATTTGAAATAAGGTTAATTAGTAGCAATTGTATATAAAAAATATGTAATACCACTCCGGCTCTTGAAACCACGATTTCTCCCTATTTGGGTCATATTTTTCTCTTAAAAGGATTAGTTCAGGTCAAATCAGGACTGTAAGCTTGACTTTTTGATCCAAAAATACTTGAAATAAGGTTAATTAGTAGTAATTGAACATATAAACTATGTAATATTACTCTCAGCTCTTGAAAACCATATTTTCCCTTGGTATCGCCCTATTTAGCTCTTACAAGGACTAGATTAGGCCAATCAGGGCAGAAAATTTGACTTTTGGTCAAACTTCTCAATTAAAAGTAGAAATAAGGTTAATTAGTTGTAATTATGCATAAAAACTATGTAATAACACTCACGGCTCTTGAAAACCTTATTTTCTCTCGTTTGGTCCCTATTCGGCTCTATTAAGGCCTAATTCAAGCCATTCGTGGCGGAAAGTTTGACTTTCGGTCAAACTTTTCAGTTTAGAGTTGAAATATGGTTAATTTGTAGAAATTGTATATTAAAAGTAGGTAATACTACTTTTAGCTTTTAAAAATCACATTTTCTCCTCGTTTGGTCCTTATTGTTCTTTAAAGGCCTTGTTCTGGCTAATTAGGGATGAAAGTTTGACTTTGAGTTAAACTTCCAAATTAAGACTAGAACAACATTAAATAGTAGTAATTGTACATAAAAACGATGTAATACTACTTTCGAGTCTTCAAAACCACGTTTTTTCCCTTGCTTGGGCCCCATCGAACTCTTATAAGGGTTAGTTAATGCCAATCGGGGCTCAAAGCGCTATTTGTCAAACTTTCATATTAAAACTAGAAATAACGTTAATTTATGTTAATTGTACATAGAAACTACGTAATATAACACATAGCTCTTGAAAACCACATTTTCTCAATGTTTGGTCCCTATTAGGCTCTTATAAGGTTTGCTTCAGGCCAATCAGCGTTGAAATTTTGATTTTGGTCAAAATTCTCAATTTAGAGTAGAAATAAAGTTAATTAATAGTAATTATATATTCAACTTATGAAATACTACTCACGGCTCTTGAAAACCATATTTTCTGCCCATTTGGCTCTATTCAGCTATTAAAAGGCTTAGTTTAGGCTAACTAGGGCTGAAAGTTTGACTTTTAGTCAAAGTACCAAATTAAGTCTAGAAACAAGGTTAATTAGTTATAATTATACATAAAAACTATGTAATACTACTCGCGGCTCTTGAAAATCACGTGTTCCCCTGTTTTGGCCCATCGGCTCTTATAAGGCCTAGTTCGGCTAAAAGTTAGACTATTGCTCAAAGTTACCTATTAAGTTTTCTCCCCGTTTTGGCGCTATTTGGCTCCAATATGGCCTAGTCAGGCCAATCGGGCTGAAAGTTTGACTTTGATTAAACTTTTTAATTAATACTGAAAATAAGTTAACTTAGTAGTAATTATACATAGAAACTATGATATGCTACTCCAGGCTCTTGAAAATAAAGTTTTCTCCGCGTTTGGGCCTTATTCGGCTCTTGTAAGATCTCGTTCAGGCCAACCAGAGCTGAAAGTTTGACTTTTGGTCAAACTTCCCAATAATGATAAGAAATAAGGTTAATTAGTAGTAACGTGGATAGAAACTATGTAATATGACTCTCAGCCTTTGAAAACAATATTTTCTCAATGTTTGGGTATATTCGGCTTATAAGGCGTAATCCAAGTCAATTAGGCCGGAAAGTTTGACTTTTTGATGAACTTCCTAATTAAGACTAGAAACAAGATGAATAAGTAGTAATTTAACAATTAAATTACGTAATACAACTCCGGTTTCTTGAAAACCATGTTTCCCCGAGCATCAGCACTATTCAACTCTAATATGGCCTAGTTCAGGCCAATCGGGGCTAAAAGTTTGATTTTTTTGTAAAACTTCGCAATTTAGAGTAGGAAAAAGGTTAATTACTAGTAATTATAAATTAAAACTATGTAATATGACTTCTGGTTATTTTAAGGCCTAGTTCAGGCCTCTCGGGGTTGAAGGTTTGACTTGGGTGAAACTTCCCAGTTTAGAGTGGAAATAAGGTTAATTATTAGTAATTATACATTGAAACTATGGAATACTACTTTCGGCTATAGAAAATCATGTATTCTCCCCGTTTAGGCCTTATTCGGCTCTTTAAAGCCTAATTCAGGCCATCGGGTTTAAAAGTTTGACTTTAGGTCAAACTTCTCAATTAAGACTAAATAAGGTCAATTAGTAGTAATTGAACATATAAATTATATAATACTAATTCCGGCTCTTGAAAAACACATTTTCTCCCCGTTTGGGCCCTATTCGACTCTTATGTTGCCTCGTTTTTATTTGACTTTTGGCACACATCCCAATCAAGACTAGAAACAAGGTTAATTAGTAGTAATTAAATATAGAAACTGAGTAATATTAATTTCGGCTCTTGAAAACCACATATTTCTCCCGTTTGGGCCCTACTATTATAAAATTTAGCTCAGGCTAATCGATGTTGAAAGTTTGACCTTTTGTTAAACTACCCAATTAAGATTCTAAACAATTTTAGTTAGTAGTAACTGTATATAAAAATTATGAAATACTACTCTCGGCTCTTTAAAACCACGTGTTCTTCTCGTTTGGGCCCTATTCGGCTATAACACATACTTCAGGCCAATCAGGGCTGAAAGTTTGACTTGGGGTGAAACTTCCTAATTTAGAGTGGAAATAAGGTTAATTATCAGTAATTATATATTGAAACTATGGAATACTATTTTCGGCTATTGAAAATCATGTTTTCTCCCCGTTTAGGCCTTATTCGGCTCTTTAAGGCCTAGTTCAGGCCAATCGGGGTTAAAAGTTTGACTTTGGGTCTAACTTCTCAATTAAGACTAGAATAAGGTTAATTAGTAGTAATTGAACATATAAATTATATAATACTAATCCCGGCTCTTGAAAAACACAGTTTCTCCCCGTTTGGGCCCTTTTGACTCTTATGTTGCCTCCTTTTCTAGTCAACAGGTGTTGAAAGTTTGACTTTTTGGCACACATCCCAATTAAGACTAGAAATAAGGTTAATTAGTAGTAATTAAATATAGAATTGAGTAATACTAATTTCAGCTCTTGACAACCATATATTCCTCCCGTTTGGGCCCTATTCGGCTCTTATTAAATTTAGTTCAGGCTAATCGATGTTAAAAGTTTGACCCTTTTTAAACTACCTAATTAAGACTCTAAATAATTTTAATTAGTAGTAATTGTATATAGAAACTATGAAATACTACTCTCGGCTGTTTAAAATCACGTGTTCTTCTCGTTTGGGCCCTATTCGGCTCTTATAATACCTATTTCAGGCCAATCAGGGCTGAAAGTTTGACTTCCGCTCAAACTTCCCAATTTAGAGTAGAAATAAGGTAAAACAGTATTAACTGTACATTGAAACTATGGAATACTACTGCCGGCTCTTGAAGATCATATTTCTCCCTATTTAGGCCTTATCGTCTCTTTTAAGACCTAGTTCAGGCCAATCAGGGTTGAAAGTCTCACCTTGGTTCAAAGTTCCTAATTAAGACTAGAAAAAAGGTTAATTAGTAGTAATTATATATATAAACTATATAGTACCACTAAAGGCTCTTGAAAACCATGTTTTCTCCCTCATTTGGCCTCTATTCAGCTCTATTAAGGTCTAGTCAAGCAAATCGAAGTTGAAAGTTCGACTTGTGGTCAAACTTCCTAATTTAGAGTAGAAATAAGGTTAATTAATAGTGACTGTATATTGAAACTATGGAATACTACTTTTGGCAATTGAAAGTCATGTTTTCCCCATTTAGGCCTTATTCTGTTCTTTAAGGCCTAGTTCAGACTAATTGGGACTGAAAGTTTTACTTTAGATCAAACTTCTCATTTAAGACTAGAAATAAGGTTAATTAGTAGTAATTGAACATATAAACTATGTAATACTAATTTGGCTCTTGAAAAACACATTTTCTCCCCGTTTGGGCCCTATTTGGCTCTTATATAGCCTCGTTCTAGTCAATCGGAGTTGAAAATTTGACTTTTGGTCACACATCATAATTAAAACTAGAAAAAGTTTAATTAGTAGTGATTGTACATAGAACCTATGTAATACTACTCGCGGTTCTTGAAATCCACGTTTTCTTCCAATCTGGGCCTTATTCGGCTCTAATAAAGCCTAGTTTAGGCCAATTGGAGCTGAAAGTAAAATAATGTTAATTAGTAGTAATTGTACATTGAACTTATGTAATACAACTCACTGCTCTTGAAAACCACATTTTCTCCTTATTTAGACACTTTTTGGCACTTAATAAGGCCTAGTTCAGATAATCAGGGTTGAAAGTTTGACATTTGATCAAACTTCGCTGTTAAAACTTGAAATAAGGTTAATTTGTAGTAAATTATCATAGGAACTAAGTAATATTAATCTCAGCTCTTAAAATTCATATTTTCTCTCCCGTTGGGTCATATTCGGCTCTTATAAGGCCTCGTTCAGGTCAAACGTGGCGAAAAGTTTGGCTTTTTGACAAATTTCCTAGTTAAGACTAGAAATAAGGTCAATTAGTAGTAATTGAACATATAAAGTATGTAATAGCACTCCTGGCTTTTGAAAATCAGATTTTTCTCATTTGGGCCTAATTTGGCTCTTATTTGGCCTCTTTCAGGTCAATCATAGGGTTGAAAATTTGACGTTTGGTCAAACTTGCCCATTAAAACTAGAAAATGTTTACATATTGTAGTAGTTATACATAGAAACTATGTAATATTACTCCCAGCTATTGAAAACCATATTTTCCCTCGGCATCAGCCCTATTTGGCTCTTACAAGGACTAGATTAGCCCAATCAGGGTAGAAAGTTTGACTTTTAGTCATACTTCTCATTGAAAACTAGAAATAAGATTAATTAGTTTTAATTGTACATAAAAACTATATAACCACACTCACGGCTCTTGAAAACCTTGTTTCTCTCGTTTGGTCCCTATTCGGTTCTTTAAAGGCCTAGTTCAGGCCAATTAGGGATGAAAGTTTGATTTTGAGTCAAATTTCCAAATTAAGACTAGAATAAGATTAAATAGAAGTAATTGTACATAAAAACTATGTAATACTACTTTCGGGTCTTCAAAACCACGTTTTTTCCCTTGTTCATGCCAATCGGGGCTCAAAGTTAGGCTATTGGTCAAACTTCCACATTAAGACTAGAAATAACGTTAATTTATGTTATTTGTACAAAGAAACTACGTAATATAACACATAGATCTTGAAAATCACGTTTTCTCTTTGTTTGGTCCCTAGTAGGCTCTTATAAGGTTTGCTTCAGGCCAATCGGCGTTGAAAACTTGATTTTGGTCAAAATTCTCAATTAGAGTAGAAATAAAGTTAATTAATAGTAATTATATATTCAACTTATGAAATACTACTCACGACTCTTGAAAACTATATTTTCTACCTATTTGGCCCTATTCGGCTTTTAAAAGGCTTATTTTAGGCTAATTAGGGCTGAAAGTTTGACTTTTGGTCAAAATACCCAATTAAGTCTGGAAACAAGGTTAATTAGTTGTAATTGTACATAAAACTATGTAATACCACTCTCGGCTCTTGAAAACAACATTTTCTCTTCCTTTGGCCTTATTCGGCTCTTATAAGGTCTTCATACCTATAAGAACTGAAAGTTTAACTTTTAGTTTAACTTTCAATTAAGACTAGAAACAAGATTAATTAGTAGAATTATTCATAGAAACTATGTAATACTACTGTCGGCTATGAAAACCATATTTTCTTCTCATTCGGGCCAGATTTTGAATCTTATAAGGTTTAGTTTCAGGTCAATCGGGACTAAAAGTTTGACTTTTTGACAAACTTCTTAATCAAGACTAGAAACAAAGTTAATTAATAGTAATTGTATATATGAACTAGGTAATACTATTTCTGACTCTTGAAAATCATATTTTCTCCCTGTTTGGGCCCATTCTGCTTTTATATGGCCTCATTCAGGTCAATTGGGATAGAAAGTTTGACTTTTTGGCAAACTTTCTGGTTTAATTCATTTAAGGATTAGTGATGGCCAAGGATCCATGTGTGGCAGCTATCACAAAGAAGTCAGCATGGTTAGTGGAGAAATTAGCAGTTAGTAGCCATTAGTTTTCTTTTATCTTTGTTTTGAAAATCATTTCCAAAATCCTTTTATCATTTTCTTCATTGTTTTCACCACCTTCTTAGTTCATCTTTATTTTATCTTCTTTTCTATTTTGTTTTTCAAATCACTTCTCGCAGGACAGGAGGGCCTAAACGAGAATTTTGAAAGAAGATTCAAAATATTCAAATATTCGCAGACAAGATTCCTCCTCCAGCAAGAAAAGTAGATTCCTTCTCCTGACAAAGGCGACAAGACACGAAGCTGACTCGCCGACAAGATTCCAAATTAAAAGCTGACTCAAAAGCAGATTTCTCCTAGCACTCCAAGACAAAGCATTCAAAATCAACAAAGCAAAAGCAGATTCCAGACAAAACAAGACATCACTGACAAGATTCCAAAGTGAAAGCTGACTCAAAAGCAGACAAGACCCAAAACTGACTCGCCAAAGAAGATTCCAAGGACGACAAGGCTCAAAGTTGGCTCACCGACAAGACCCAAAGATAAAGCAAAAGCAGATTCCAAAGCTGACGTGACTCAAAGCTGGAGCAAAGCAGACTCGACAAAACTCTCGACAAGACACAAAGCGAAAGCAAAAACAGATTCCAAAGCTGACATGACTCAAAGCTGAAGCAAAGCAGACTCGACAAGACTCTCGACGAGACACAAAGTAAGATTCCAACCAACTCATCACTCCAGAAGGCTCGACGCCCACCTATAAATTGAAGACCACTTCATTCATTGAAGGGCAGAACTTGTAAGAGCTAGAAACACAAGTACTTAGGATTTCCTCTTATAATCCTCTCCTCCTTCTTCTTTCAAAATTCCAAGTTGTATTCCTACTACTCCTTGTATCCGGTCTCCAAGACTATTGATTCAAGACAAGCCTTGTAAGCTCTCACTTCTGTAATTCAATATTTTCAAATAATATTTCATCTTTTATTTCATTCTCAAGCATTTCATCTTAAGTAGACTTTGCATTCATCCATCGATCAATAGCTCTCACAGCAGGATTGCATTGCGCACCTCCAACTCATTAAAGAGGAATCAGGAGGCAGAAGTTCAGAACCTCTCACAGGGTATTCGGCTTCTAGTCCTGTTACGAGCGATCGCTCATATAACTGTTCATCTTCTTCATACTGACTCATACTATTCATCAGCACTGTGCATCATTACTGTTAGTATTTACTGTACATACTATTACTATACTTGATCACTGTTCATCACTACTATAATCATACTTTACTGTTCAGCAGATTTCTCCTAGCACTCCAAGACAAAGCATTCAAAATCAACAAAGCAAAAGCAGATTCCAGACAAAACAAGACATCACTGATAAGATTCCAAAGTGAAAGCTGACTCAAAAGCAGACAAGACCCAAAACTAACTCGCCAAAGAAGATTCTAAGGACGACAAGGCTCAAAGCTGGCTCGCCGATAAGACCCAAAGATAAAGCAAAAGCAGATTCCAAAGCTGACATGACTCAAAGCTGGAGCAAAGCAGACTCGACAAAACTCTCGACAAGACACAAAGCGAAAGCAAAAGCAGATTCCAAAGCTGACATGACTCAAAGCTGAAGCAAAGCAGACTCGACAAGACTCTCGACGAGACATAAAGCAAGATTCCAGCCAACTCATCACTCCAGAAGGCTCGACGCCCACCTATAAATTGAAGACCACTTCATTCATTGAAGGGCAGAACTTGTAAGAGCTAGAAACACAAGTACTTAGGATTTCCTTTTATAATCCTCTCCTCCTTCTTCTTTCAAAATTCCAAGTTGTATTCCTACTACTCCTTGTATCCGGTCTCCAAGACTATTGATTCAAGACAAGCCTTGTAAGCTCTCACTTCTGTAATTCAATATTTTCAAATAATATTTCATCTTTTATTTCATTCTCAAGCATTTCATCTTAAGTAGACTTTGCATTCATCCATCGATCAATAGCTCTCACAGCAGGATTGCATTGCGCACCTCCAACTCATTAAAGAGGAATCAGGAGGCAGAAGTTCAGAACCTCTCACAGGGTATTCGGCTTCTAGTCCTGTTACGAGCGATCGCTCATATTACTGTTCATCTTCTTCATACTGACTCATACTGTTCATCAGCACTGTGCATCATTACTGTTAGTATTTACTGTGCATACTATTACTATACTTGATCACTGTTCATCACTACTGTAATCATACTTTACTGTTCATTCATACGTAGTATAAACTCCATTCTAGTTAGATTCTATAGACCGTATCATCTCTACCCTCTGCTGCCCTCCTGTCCTGCCCCTGGGTCTCAAATGGTATCAGAGCTCAAAGCTGGCTCAAAGCTGGCTCGCCGACAAGACTAGTTCATAATACCTTTGAGTTTTGAAAGTGGAATGAGATTACAATCCCAGAAGAATTCAAAATAGAAAATCCCCAAATTCCTAGAGATATAGAGAGAACAGAAATCTCTAACATCATAGAAGAAGCTGACGGAACAATATTAATAAGATTTAATTCATTTAAGGAAAGACCTTCAACTTCCTATAGGTACGCAGAGCCTAGTAGGAAATCATGTTCAGAATATTCATTCCAACAGCCAATCAAAGTATTCCACAAATCACCTCTTCCAGAAGTAAATCCAGAAAGTTACTCTCCAACATCATCCCAAATGAGAGCAGACTTCACTGGAGAAATTAATATGATTACTAAACCATTCGTCAATAGAAGCTTCGAATTAATGAAAGACTTCAATAAATCCAAATATTCCAATTGGTTTTACAAATTTAATTCAAAATACCAAGAGATACTGGTAAAAGAATGGATTACCACCATGGAAGAAAACAAATTTGATTTCGAATTCGAAGTATGGTTAAAATATTATTTAGAAAAACAAGGAATTCAAGACCCATACGAACAATCTCAAATTAATGTCCAAACAAGTTTGTATAAGAAGTGGCAACTGTCAGATGGAAACACTGTAACTTCAATTCATCCATCATTACAAACTATAAAAATCACAACCAATGAAGGAGAAGTCACTGCTTCACCTTTCAAACGAGGAAAAAATACTAATGAACCACTCAATATTGAAGATATTAAGAAGGTATACCATCAAAACAATTATTCAAATCAATTATTACATACTATAACACAGCAAATTGTCTACTTAACAACAGAGATCAAGAAAAATTAAAAAGATTCAAACCCTAAGTTTCCACAAAGTTATTCAACACCACATTTCTAACCAAATAGTTTACCGGTAGATTATGAAGAGAAGATTCAACCAATAAGTTTACTAGGAAGAATAACTCAAGCCTTGGATAAGATTAATGAGAATACCCCAAGTACTTCAAAATTAAACACTATTGAAAAACACGATAAATCGGAATCTGATGACGATTCTGATGATTCTAATAATTCATTAATACAGCAGGTAAATCAAATAGAAGATAATATTCAAGGAGCAGACCAAAACTTAGAAATTGATCGAATTAATACAAAATACAAGAAAAATAATAATTATATAGAAATAACTGGAGTAACAGCCATAATTCATATAACTGGCGCAGAGGCGACACTAAGAATTACTACCCTAGGCCAACACCTCCGGATATTCAATACGAAGAAAAGGCAATATTCAAATCAAGTTATGATGGTACCTCCGTCTACGAATGGAATATAGACGGGAAAAGTGAATATGAAATACTCAATACTTTACAAGAAATAGGTATGGCTGTAACAGCCTACAAAACAAACAGGTTACCAGAACAAAATGCCACAGTTTACATAGTCACTAGATTCACTGGACAATTAAAATATTGGTGGGATAATTCGTTAACCTTAGAAGAGAAACAGACCATTTTAAACCATGAAATAGAAGTGAAAGATGCTCAAGGAACGATTACTAAGAAAAATGATTCAGCCAATTTTCTCATTGTCACGATAGCAACACACTTTGTAGGAAACCCTGCGGAGGAATTAGGATCTTCAAAAATATTCCTTACTAATTTAAGATGTCCAACCCTTTCGGATTTCAGATGGTATAAAGACATATTCCTGACTCATGTATTAAAACGATCCGATTCAACCAAGTCTTTTTGTAAAGAAAAATTCATAACAGGATTACCCAATTTATTCTCCCAAAGAGTTTTCACAAGTATTAAAAAGGCCATGGGAGTTGAAGATGACAACATTGATTTTAGTACCATAACATATGGTCAATTATTTGTATTCGTTAAAAAAGAAGCATTACAAGCATGTCAAGAGTTAAAATTTCAAGCCAAGTATGGCAACAAACGTAA
This sequence comes from Agave tequilana, assembly GCA_038442645.1. Lineage (NCBI taxonomy): Eukaryota > Viridiplantae > Streptophyta > Magnoliopsida > Asparagales > Asparagaceae > Agave > Agave tequilana. Next base: position 34,245 of record JAVJIF010030060.1, on the reverse strand, counting down.
ATAAATGGGTTCCTTCTGTGAAGCGTTTGGTATCACAGGAATAAGGGCTCCCTCAAAAAAAAAAAGATACAATCAAAAGATGATTACTCATAAGAAATACATACCAAGAAAACATAAGAATTCTCAAAATCATTCAAATGATAACTATTATCAAAGTAAATCCAAACCAATCACCTGTTACAATTGTGGGAAACCAGGGCATACTTCAAATAGATGCAAATCAAAAAGGAAAAACAAAATTAATGAAATTATAGATGATCTATCAGGAGTAGAAATAACTACAAAAGAAAAATTAAAAGAGAGACTACAAATCTATTCTGAGATCAATAAAATATCCGATAACGATGACTTTTATAATTCATCAAGCTCAAATAATTCTGACAAAATCACTTGTGCGTGTAAACAACTCAATATGATTAAGGGAAATACTGTAAGGACAAACAATTCAAAATCAAAAGAATTAATATTTGATATGATTCAACAAATTCCTGATCAAGAAAAACAAAAGGAACACTTAGAGAAATTAAAAACTTTAATAATAAATGGAGAAGACGAAAAAGATAATCTGCTAACTCAACCTTTTAGTATTTCAAAACTTTTTGAAACCTATCCAATTAATACGAGCCTAAAGACCAAACCAAAAGACATTCACGGAATCCAAGTAGAAATAAAACAATTAAAAGAAGAAATTCAACACATTAAAGAGGATCTACAGTACGTAAAAACAAAGAATTTAGCCAATGAAACACAAATGTGTATTATTCAACATAACATTAATAAAGGAAAAGAAATTGCAGTAGAAGAACCACCATTCTCATTAAATGAAATCACTATTTCAACAACTGAACCTTCAAACTCTAAATTTATTTCAGTCATCAAAGGATTTAATTATCAAAAATGGTTCGTACTAATAACCCTTGCAGTTAACAATTCCAAAGTAACTTTTACAGCCATGATTGATTCAGGAGCTGACCATAGTGTAATCAAAGACGGAATCTTTCCAACAAAGTATTATGAGCCAACAAACGAAAAATTAGTAACAGTAAACAACTCACCATTAAAAATTATGGGAAAATTAACAAGGATAACAATATGCAATGAAAAAATCTATTTCAAACACCAATTCATTATTGTTGACAACTTAAACACTGATGTAATATTAGGAATTCCATTTTTAACTCAAATTTACCCATTCTGGATTGACCCAAACGGATTAGGTACAAATATCATGGGACAAAAAATCTTATTTAAATTCATAACCCCTACGCAATACAAGAACTAAGTACTTTACAAACTAATTCAATCTACCAGAGTATAAACTTGATTCAAACAAAACAAAACTTTATGCATTCATCTCAGGAACTATTAGTTGAAACCTCAAATTCGTATCCCACACTTCCTTCTTCTTTCCTGACTCATGAGTTCTTGACTAACAGATTCAAAATGAACGACGACAAAGGGAAGTCCTCAGTTCAAAAGGCAGTTAATCCCTAAAGACTATGAGATAAAGATCTCATCCCTTTCAACCTCTCCTATTCAAGTCCTAATAGATTCCAGGTCCTCGGAAACTTTCCCCCTCTTCCCTTCTCTGTACCAACTCCTGCAAAAATTCAAAATACCCCAAGGACTCAATCTGAGTCCTCTCCTTACTTCATCAAAAAACACCCTGAACACCTACTCCTCACTACATTCACTGAAACCCCTGACTATAAGACACTATGCTCATTCGTTAATAAAATCATGTCCCTCGGCTGTCAATGGCTGCCCGATGATCCTCTCAAAACTCAAAGGTATTATGAACTAGTCCTCATTGATTCTGGCTCAATCGAACTCTATCATACCATGGATAGAAGCACCCAGACAGAGTCTCTTACTCCAAATGTATCATCAAGAAGGTAATTCGACCAACAGAATGGGCGTCTCTCGCCACAATGAAAGAATTCACAATCAACTATATTCCAAAGGGATATACTTATCATTACTACAGGATGGCCTGGTATCGAACATTTCTTTACAGACCATTTGATCATCATGGTTCTTCACTTTCCATTCGAACTGTCAAGCAGAGTTCCCCATATGGTTCTACGAATGGTGGCATTTATACGGGCCTACTACAGACATACTACCACCAGCAGCACTCAAGGGATTCAACCACTATTTATTCAAAGCAAAAGGACTACATTATATTAAAGCAGTTCAGTTTTACAAAGAATTCAAAGTGCCATGGATCTTCTGCTGGAGCTATAAAATCTCCCAGCATTATTGCATTGCCGACAAATTCTCGATGAGCCTATTCCGAGAATTCAAAATTAAATGGTGGGACAAATTCAACCTGACCGTATGCTCAGAGTCAACAGTCAATGAATTCCTTAGCACTGGTAAAAAAATTCAACAGCAAATCTAGCAGGTCTCTAAACGAATTGACTCCTCCTCAACTCCAAAAATCAGCTCCAAAGCCCCCATCCAACTCCAATGTGACTCAGACTCGGACTCAGACAATGAATTCCAACAATTCCTTCAATTTCAAAAATTCAAGAAGATGCAAAAATAATTCCACAGATCACAAGCCAACTCTGTATCATCCTCCTCCACTGACCCAATAGGTGGTCAGGATCCTTTTGAAATGTTAAAAAAAAAGGAAGGAAAGAAGATTCAAAAGATTCAAATATTCGCAGACAAGATTCAAGAGTAGATTCCTCCTCCAGCAAGAAAAGTAGATTCCTTCTCCTGACAAAGGCGACAAGACACGAAGCTGACTCGCCGACAAGATTCCAAATTGAAAGCTGACTCAAAAGCAGATTTCTCCTAGCACTCTAAGACAAAGCATTCAAAATCAACAAAGCAAAAGCAGATTCTAGACAAAACAAGACATCACTGACAAGATTCCAAAGTGAAAGCTGACTCAAAAGCAGACAAGACCCAAAACTGACTCGCCAAAGAAGATTCCAAGGACGACAAGACTCAAAGCTGGCCCAAAAGAAGATTCCAAGAACGACAAGACTCAAAGATAAACCAAAATCAGATTCCAAGGACGACAAGGCTCAAAGCTGGCTCGCCGACAAGACTCAAAGATAAAAGCAAAAGCAGATTCCAAAGCTGACATGACTCAAAACTGAAGCAAAGTAGACTTGACAAAACTCTCGACGAGACACAAAGCAAAAGTAAAAGCAGATTCCAAAGCTGACATGACTCAAAGCTGAAGCAAAGCAGACTCGACAAGACTCTCGACGAAACACAAAGCAAGATTCCAACCAACTCATCACTCCAGAAGGCTCGACGCCTTCCTATAAATTGAAGACCACTTCATTCATTGAAAGGCAGAACTTGTAAGATCTAGAAACACAAGTACTTAAGATTTCCTCTTATAATCCTCTCCTCCTTCTTCTTTCAAAATTCCAAGTTGTATTCCTACTACTCCTTGTATCCGGTCTCCAAGACTATTGATTCAAGACAAGCCTTGTAAGCTCTCACTTCTGTAATTCAATATTTTCAAATAATATTTCATCTTTTATTTCATTCTCAAGCATTTCATGTTAAGTAGACTTTGCATTCATCCATCGATCAATAGCTCTCACAGCAGGATTGCATTGCGCACCTCCAACTCATTAAAGAGGAATCAGGAGGCAGAAGTTCAGAACCTCTCACAGGGTATTCGGCTTCTAGTCCTGTTATGAGCGATCGCTCATATTACTGTTCATCTTCTTCATACTGACTCATACTGTTCATCAGCACTGTGCATCATTACTGTTAGTTTTTACTGTGCATACTATTACTATACTTGATCATTGTTCATCATTACTGTAATCATACTTTACTGTTCATTCATATGTAGTATAAACTCCATTCTAGTTAGATTCTATAGACCGTATCATCTCTACCCTCTGCTGCCCTCTGTCCTGCCCCTGGGTCTCAAATGGTATCATTTGAGACCATTTGATACCATTTGAACCGAGAGTAGTATTACATAGAGAGAGAGAGAGAGAGGTTGGATAATATTTACTTGATCGCTCGTAACACAACAAGTTGCAAGGTACTATAACACTAATCGCCAGATCAATATCGAGCTCTGATACCATTTGAGACCCAGGGGCAGGACTGGAGGGCAGCAGAGGGTAGAGATGATACGGTCTATAGAATCTAACTAGAATGGAGTTTATACTACGTATGAATGAACAGTAAATTATGATTACAGTAGTGATGAACAGTGATCAAGTATAGTAATAGTATACACAGTAAATACTAACAGTAATGATGCACAGTACTGATGAACAGTATGAGTCAGTATGAAGAAGATGAACAGTAATATGAGCGATCGCTCGTAACAGGACTAGAAGCCGAGTACCCTGTGAGAGGTTCTGAACTTCTGCCTCCTGATTCCTCTTTAATGAGTTGGAGGTGCGCAATGCAATCCTGCTGTGAGAGCTATTGATCGATGGATGAATGCAAAGTCTACTTAAGATGAAATGCTTGAGAATGAAATAAAAGATGAAATATTATTTGAAAATATTGAATTACAGAAGTGAGAGCTTACAAGGCTTGTCTTGAATCAATAGTCTTGGAGACCGGATACAAGGAGTAGTAGGAATACAACTTGGAATTTTGAAAGAAGAAGGAGGAGAGGATTATAAGAGGAAATCCTAAGTACTTGTGTTTCTAGCTCTTACAAGTTCTGCCTTTCAATGAATGAAGTGGTCTTCAATTTATAGGAGGGCGTCGAGCCTTCTGGAGTGATGAGTTGGTTGGAATCTTGCTTTTGTGTCTCGTCGAGAGTCTTGTCGAGTCTGCTTTGCTTCAGCTTTGAGTCAGGTCAGCTTTGGAATCTGCTTTTGCTTTCGCTTTGTGTCTTGTCGAGAGTTTTGTCGAGTCTGCTTTGCTTCAGCTTTGAGTCAGGTCAGCTTTGGAATCTGCTTTTGCTTTCGCTTTGTGTCTTGTCGAGAGTTTTGTCGAGTCTGCTTTGCTTCAGCTTTGAGTCATGTCAGCTTTGGAATCTGCTTTTGCTTTATCTTTTAGTCTTGTCGGTGAGCCAGAGATGTTTGAAGTGTTGGTCAACATTTTCTGAGTAGATGAGGACGTCATCAATGTATACTATGGTGAATGTTGTATAAGGGTTGAATATGTCATTCATAATTCTTTGGAATTCAGAAGGGGCATTTTTAATCCAAAAGGCATTACGTTCCATTCATATTGACCGAATGGTACAGTGAATGCCGTCTTGTATCTATCTTCATTGGCTATTTGAATTTGCCAGAATCCAGACTTCATGTCGAATTTGAAAAATAACTTTGCATTATGTAGTCTTTTTAATAGATCTTTTTTGTTCGGAATTGGGTATCTGATCCATTGTATCACTTTATTTAATGGTTTATAATTGATTACTAATCTAGGAACTCCTCGTTCCTTTGTAATTCAATATTTTCAAATAATATTTCATCTTTTATTTCATTCTCAAGCATTTCATCTTAAGTAGACTTTGCATTCATCCATCGATCAATAGCTCTCACAGCAGGATTGCATTGCGCACCTCCAACTCATTAAAGAGAAATCAAGAGGCAGAAGTTCAGAACCTCTCACAGGGTACTCGGCTTCTAGTCCTGTTACGAGCGATCGCTCATATTACTGTTCATCTTCTTCATACTGACTCATACTGTTCATCAGTACTGTGCATCATTACTGTTAGTATTTACTGTGTATACTATTACTATACTTGATCACTGTTCATCACTACTGTAATCATACTTTACTGTTCATTCATACGTAGTATAAACTCCATTCTAGTTAGATTCTATGTAATACTACGTATTACATAGAAAATCCCCAAATTCCTAGAGAGAGAGTAGTATTGAAAGTGAACTAAGAAGAGAGAGAGAGAGAGAGAGGTTGGATAATATTTACTGTGCATACTATTACTATACTTGATCACTGTTCATCACTAAGAAGTCTTAAATACCATAATATGCAAGAGACGATACTAACTAGGGCTGAAAGTTTGACTTTTGGTCAAAATACCTAATTAAGTCTGGAAACAAGGTTAATTAGTTGTAATTGTACATAAAACTATGTAATACTACTCTCGGCTCTTGAAAACAACATTTTCTCTTCCTTTGGGCCTTATTCGGCTCTTATAAGGTCTTCATACCTATAAGAACTGAAAGTTTAATTTTAGTTTAACTTTTCAATTAAGATTAGAAACAAGATTAATTAGTAGAATTATTCATAGAAACTATGTAATACTACTGTCGGCTATGAAAACCATATTTTCTTCTCATTCGGGCCAGATTTTGAATCTTATAAGGTTTAGTTTCAGGTCAATCGGGACTAAAAGTTTGACTTTTTGACAAACTTCTTAATCAAGACTAGAAACAAAGTTAATTAATAGTAATTGTATATATGAACTAGGTAATACTATTTCTGACTCTTGAAAATCATATTTTCTCCCTGTTTGGGCCCATTCTGCTTTTATATGGCCTCATTCAGGTCAATTGGGATAGAAAGTTTGACTTTTTGGCAAACTTCACAGTTAAGACAATAAAAAATTTAATTAGTAGAAATTATACGTAGAAACTATGTAATACTATTCCTGGCTCTTGAAAATCACGTTTTCTCCCCGTTTGCTATTCAGCTCTAATAAGGCCTAATCATGCCAATCGGGACTGAAAGTTGGCTTGTGGCCAACCTTCTCATTTAAGATAAGAAATAAGATTAATTAGTAGTACTTGTATATAGAAACTATGTAATACTACTCCCGATTCTTGAAAATCCCATTTCCTCCTTTTAGGCCTTAATCGGCTCTAAAAGGGCCTAGTTTATGCCAATCGAAGTCAAAAGTTTAATTTTTAGTCAAACTTTCCAATTTAGACTAGAAATAAGTTCATTAGTATTAATTGTACATTGAACTTTTCTAATGCTACTCACGGCTCGAGAAAACCACATTTTCTCCCAATTTGGGCTCTAATCGGCACTTATAAGGCCTAATTCAAACAAATCGGGTCTGAATGTTTGACTTTTTGTCAAACTTTTCAATTAAGACTTGAAACAAGGTTAATTAGTAGTAATTAAATGTAGAAACTATGTAATACTAATCTCGGCTCTTAAAAATCACGTTTTCTCCCTAGTTGGGCCCTATTCGGATCTTATATGGCCTATTTCAGGATAATTGGGGCTGAAAGTTTGAATTTTGATCAAACTTCCTAATTAAAACTATAAACATGGTTAATTATTATTTTTACATAAAATCTATGTGATACTGCTCCCATCTCTTCAAAACCATGTTCTCCCCTTTTTGGGCCCTATTTACCTCTGACAAGGCCTTGTTCATGCCAATCGAGGCTGAAAGTACTATTTGTCAAACTTGCCTATTAAGACTAGATATAACGTTAATTTATAGTATTTGCATAATGAAACTATGTAATACCACTCATGGCTCTTAAAAATCATATTTTTTCCCAGTTTGGGCCCTACTAGAATCTTATAAGACCAAGTTCAGCAAATCGAAGATGAAAGTTTGACTTTTGGTCAAACTTTCCTATTAAGACTAGAAACAAACAAGTAGTAATTGTATATTGAAACTATAGACGGCTTTTGAAAACCATATTTTCTCCTCGTTTAGGCACTATTCAGCTCTTAAAAGGTCTGGTTCAGGCCAATCGGGGCTGAAAGTATGACTTTTGGTCAAAGTTTTTAATTAAGACTTGAAACAAGGTTACTTAGCAGTAATTGTGTATAAAAATAATGTAGTGCCAGTCCCAGCTCTTGAAAACCATATTTTTCCTTAACTTCAGCGCTATTCGGCTCTAATAAGGCCTAGCTCAGGCCAAAAGGGCTGAAAGTTTTATTTTGGGTCAAACATTTCGATTTAGGATAGAAACAAGGTTAATTAGCAGTAATTATATACATAAACTATGTAATACTACTCCACGCTCTCGGAAACCAACCTTCTCATTTAAGATAAAAATAAGATTAATTAGTAGTAATTGTATATAGAAACTATGTAATACTATTCTGGTTCTTAAAAAATTACATTTTCTCCCTTTTCAACCTTATTTGGCTCTAATAAGCCTAATATAGGCCAATCGAAGATGAAAGTTTGATTTTTGGTGATATTTCCAAATTTAGAGTAGAAATAAGGCTAATTAGTAGTAGCTATACATTAAACTTATATAATAGTACTCTTATATAATAGTACTCATAGCTCTTGAAAAACTATATTTTCTCTCTATCTAGGCCCTATTCGATACTTATAAGGCCTAATTCAGGCCAATCGTGACCGAAAGTTTGACTTTTGGTCAACCTTCAAAATTAAGCTTATAAACAAGATTAATTAGTAGTATATAAAAACTATGTAATACTACTTCCGTTTCTTCAATATCACATTTTCTCCCTATTTCGGCCTTATTCGGCTCTAATAAGGCCTAGTACAGGCCAATCATAGCTGAAAGTTTGATTTTTGATCATACTTTCTAATTTAGAGTAGAAATATAAGGCTAATTAGTAGTACTTATGCATTTAACTTATATAATACTACTTATGACTCTTGAAAACTACATTTTCTCCCTATGTGGGCCCAATTCGGCACTTACAAGGCCTCGTTCAGGTTAATCGTTACTGAAAGTTTAACTTTTGGTCAAACTTCTCAATTAAAACTAGAAACAAGTTCAATTTGTAGAAATTATACATAAAAATCATGTAATACTATTCTCGGCTCTTGAAAACAACATTTTCTCTCCGTTTGGGCCTTATTCGGCTCTTATAAGGTCTGGTTCATACCTATCTGAGCTGCAAGTTTGACTTTTAGTCAAACTTTTCAATTAAGACTATAAATAAGATTAATTAGTAGTTGTTGCATATAAAAACTATGTAATTCTACTCTCAGCTCTTGAAAACCATTTTTCTCCCAATTTGGGCCCTACTTTGCTCTTATAAGGTCTATTTCATGCCAATCGGGATGAAACTTTGACCTTTGGTCAATTTTTAAGATTAGAAATAAGGTTAATTAGTAACAATTGTACATAAAAACTATGTAATACCACTTCGGCTCTTGAAACCACGTTTTCTCCCTGTTTGGGTCATATTGGCTCTTAAAAGGATTAGTTCAGGTCAAATCGGGGCTGTAAGCTTGACTTTTTGACCAAAAAATACTTGAAATAAGGTTAATTAGTAGTAATTAAACATATAAACTATATAATATTACTCTCAGCTCTTGAAAACCATATTTTCCCTCAGTATCAGCCCTATTTGGCTCTTACAAGGACTAGATTAGACAATAAGGGCAGAAAGTTTGACTTTTGGTCAAACGTCTCAATTAAAAGTAGAAATAAGGTTAATTTGTTGTAACTGTTCATAAAAACTATATAACAACACTCACGGCTCTTGAAAACCTTTTTTTCTCTCATTTGGTCCCTATTCTAATTCAGGCCATTCAGGGCTGAAAGTTTGACTTTCGGTCAAACTTTCGAATTTAGAGTAGAAATAAGGTTAATTAGTAGAAATTGTATGTTGAAAGTATGTAATACTACTTTCAGCTTTTGAAGATCACATTTTCTCCCCGTTTGGTTCCTATTTGGTTCTTTAAAGGCCTAGTTCAGGCCAATTAGAGAAGAAAGTTTGACTTTGAGTCAAATTTCCAAATTAAGACTAGAACATGATTAAATAGTCGTAATTGTACATATAAACTATGTAATACTACTTCCGAATCTTCAAAACCACGTTTTTTCCCTTGTTTGGGCCCCATCGAACTCTTATAAGGGTTAGTTCGTGCCAATCGGGGCTCAAAGTTAGGCAATTGGTTAAACTTCCACATTACGACTAGAAATAACATTAATTTATGGTGTTTGTACATAGAAACTACGTAATATAACACATAGCTCTTGAAAACCACGTTTTCTCAATGTTTGGTCCCTATTAGGCTCTTATAAGGTTTGTTTCAGGCCAATCGGCGTTGAAAATTTGATTTTATTCAAAATTCTCAACTTAGAGTAGAAATAAGGTTAATTAATAGTAACTATATATTCAACTTATGAAATACTAGTCACGGCTCTTGAAAACCATATTTTCTACCCATTTAACCCATTCCGCTATTGAAAGGCTTAGTTTAGGCTAACTAGGGCTAAAAGTTTGACTTTTAGTCAAAATACCCAATTAAGTCTAGAAATAAGGTTAATTAGTTATATTTGTACACAAAACTATGTAATACTACTCCCAGCTCTTGAAAATCACGTTTCCCCTGTTTTGGCCCATTCGGCTTTTATAAGGCCTAGTTCAACGAAAAGTTAGATTATTGTTCAAAGTTCCCTATCAAGTTTTCTCCCTGTTTGGGCGCTATTCGGCTCCTATATGGCTTAGTTAGGCCAATCTAAGCTGAAAGTTTGACTTTTGATTATTCTTTTTCAATTGATACTGAAAAAAAGTTAACTTAGTAATAATTATATATAGAAACTATGTCATACTACTCCAGGCTCTTGAAAACCAAGTTTTCTCCGCGTTTGGGCCTTATTCGACTCTTATAAGGTCTCGTTCAGGCCAATCGGGGCTGAAAGTTTGACTTTTGGTCAAACTCCCAATAATGGCAAGAAATAAGGTTAATTAGTAGTAACTGTGATAGAAACTATGTAATATGACTCTCAGCCTTTGAAAACATTATTTTCTCTATGTTTGGGCCGTATTCGGCTTATAAGGCATAATCTAGGTCAATTAGGCCGGAAAGTTTGACTTTTTGATGAACTTCCTAATTAAGACTAGAAATAAGATGAATAAGTAGTAATTTAACAATTAAATTATGTAATACAATTCCGGTCTCTTGAAAACCATGTTTCCCCTAGCATCGGCACTTCAACTCTAATATGGCCTAATTAAGGCCAATCAGGACTGAAAGTTTGATTTGTTTGTAAAACTTCCCAATTTAGAGTAGAAAAAAGGTTAATTAGTAGTAATTATAAATTAAAACTATGTAATACTACTTCTGACTATTTTAAGGTCTAGTTCAGGCCACTCGGGGTTGAAATTTTGACTTGGGATGAAACTTCCCAATTTAGAGTGGAAATAAGGTTACTTATTAGTAATTGTACATTGAAACTGTAGAATACTACTTTCGGCTATAGAAAATCATGTATTCTCCCTGTTTAGGCCTTATTCGGCTCTTTAAGGCCTAGAGTTCAGGCCAATCGGGGTTAAAAGTTTGACTTTGGGTCAAACTTCTCAATTAAGACTAAATAAGGTTAATTAGTAGTAATTGAACATATAAATTATGTAATACTATTCGACTCTTATGTTGCCTCGTTTTCTAGTCAATAGGTGTTAAAAATTTGATTTTTTGCACACATTCCAAATAAGACTAGAAACAAAGTTAATTAGTAGTAATTAAATAAAGAAACTGAGTAATGCTAATTTCGGCTCTTGAAAATCACATATTTCTTCCGTTTGGGCCCTATTCGGCTCTTATAAACTTTAGTTCAGGCTAATCAATGTTGAAAGTTTGACCTTTTGTTAAACTACCCAATTAAGACTCTAAACAATTTTAATTAGTAGTAATTGTATATAGAAACTATGAATTACTACTCTCGGCTCTTTAAAACCACGTGTTCTTCTCGTTTGGGCCCTATTCGGCTCTTATAACACATACTTCAGGCCAATCAGGGCTGAAAGTTTGACTTGGGGTGGTCCCAATTTAGAGTGAAAATAAGGTTAATTATTAGTAATTACACATTGAAACTATGGAATACTACTTTCGGCTATTGAAAATCGTGTTTTCTCCCCATTTAGGCCTTATTTGGCTCTTTAAGGCCCAGTTCAGGCCAATCGGGGTTAAAAGTTTGACTTCGGGTCAAACTCTTAATTAAGACTAGAATAAGGTTAATTAGTAGTAATTGAACTTATAAATTATGTAACACTAATCCCGACTCTTGAAAAACACATTTTCTCCCCGTTTGGGCCCTACTAGTCTCATATGTTGCCTCCTTTTCTAGTCAATAGGTGTTGAAAGTTTGACTTTTTGGCATGCATCCCAATTAAGATTAGAAACAGGTTAATTGTAGTAATTAAATATAGAAACTGAGTAATACTAATTTCGGCTCTTGAAAACCACATATTCTTCCCGTTTGGGCCCTATTCGGCTCTTATAAATTTAGTTCAGGCTAATCGATGTTGAAAGTTTGACCTTTTTTTTAGACTCCCAATTAAGACTCTAAATAATTTTAGTTAGTAGTAATTGTATATAGAAACTATGAAATATTACTCTCGGCTGTTTAAAACCACGTGTTCTTCTCGTTTGGGCCCTATTCGGCTCTTTTAACACCTACTTCAGGCCAATCAGGGCTGAACGTTTGACTTCCAGTCAAACTTCCCTATTTAGAGTAGGAATAAGGTAAAATAGTAGTAATTGAATATTGAAACTATGCAATACTACTGCCGGCTCTTAAAACCATATTTCTCCCCATTTAGGCCTTATCTGCTTTTTTAAGACCTTGTTCAGGCCAATCAGGGATGAAAGCCTGACATTGATTCAAAGTTCCTAATTAAGATTAGAAATAAGGTTAATTAGTAGTAATTATATATAGAAACTATATAGTACCACTAACGACTCTTGAAAACCATGTTTTCTCCCTTATTTGGGCTCTATTCAGCTCTATTAAGGTCTAGTCAAGCAAATCGAAGTTGAAAGTTTTACTTGTGGTCAAACTTCCCAATTTAGAGTAGAAATAAGGTTAATTAATAATAGTGATTGTACATTAAAACTATGGAATACTAATTTTGGCAATTGAAAGTCAAGTTTTCTCCCCACTTAGGACTTATTCGGTTCTTTAAGGCCTAGTTCAGGCCAATCGGGACTGAAAGTTTTACTTTAGGTCAAACTTCTCTAAGACTAGAAATAAGGTTAATTAGTAGTAATTGAATATATAATAAACTATGTAATATTAATTTTGCTCTTAAAAAACACATTTTCTCCCCGTTTGAGCCCTATTTGGCTCTTATATGGCCTCGTTCTAGTCAATCGGAGTTGAAAGTTTGACTTTTGGTCACAGATCCTAATTAAGACTAGAAAAAGTTTAATTAGTAGTAATTGTACATAGAACCTATGTAATACTACTCGCGGTTCTTGAAAGCTACGTTTCTTCCTAACTGGACCTTATTCAACTCTAATAAAGCCTAGTTCAGGCAAATCGGAGCTGAAAGTAGAAATAAGGTTAATTAGTCGTAATTGTACATTGAACTTATGTAATACAACTCACTGATCTTGAAAACCACATTTTCTCCTTATTTAGACCCTTTTTGACACTTATAAGGCCTAGTTCAGATAATCAGGGTTGAAAGTTTGACATTTGATCAAACTTCGCTATTAAAACTTGAAATAAGGTTAATTTGTAGTAAATTATAATAGAAACTAAGTAATATTAATCTCAGCTCTTGAAAACCATGTTTTCTCTCCCGTTGGGTCTTATTCGGCTCTTATAAGGCCTACTTCAGGTCAAACAAGGCGAAAAGTTTGGCTTTTTGACAAACTTCCCAATTAAGACTAGAAACGAGGTCAATTAGTAGTAATTGAACATATAAAATATGTAATAGCACTCTTGGCTTTTGAAAATCACATTTTTCTCATTTGGGCCTAATTTGGCTCTTATTTGGCCTCTTTCAGGTCAATCGCAGGGTTGAAAGTTTGACTTTTGGTCAAACTTACCACTTAAGACTAAAAAATGTTTACTTATTATACATAGAAAATGTTTACTTATACATAGAAACTATGTAATACTACTCCCAGCAACTAAAAATCACGTTTTCTCCTCGTTTGGGCTCTATTCGGCTCTTATAAGGCTCGTTCGGGCCAATCGGGGCAGAAAGTTTAACTTTTGATTAATCTTTGTAATTAAGCATAGAATAAGATTAATCAGTAGTAATAGTATATAAAAACTATGTAATACTACTTCTGATTCTTAAAAAATCACATTTTCTCCCTTTTCAGCCTTATTTGGCTCTAATAAGCCTAATACAGGCCAATCGGAGATGAAAGTTTGATTTTTGGTCATATTTCCAAATTTAGAGTAGAAATAAGGCTAATTAGTAGTAGTTATACATTGAACTTATATAATACTACTCATAGCTCTTGAAAAAACTATATTTTCTCTCTATTTATGCCATATTCGGCACTTATAAGGCCTAATTCAACCTAATCACGATCGAAAGTTTGACTTTTTGTCAACCTTCGTAATTAAGCCTAGAAAAAAGACTAATTAGTAGTAATTGTATATAAAAACTATGCAATAATACTTCTGGTTCTTCAAAATCACATTTTCTCCCTATTTTGGCCTTAGTGGGCTCTAATAAGGCCTAGTACAGGCCAATCATAGCTGAAAGTTTGATTTTTAGTCATACTTTCCAATTTAGAATAAAAATAAGGGTAATTAGTAGTACTTATGCATTTAACTTATATAATACTACTCATGACTCTTGAAAACTACATTTTCTCCCTATGTGGGCCCAATTCAGTACTTATAAGGCCTCGTTCAGGCCAATCGTGACTGAAAGTTTGACCTATGGTCAAACTTCTCAATCAAAACTAGAAACAGTCTTAATTTGTAAAAATTATACATAAAAATCATGTAATACTACTCCAGACCCTTGAAAACCTCATTTTTTCCCATTTGGGCCCTATTCGGCTCTTATAAGGGTCTAGTTCAGGCCAGTCAGTGCTGAAAATTTGTCTTTTGGTCAAACTTCCAATTTAAGACTCGAAAAAAGGTTAATAAGTGGTTGTTGCATATAAAAAACTATGTAATACTACTCCCGGCTCTTGAAAACCATATTTTCTCCCAATTTGGGCTCTACTATGCTCTTATAAAGTCTAGTTCATGCCAATCAAGAGTGAAACTTTGACTTTTGGTTAATTTTTAATTAAGATTAAAAATAAGGTTAATTAATAGTAATTGTACATAGAAACTATATAATACCACTCCGGCTCTTGAAACCACGTTTTCTCCCTGTTTGGGTCATATTTGGCTCTTAAAAGGATTAGTTCAGGTCAAATCGGGGCTGTAAGCTTGACTTTTTGATAAATTCACAAAAATACCTGAAATAAGGTTAATTAGTAGTAATTGAACATATAAACTATGTAATATTACTCCCAGTTATTGAAAACCATATTTTCCCTCGACATCAGCCCTATTTGGTTCTTACAAGGACTAGATTAGGCCAACAGGGCAGAAAGTTTGACTTTTGGTCAAACTTCTCAATGAAAACTAGAAATAAGGTTAATTAGTTATAATTATACAAAAAAACTATATAACCACACTCACGGCTCTTGAAAACCTTGGTTTCTCTCGTTTGGTCCCTATTCGGTTCTTTAAAGGCCTAGTTCAGGCCAATTAGGGATGAAAGTTTGACTTTGAGTCAAATTTCTAAATTAAGACTAGAACAAGATTAAATAGCTGTAGTTGTACATAAAAACTATGTAATACAACTTTCAGGTCTTCAAAATAACATTTTTTCCTTGTTTGGGCCCCATCGAACTCTTATAAGGGTTGTTCATGCCAATCGGGGCTCAAAGTTAGGCTATTGGTCAAACTTCCACATTAAGACTAGAAATAACATTAATTTATGTTATTTGTACATAGAAACTACGTAATAAACACATAGCTCTTGAAAATCACGTTTTCTCGTTGTTTGGTCCCCAGTAGGCTCTTATAAGGTTTGCTTCAGGCCAATCGGCGTTGAAAATTTAATTTTTGTCAAAATTCTCAATTTAGAGTAGAAATAAAGTTAATTAATAGTAATTATATATTCAACTTATGAAATACTACTCACGGCTCTTGAAAAACCATATTTTCTACCCATTAGGCGCTATTCAGCTTTTAAAAGGCTTAGTTTAGGCTAACTAGGGCTGAAAGTTTGACTTTTAATCAAAATACCCAATTAAGTCTGGAAACAAGGTTAATTAGTTGTAATTGTACATAAAACTATGTAATACTACTCTCGGCTCTTGAAAACAACATTTTCTCTCCGTTTGGGCCTTATTCGACTCTTATAAGGTCTGGTTCATGCCTATCAGAACTGAAAGTTTAACTTTTAGTCAAACTTTTCAATTAAGACTAGAAACAAGATTAATTAGTAGTAATTATTCATAGAAACTAGGTAATACTACTGCGGCTTTGTAAACCATATTTTCTTCCCATTTGGGCCAGATTTTGAGTCTTATAAGGTTTAGTTTCAGGTCAATCGGGACTAAAAGTTTTACTTTTTGACAAACTTCCTAATCAAGACTAGAAACAAAGTTAATTAGTAGTAATTGTATATATGAACTAGGTAATACTATTTCTGACTCTTAAAAATCATATTTTCTCCCCGTTTGGGCCCATTCCGCTTTTATATGGCCTCGTTCAGGTCAATTGGGGTAGAAAGTTTGACTTTTTGGCAAACTTCACAATTAAGATAATAAAAAATTTAATTAGTAGAAATTATATGTAGAAACTATGTAATACTATTCCCGGCTCTTGAAAATCATGTTTTCTCGTTTGCTATTCAGCTCTAATAAGGCCTCATCCATGCCAATCGGGACTGAAAGTTGGCTTGTGGCCAACCTTCTCATTTAAGATAAGAAATAAGATTAATTAGCAGTAATTATATATCAAAACTTTGTAATATTACTCCCGATTCTTGAAAATCTCATTTTCTCCTTTTAGGCCTTAATCGGCTCTAAAAAGGGCCTAGTTTATGCCAATTGGAGTCAAAAGTTTAATTTTTGGTCAAACTTTCCAATTTAAAATAGAAATAAGTTAATTATTATTAATTGTACATTGAACTTTTCTAATACTACTCACAGCTCAAGAAAACCACATTTTCTCCCAATTTGGGCTCTAATCGGCATTTATAAGGCCTAGTTCAAACAAATCGGGTCTGAATGTTTGACTTTTTGTCAAACTTCCCAATTAAGACTTGAAATAAGGTTAATTAGTAGTAATTAAATGTAGAGAAACTATGTAATACTAATCTCGGCTCTTGAAAATCACGTTTTCTCCCTAGTTGGGCCCTATTCGGATCTTATATGGCCTATTTCAGGATAATTGGGGCTGAAAGTTTGAATTTTGATCAAACTTCCTAATTAAAACTATAAACATAGTTAATTATTATTTTTACAAAAAATCTATGTGATACTGCTCCCATCTCTTCAAAACCATGTTCTCCCCTTTTTGGGCCCTATTTACCTCTGACAAGGCCTAGTTCATGCCAATCGGGGTGTTAGACTATTGGTTAAACTTGCCTATTAAGACTAGAGAGAACGTTAATTTATAGTATTTGTATAATGAAAACTATGATGTAATACAACTCATGGCTCTTGAAAGTCAAATTTTTCCCAGTTTGAGCCCTACTAGAATCTTATAAGACCTAGTTCAGCAAATCGAAGATGAAAGTTTGACTTTTGGTCAAACTTTCCTATTAAGACTAGAAACAAACTAGCAGTAATTGTACATTGAAACTATAGACGGCTTTTGAAAACTATATTTTCTCCTCATTTAGGCACTATTCGGCTCTTATAAGATCTGGTTCAGGCCAATCGGGGCTGAAAGTGTGACTTTTGGTCAAACTTTTCAATTAAGACTTGAAACAAGATTACTTAGTAGTAATTGTGCATCAAAATAACATAATGCCACTCCCAGCTCTTGAAAACCTTGTTTTTCCCTGACTTCAGCACTATTCGGCTCCAATTAGGCCTAGTTCAATCCAATAAGGGCTGAAAGTTTGATTTTGGGTCAAACTTTTCGATTTAGGGTAGAAACAAGGTTAATTAGACATAATTATATACATAAACTATGTAATACGACTCTACGCTCTCGGAAACCAACCTTCTCATTTAAGATAAGAAATAAGATTAATTAGTAGTAATTGTACGTAGAAACTATGTAATACTATTCTGGTTCTTAAAAAATCACATTTCTCCATTTTCAACCTTATTTGGCTCTAATATACCTAATATAGGCCAATCGGAAATGAAATTTTGATTTTTGGTTACATTTTCAAATTTAGAGTAGAAATAAGGCTAATTAGTAGTAATTATACATTGAACTTATATAATACTACTCATAACTCTTGAAATACAATATTTTCTCTCTATTTAGGCCCTATTCGGTACTTATAAGGCCTAATGCAGGCCAATCATGACCGAAAGTTGACTTTTGGTCAACCTTCGTAATTAAGCTTAGAAACAAGATTAATTAGTAGTAATTGTATATAAAAACTATGTAATACTACTTCCGGTTCTTCAAAATCACATTTCTCCCTATTTCGGCCTTATTCGGCTCTAATAAGGCCTAGTACAGGCCAATCATAGCTGAAAGTTTGATTTTTGGTCATACTTTCTAAATTAGAGTAGAAATAAGGCTAATTAGTAGTACTTATGCATTTAACTTATATAATACTACTCATGGCTCTTGAAAACTATATTTTCCACCCATTTGGCCCTTTCAGCTATTAAAAGGCTTAGTTTAGGTTAACTAGGGCTGAAAGCTTGACTTTTAGTCAAAATACCCAATTAAGTCTAAAAACAAGGTTAATTAGTTATAATTATATATAAAACTATGTAATACTACTCCCGGCTCTTGAAGATCACGTTTTCCCCTGTTTTGGCCCATTCGGTCTTATAAGGCCTAGTTTGGCTAAAAGTTAGATTATTGTTCAAAGTTCCCTATCAAGTTTTCTCCTGTTTGGGTGCTATTCGGCTCCTATATGGCCTAGTTAGGCCAATCTAAGCTGAAAGTTTGACTTTTGATTAAACTTTTCAATTAATACTGAAAAAAAGTTAACTTAGTAATAATTATACATAGAAACTATGTCATACTACTTCAGGCTCTTGAAAACCAAGTTTTCTCCGTGTTTGGGCCTTATTCGGCTCTTATAAGGTCTCGTTCAGGCCAATTAGGGCTGAAAGTTTGACTTTTGGTCAAACTTCCCAATAATAACAAGAAATAAGGTTAATTAGTAGTAACTGTGGATAGAAACTACGTAGTATGACTCTCAGCCTTTGAAAATAATATTTTCTCCATGTTTGGGCCTGTTTGGCTTATAAGGCGTAATCCACGTCAATTAGGCCGGAAAGTTTGACTTTTTGATGAACTTCCCAATTAAGACTAGAAACAAGATGAATAAGTATTAATTTAACAATTAAATTATGTAATACAACTCCGGTCTCTTGAAAACCATGTTTCCCCTAGCATCGGCACTATTCAACTCTAATATGGCCTAGTTCAAGCCAATCGAGGCTGAAAGTTTGATTTTTTTTAAAACTTCCCAATTTAGAGTAAAAAAAGGTTAATTAGTAGTAATTATAAATTAAAACTATGTAATACTACTTCTGACTATTTTAAGGTCTAGTTCAGGCCACTCGGGGTGAAAGTTTGACTTTGGGTGAAAGTTCCTAATTTAGAGTGGAAATAAGGTTAATTATTTAGTAATTGTACATTGAAACTATGGAATACTACTTTTGGCTATAGAAAACCATGTATTCTCCTCGTTTAGGCCTTATTCGGCTCTTTAAGGCTAATTCAAGCCA
This sequence comes from Agave tequilana, assembly GCA_038442645.1. Lineage (NCBI taxonomy): Eukaryota > Viridiplantae > Streptophyta > Magnoliopsida > Asparagales > Asparagaceae > Agave > Agave tequilana. The sequence goes on along the minus strand of JAVJIF010030060.1, from coordinate 14,720 downwards.
ATCAGGGTTTGACTTTGGGTCAAACTTCTCAATTAAGACTAAAAAGATTAATTAGTAGTAATTGTGTTGGCCCAAAGGCCCATCACTCTAGTTTTGATGATGATTAACTCATGTAGTTTTGTTTATTAATGATCTTGTGTTTAAATACTAACAGATTCATTATCAAGATCTTAGTAGGTGCATAGCTCAACAAAGGATAATATGTCAAGATTTGGAGCTAGCACAGTGTGATCCAAGGAGCTTTGGATCAAGCTTGGACCAAGTCAAGAAGATGAGAAGACTTCAAGGGAAGACTTCAAGATCAAGACTTGTGTCTAGGTATAAGATTTAGTTTTTAGAAAATTTTGTTTTAGTTAAAAATGTAAAGGATAGAATAGTGGTGGATTGCTCAAGTACATATACACACACACACTCTTGATAGAATTGTTTTCATAAAAGAATTTTCAGTTTAGAAAAGACTTTCATTTTGGAAAAATATCATTTTGATTTTGGTATTCAATGTTTACATGTTTTATCCAAAATCAAGTTTAGAGCTTAATGACAAAAACATAGATATTTCATCTTGATTGTGTAGTGGATCATATCCATACACACTATGCCTTAAAATGAATTATAATATCTTGTTTTTGTATTTGAAGATGTTTTGAAAAAAACAAAGTTTAGAAAACAAGTTTTTGGAAAATACAGTTTTCATTTTGAGCCAATATTTCCAACTTACAAAAATAGTCCAAAACATTTGTAACATGCCTTGATTTTGTGCAAGCATGTTTGTTTATCATAGTATATGGGTAAAACTATTTTTGTAGATTTTCTGTGAATTTATGGGATTTTATTTGAGCCAAAAAGACAAACTTTTTAATCCCAGATTTCTGTTTTCAGGCTTCAGCTAGTCGACTTACTACATTTATAGTCGACTAACCCTGAAGTCGGTCGACCGGCTCGGTCGGTCGACCGACGTGCACGCCTTTGTGCACTGGAGGACGGCTGACCGTGCCGGTCGACCGCTCCAGAGAGCTCTGCTCTCTGGAAATTTCGGCCGACCGTACGGGTCGACCGACAGAGAGTTCTACTCTCTGCTCCAGTAGCTCGGTCGACCAGGCGGTCGACCGTGGCTCCAACGGTCGGATTTCTGACCGTTGGCGGTCGACCGACCCGGTCGACCGGCAGGCCTGACAGACCCCAATGGCTATATCTTTCTAGCCTATAAATTTGGGGGTTTGGTCATTGTTTTGTAACAAGATTTGGAGATAGTTTTAGAGCCAGTTTTTCCCACTCTTTTCAGAAGTTTTTCTCCACAAAATAGAGAGCAAATATTTCCTATCTAAAGGAAAGTTTTATCAAGAGTGTAAAAGAGAATTTCTTGAGTTTTCCTCCACCATCTCTTTCCTAGTTTTTCTCACACAAACACTTGAGCCATCCATTGCTATTCATCTTATAGGAGTGTTGTAGTGAGAGCTTTTATTGGTGATCAAAGTGTTTAGATCACCAAGAGATCTTTTCTTGTACTTTGAGGAGGCGGACGTGTGTGTCCGCGTTGTTTTGAGTTCGGGTGCGGACTCGGTTGTTTTGAGGTGCGGCCTCGGCGAGCTAGTGAGCTTGCGTGTGTGCGGGACTAGGGAGTCCGAGGGCTTGTAGGTGTTGCGGCACCGAGGAGAGATCCATTGGGATCTTGCATAGTGGAAATCCTTCGTGTGTCGAAGGCGGGGATGTAGAGCAAGTGTGCTCGAACCTCGAAACATACCTTTGTGTTTGCGATTGCCTTTTCTCTCTCTCTCCCTTACTTGTTTATATCTTGCATTCATTTATTGTCTATCTTTATATGCATGATATACTTGTGTGCTTAAATTGATATACTTGCTTGGGTTTATTTGCTAACACTTGTATTCAACCAAGAGAGCCAACGCGGCACCTCAACCCATTCAAGGGGAATCTAGAGGAGTTTGTCCAGAGCCCTTCACGGAGAATTCGGCAACACTCTTTGGTTATACGTGGTGTTTAGTGTAAAAGTTTGCTTAGGTCATAATTGCTTTTAGCTTCCGCATTATTTGGCATTTAGTGACCATTAGATTAGCCATCACCTATTCACCCCCCTCTAGGTGAACCTTCAAATTGAATATATAAATTATGTAATACTATACCGGCTCTTGAAAAACACATTTTCTCCTCGTTTGGGCCCTATTCGACTCTTATGTTGCCTCGTTCTATTTGACTTTTTGGCACACATCCCAATTAAGACTAGAAATAAGGTTAATAAATAGTAATTAAATATAGAAACTGAGTAATACTAATTTCGACTCTTGAAAACCACATATTTCTCCTGTTTGGGCCCTATTCGGCTCTTATAAAATTTAGTTCAGGCTAATAGATGTTGAAAATTTGACCTTTTATTAAACTAACCAATTAAGACTCTAAATTTAATTAGTAGTAATTGTATAGAGAAACTATGAAGTAACTCTCAGCTCTTTAAAACCACGTGTTCTTCTCGTTTGGGCCTTATTCGGCTCTTATAACACATACTTCAGGCCAATCAGGGCTAAAAGTTTGACTAGGGGTGAAACTTCCTAATTTAGAGTGGAAATAAGGTTAATTATTAGTAATTTTACATTGAAACTATGGAATACTACTTTCGACTCTTGAAAATCATATTTTCTCCCCGTTTAGGTCTTATTCGCTCTCTAATTCAGGCCGATCGGGGTTAAAAGTTTGACTTTGGGTCAAACTTCTCAATTAAGACTAGAATAAGGTTAATTAGTAGTAATTGAACATATAAATTATGTAATACTAATCCCGGCTCTTGAAAAACACATTTTCTCTCGTTTGGGCGCAATTCGACTCTTATGTTGCCTCGTTCTATTTGACTTTTTGGTACACATCCCAATTAAGACTAGAAACAAGGTTAATTAGTAGTAATTAAATATAGAAACTGAGTAATACTAATTTCGGCTCTTGAAAATCACATATTTCTTCTGTTTGGGCCCTATTCGGCTCTTATAAAATTTAGTTCAGGCTAATCGATGTTGAAAGTTTGACCTTTTGTTAAACTACCCAATTAAGACTCTAAACAATTTTAATAGTAGTAATTGTATATAGAAACTATGAAATACTACTCTCGGCTCTTTAAAACCACGTGTTTTTCTCGTTTGGCCTTATTCGGCTCTTATAACACATACTTCAGGCCAATCAGGGCTGAAAGTTTGACTTGGAGTGAAACTTCCCAATTTAGAGTGGAAATAAGGTTAATTATTAGTAATTGTACATTGAAACTATGGAATAATACTTTCGGTTATTGAAAATCATGTTTTCTCCCCGTTTAGGCCTTATTCGGCTCTTTAAGCCTAGTTCAGGCCAATCGGGGTTAAAAAGTTTGACTCTGGGTCAAACTTCTCAATTAAGACTAGAATAAGGTTAATTAGTAGTAATTGAACATATAAATTATGTAATACTAATCCCGGCTCTTGAAAAACACATTTCTCCCTGTTTGAGCCCAATTCGACTCGTATATTGCCTCGTTCTATTTGACTTTTTTGCACACATCCAATTAAGACTAGAAACAAGGTTAATTAGTAGTAATTAAATATAGAAACTAAGTAATACTAATTTCGGCTCTTGAAAACCACATATTCCTCCTGTTTGGGCCCTATTCGGCTCTTATAAAATTTAGTTCAGGCTAATCGATGTTGAAGTTTGACCTTTTTTAAACTACCCAATTAAGACTTCAAATAATTTTAACTAGTAGTAATTGTATATAGAAACTATGAAATACTACTCTCTGCTCTTTAAAACCACGTGTTCTTCTCTTTGGGCCCTATTCGGCTCTTAAACCCCTACTTCAGGCCAATCAGGGCTGAAAGTTTCACTTTCAGTCAAACTTCCGATTTTAGGGTAGGAATAAGGTAAAATAGCAGTAATTGTACATTGATACTATGGAATACTACTACCGGCTCTTGAAAATCATATTTCTCCCCATTTAGGCCTTATCGGCTCTTTAAGACCTAGTTCAGGCCAATCAGGGATGAAAGTCTGACTTTGGTTCAAAGTTCCTAATCAAGACTAGAAATAAGGTTAATTAGTAGTAATTATATATAGAAACTATATAGTACCACTAACGGCTCTTGAAAACCATGTTTTCTCCCTCATTTAGGCTCTATTCGGCTCTTATTAAGGTCTAGTCAAGCAAATCGAAGTTGAAAGTTTGACTTGTTGTCAAACTTCCCAATTTAGAGTAGAAATAAGATTAATTAATAGTGATTATACATTGAAACTATGGAATACTACTTTTGGCAATTGGAAGTCATGTTTTCTCCTCATTTAGGCCTTATTCGGTTCTTTAAGGCCTAGTTCAGGCCAATCGGGACTGAAAGTTTTACTTTAGATCAAACTTCTCATTTAAGACTAGAGATAAAGCTAATTAGTAGTAATTGAACATATAAACAATGTAATACTAATTTGGCTCTTGAAAAACACATTTTCTCCCCGTTTGGGCCCTATTTGGCTCATATATGGCCTCGTTCTAGTCAATCGGAGTTGAAAGTTTGACTTTTGGTCACACATCCTAATTAAGGCTAGAAAAAGTTTAATTAGTAGTAATTGTACATAGAACCTATGTAATACTACTCACGATTCTTGAACGCCACGTTTTCTTCCTATCTGGTTCTTATTCGGCTCCAATAAAGCCTAGGTCAGGCCAATGGGAGCTGAATGTAGAAATAAGGTTAATTAGTAGTAATTGTACATTGAACTTAATACAACTCAATGCTCTTGAAAACCAAATTTTCTCCATATTTAGACCCTTTTTGACACTTATAAGGCCTAGTTCAGATAATTAGGATCGAAAGTTTGACATTTGATCAAACTTCGCTATTAAAAATTGAAATAAGGTTAATTTGTAGTAAATTATCATAGAAACTATGTAATATTAATCTCAACTCTTGAAAACCATATTTTCTCTCCCGTTGGGTCCTATTCAGCTCTTATAAGGCCTAATTCAGGTCAAACGTGGCGAAAAGTTTGGCTTTTTGACAAACTTCCCAATTAAGACTAGAAACAAGGTCAATTAGTTGTAATTGAACATATAAATTATGTAATAGCACTCCTGACTTTTGAAAATCACATTTTTCTCATTTGGACCTAATTTGGCTCTTATTTGGCCTCTTTCAGGTCAATCGCAAGGTTGAAAGTTTGACTTTTGGTCAAACTTGCCAATTAAGACTAGAAAATGTTTACTTATTATAGTAGTTATATATAAATACTATGTAATACTACTCCTAGCTACTAAAAATCACGTTTTCTCCTCGTTTGGGCTCTATTCGGCTCTTATAAGGCTCGTTCGGGCCGATCGGGGCAGAAAGTTTGACTTTTGATTAATCTTCGTAATTAAGAATAGAACAAGATTTTAGTAGTAATAGTATATAGAAACTATGTAATACTACTTCTGGTTCTTAAAAAATAACATTTTCTCCCTTTTCAGCCTTATTTGGCTCTAATAAGCCTAATATAGGCCAATCAGAGATGAAAGTTTGATTTTTTGTCATATTTCCAAATTTAGACTATAAGGCTAATTAGTAGTAGTTATACATTGAACTTATATAATACTACTCATAACTCTTGAAAAACTATATTTTCTCTCTATTTAGGCCCTATTCGGCAATTATAAGGCCTAATTCAGCCTAATCACGATTGAAAGTTTGACTTTTGGTAAACCTTCTTAATTAAGCCTCGAAACAAGATTAATTAGTAGTAATTGTGTATAAAAACTATGTAATAATACTTTCAGTTCTTCAAAATCACATTTTTTCTCCTATTTCGGCCTTATTCAGCTCTAATAAGGCCTAGTACAAGCCAATCATAGCTGAAAGTTTGATTTTTGGTCATACTTTCAAATTTAGAGTAAAAAATAAGGCAAATTAGTAGTACTTATGCATTTAACTTATATAATACTACTCATGGCTCTTGAAAACTATATTTTCTCCCTATGTGGGCCCAATTCGGTACTTATAAGGCCTTGTTCAGGCCAATCGTGACTGAAAGTTTGATTTTTGGTCAAATTTCTCAATCAAAAGTAGAAACAAGTTTAATTTGTAGAAATTATACATAAAAATCATGTAATACTACTCTAGGCTCTTGAAAACCTCATTTTCTTCCCATTTGGGCCCTATTCGGCTTTATAAGGTCTAGTTCAGGTCAATCGGTGCTGAAAATTTGTCTTTTGGTCAAACTTCTAATTTAAGACTCGAAAAAAAGGTTAATTAGTAGTTATTGCATATAAAAAACTATGTAACATTACTCCCGTCTCTTGAAAACCATATTTTCTCCCCATTTGGGCCCTACTATGCTCTTATAAAGTCTAGTTCGTGCCAATGGGGGTGAAACTTTGACTTTTAGTTAATTTTCTAATTAAGATTAGAAACAAGGTTCATTAGTAGTAATTGTACATAGAAACTATATAATACCACTCCGGCTCTTGAAACCACGTTTTCTCCCTGTTTGGGTTATATTTGGCTCTTAAAAGAATTAGTTCAGGTCAAATCGGGCTGTAAGCTTGACTTTTTGATAAATTCCCAAAAATACCTGAAATATGGTTAATTAGTAGTAATTGAACATATAAAACTATGTAATATTACTCTCAGCTATTGAAAACCATATTTTCCCTCGGCATCGGCCCTATTTGGCTCTTACAAGGACTAGATTAGGCCAATCAGGGCAGAAAGTTTGACTTTTGGTCAAACTTCTCAATGAAAATTAAAAATAAGGTTAATTAGTTGTAATTATACATAAAAACTATATAACAACACTCACGGCTCTTGAAAACCTTGTTTTCTCTCGTTTGGTCCTTTTCGGCTCTATTAGGGCCTATTTCAGGCCATTGGGGCTAAAAGTTGACTTTCGGTTAAACTCTCGAATTTAGAGTAGAAATAATGTTAATTAGTAGAAATTGTATATTGAAAGTATGTAATACTACTTTCAGCTTTTTGAAAATCACATTTTCTCCCCGTTTGGTCCCTAATCGGTTCTTTAAAGGCCTATTTCATGCCAATTAGGGATGAAAGTTTGACTTTGAGTCAAATTTTCAAATAAAGACTAGAATAAGATTAAATAGTAGTAATTATACATAAAAACTCTGTAATACTACTTCCGGGTCTTCAAACAACATTTTTTCCCTTGTTTGAGCCCCACCGAACTCTTATAAGGGTTAGTTCATGCCAATCGAGGCTCAAAGTTAGGCTATTGGTCAAACTTCCCACATTAAGATTAAAAATAACGTTAATTTATGTTATTTGTACATAGAAACTACGTAATATAACACATAGCTCTTGAAAACCACCTTTTCTCAATGTTTGATCCCTATTGTCTTTATAAGGTTTGCTTCAGGCCAATCGGCGTTGAAAATTTGATTTTTATCAAAATTCTCAATTTAGAGTAGAAATAAAGTTAATTAATAGTAATTATATATTCAACTTATGAAATATTACTCACGGCTCTTGAAAACCATATTTTCTACCCATTTGGCCCGATTCGACTATTAAAAGGCTTAGTTTAGGCTAACTAGGGCTGAAAGTTTGACTTTTGGTCAAAATACCCAATTACGTCTGGAAACAAGGTTAATTAGTTGTAATTGTATATAAAAAACTATGTAATACTACTCTGGCTCTTGAAAACAACATTTTCTCTCAGTTTGGGCCTTATTGGCTCTTATAAGGCCTCGTTCATACCTATCAGAACTGAAAGTTTGATTTTTAGTCAAACTTTTCAATTAAGACTAGAAACAAGATTAATTAGTAGTTATTATTCATAGAAACTATGTAATACTCACTGCCGGCTATAAAAACCATATGTTCTTCCCATTTGAGCCAGATTTTGAATCTTATAAGGTTTAGTTTCAGGTCAATCGGGGCTAAAAGTTTGACTTTTTTACAAACTTCTTAATCAAGACTAGAAACAAAGTTAATTAGTAGTAATTATATATATGAACAAGGTAATTCTATTTCTGACTCTTGAAAATCATATTTTCTCCCCGTTTAGGGCCCATTCCGCTTTTATGTGGCCTCGTTCAGGTCAATTGGAGTAGAAAGTTTGACTTTTGGCAAACTTTCCAATTAAGACAATAAAAAATTTAATTAGTTGAAATTATATGTAGAAACTATGTAATACTATTCCCGGCTCTTGAAAATCACGTTTTCTCCCCGTTTGCTATTCAGCTCTAATAAGGCCTCATCCATGCCAATCGGGACTGAAAGTTGGCTTGTGGCCAACCTTCTTATTTAAGATACGACTTAAGATTAATTAGTAGTAATTGTATATAGAAACAATGTAATACTACTCCCGATTCTTGAAAATCCCATTTTCTCCTTTTAGGCCTCAATGGCTCTAATAGAGCCTAGTTTATGCCAATCGGAGTCAAAAGTTTAATTATTGGTCAAACTTCCCAATTTAGAATAGAAATAAGTTAATTAATATAATTGTACGTTGAACTTTTGTAATACTACTCACGGCTCGAGAAAACCATATTTTCTCCCAATTGGGCTCAATCGGCACTTATAAGGCCTAGTTCAAACAAATCGGGTCTGAATGTTGACTTTTTGTCAAACTTCCCAATTAAGACTTGAAACAAGGGGTTAATTAGTAGTAATTAAATGTAGAAACTATGTAATACTAATCTCGGCGCTCTTGAAAATCACGTTTTCTCTCCTAGTTGGGCCATATTCAGCTCTTATATGGCCTAATTCAGGACAATTGGGGCTGTGAAAGTTTGAATTTTGGTCAAACTTCCTAATTAAAACTAGAAACATGGTTAATTAGTATTTTTACATAAAACCTATGTAATACTGCTCCCATCTCTTCAAACCATGTGTCCCCTTTTGGGCCCATTTACCTCTGACAAGGCCTAGTTCATGCCAATCAGGACTAAAGTTAGACTATTGGTCAAACTTGCCTATTAAGACTAGATATAACGTTAATTTATAGTATTTGTATAATGAAACTATATAATACCACTCATGGCTCTTGAAAATCATATTTTTTTTTCCAGTTTGGGCCCTACTAGAATCTTTTAAGACTTAGTTCAGCAAATCGAAGATGAAAGTGACTTTTGGTCAAACTTTCCTATTAAGACTAGAAACAAACTAGTAGAATTGTACATTGAAACTACAGACGGCTTATGAAAACAAAATTTTCTCCTCGTTTAGGCATTATTCGGCTCTTATAAGGTCTGGTTCAGGTCAATCGGGGCTGAAAGTGTGACTTGTGGTCAAACTTTTCAATTAAGGCTTGAAACAAGGATAATTAGTAGTAATTGTGTATAAAAATTATGTAATGTCACTCCCAGCTCTTGAAAACCATGTTTTTCCCTGACTTCAGCGCTATTCAGCTCCAAAAAGGCCTAGTTCAGGCCAATAAGGGCTAAAAATTTGATTTTGGGACAAACTTTTCGATTTAGGATAGAAACAAGGTTAATTAGCAGTAATTATATACATAAACTATGTAATACTACTCCACGCTCTCGGAAAAGCAACCTTCTTATTTAAGATAAGAAATTAGATTAATTAGTAGTAATTGTATATAGAAACTATGTAATACTATTCTGGCTCTTAAAAAATTGAATTTTCTCCCTTTTAAGCCTTATTTGGCTCCAATAAGCCTAATATAGGCCAATCGGAGATGAAAGTTTGATTTTGGTCATATTTCGAAATTTAGAGTAGAAATAAGGCTAATTAGTAGTGGTTATACATTGAACTTATATAATACTACTCATAGATCCTGAAAAACTATATTTTCCCTCTATTTAGGCCCTATTCGGTACTTATAAGGCCTAATTCAGGCCAATCGTGACCGAAAGTTTGACTTTTGGTCAACCTTTGTAATTAAGCTTAGAAATAAGATTAATTAGTAGTAATCGTATATAAAAACTATATAATACTACTTTCGGTTCTTCAAAATCACATTTTCTCCCTATTCGGCCTTATTCGGCTCTAATAAGGCCTAGTACGACCAATCATAACTGAAAGTTTGATTTTTGTCATACTTTCCAATTTAGAGTTGAACTAAGGCTAATTAGTAGTACTTATGCATTTAACTTATATAATACTACTCATGACTCTTGAAAACTACATTTTCTCCCTATGTGGGCCCAATTCGGTACTTATAAGGCCTCGTTCAGGCTAATCGTGACTGGAAGTTAACTTTCAAACTTCTCAATTAAAACTAGAAACAAGTTCAATTTGTAGAAATTATACATAAAAATCATGTAATACTATTCTCAGCTCTTGAAAATAACATTTTCTCTCCATTTGGGCCTTATTCGGCTCTTATAAGGTCTGGTTCATACCTATCAGAGCTGAAAGTTTGACTTTAGTCAAACTTTTCAATTAAGACTACAAACAAGATTAATTAGTAGATGTTGCATATAAAAACAATGTAATTCTACTCTCGGCTCTTGAAAACTATATTTTCTCCCCATTTGGGTCCTACTTTCCTCTTAAAAGGTCTATTTCATGCCAATCGGGGTGAAACTTTGACTTTTGGTCAATTTTCTAATTAAGATTAGAAATAAGGTTAATTAGTAGCAACTGTACATAAAAAACTATGTAATACCACTCCGGCTTTGGAATCACGTTTTCTCCTGTTTGGGGCATATTTGGCTTTAAAAGGATTAGTTCAGGTCAAATCGGGGCTGTAAGCTTGACTTTTTGACCCAAAAATACTTGAAATAAGGTTAATTAGTAGTAATTAAACATATAAACTATGTAATATTACTCTCAGCTCTTGAAAACCATATTTTCCCTTGGTATCAGCCCTATTTGGCTCTTACAAGGACTAGATTAGGCCAATCAGGCAGAAAGTTTGACTTTTGGTCAAACTTCTCAATTAAAAGTATAAATAAGGTTAATTAGTTGTAATTGTACATAAAAACTATATAATAACACTCACGGCTCTTGAAAACCTTGTTCTCTCTCGTTTAGTCCCTATTCAGCTCTATTAAGGCCAATTCAAGCCTTTCGAGGCGGAAAGTTTGACTTTCGGTCAAACTTTTCAATTTAGAGTAGAAAAGGTTAATTAGTAGAAATTGTATATTAAAAGTATGTAATACTACTTTCAGCTTTTGAAAATCACATTTTTCCCCGTTTGGTCCTTATTCGGTTCTAGAAAGGCCTAGTTCAGGTCAATTAGGGATGAAAGTTTGACTTTGAGTCAAACTTCCAAATTAAGACTAGAACAACATTAAATAGTAGTAATTGTATATATAAAAACTGTGTAATACTACTTCGGGTCTTCAAAACCACGTTTTTTTCCTTGTTTGGGCCACATCGAACTCTTATAAGGGTTAGTTCATGCCTATCGGGGCTCAAAGTTAGGCAATTGGTCAAACTTTCACATTAAGACTAGAAATAATGTTAATTTATTGTATTTGTACATAGGAACTACGTAAATAAACACATAGCTCTTGAAAATAAGGTTTTCTCATGTTTGGTCCCTATTAGGCTCTTATAAGATTTGCTTCAGGCCAATCGGCGTTGAAAATTTGATTTTAGTCAAAATTCTCAATTTAGAGTAGAAATAAAGTTAATAATAGTAATTATATATTCAACTTATGAAATACTGCTCACGGCTCTTGAAAAACATTTTTTCTACGCATTTGGCCAATTCAGCTATTAAAAGGCTTAGTTAGGCTAGCTAGGGCTGAATATTTGACTTTTAGTCAAAATTTCCAATTAAGGCTAAAAACAAGGTTAATTAGCTATAATTGTACATAAAAACTATGTAATACTACTCCTGGCTCTTAAAAATCACGTTTTCCCCTGTTTTGGCCTATTCGGCTCTTTATAAGGCCTAGTTCGGCTAAAAGTTAGACTATTGCTCAAAGTTCCCTATCAAGTTTTCTCCCCGTTTGGGCGCTATTCGGCTCCAATATGGCCTAGTCAGGCCAATCTGGGCTGAAAGTTTGATTAAACTTTTCAATTAATGCTGAAAAAAGTTAACTTAGTTGTATTATACATAGAAACTATGTCATACACTCCAGGCTCTTGAAAGCCAAGTTTTCTCCGCGTTTGGGCCTTATTCGGCTCTTATAAGGTCTCGTTCAGGCCAATTGGGCTGAAAGTTGACTTTTGGTCAAACTTCCTAATAATAACAAGAAATATGGTTAATTAGTAATAACGTGGATAGAAAACTATGTAATATGACTCTCAGCCTTGAAAATAATATTTTCTTCATGTTTGCGCCATATTCGGCTATGTAATACTACTTCTGGCTATTTTAAGGTCTAGTTCAGGCCACTCGGGGTTGAAAGTTTAACTTGGGTTGAAACTTCCTAAAATTTAGAGTGAAAATAAGGTTAATTATTAGAATTGTACATTGAAACTATGGAATACTACTTTCGGCTATAGAAAATCATGCATTCTCCCCGTTTAGGCCTTATTCGGCTCTTTAAGGCCTTGTTCAGGCCAATCGGGGTAAAAGTTTGACTTTGGTGAAACTTCTCAATTAAGACTAAATATGGTAATTAGTAGTAATTAAACATATAAATTATGTAATACTAATCCCGGCTCTTAAAAAACACATTTTGTCCCCGTTTTAGGCCCTATTCGACTCTTAATGTTGCCTCGTTTTCTAGTCAATAGGAGTTGAAAATTTGACTTTTTGGCACACATCCCAATTAAAACTAGAAACAAGGTTAATTAGTAGTAATTAAATATAGAAACTGAGTAATACTAATTTCGGCTCTTGAAAACCACATATTTCTCCCGTTTAGGCCCTATTCGGCTCTTATAAAATTTAGTTCAGGCTAATCGATGTTGAAAGTTTGACCTTTCGTTAAACTACCCAATTAAGACTCTAAACAATTTTAATTAGAAGTAACTGTATTTAGAAACTATGAAATACTACTCTCGGCTCTTTAAAATCACGTGTTCTTCTCGTTTGGGCCTTATTTCCCTCTTATAACACATACTTCAGGCCAATCAGGGCTAAAAGTTTGACTTGGGTGAAACTTCCCAATTAGAGTGGAAATAAGGTTAATTATTAGTAATTGTACATTGAAACTATGGAATTCTACTTTCGGCTGTTGAAAATCAGTTTTCTCCCAGTTTAGGCCTTATTCGGCTCTTTAAGGCCTAGTTCAGGCCAATCAGGGTTAAAAGTTTGACTTTGGGTCAAACTTTTCAATTAATACTAGAATAAGGTTAATTAGTAGTAATTGAACATATAAATATGTAATACTAATCCCGGCTCTTGAAAAACACATTTTTCTCCCCGTTTGGGCCCTATTCGACTCTTATGTTGCCTCCTTTTCTTGTCAATAGGTGTTGCAAGTTGACTTTGGCACACATCCCAATTAAGATTAGAAACAAGGTTAATTTATAGCAATTAAATATAAAAATTGAGTAATACTAATTTTGGCTCTTGAAATCCACACCCGTGTTGGGCCCTATTCGGCTCTTATAAAATTTAGTTCAGGCAAATCGATGTTGAAAGTTTGACCTTTTTTTTAAACAAACTAATTAAGACTCTAAATAATTTTAATTAGTAGTAATTGTATATAGAAACTATGAAATGCTACTCTCAGCTCTTTAAAACCACGTGTTCTTCTCTTTGGGCCCTATTCGGCTCTTTTAACACCTACTCAGGCCAATCAGGGTTGAAAGTTTGACTTTCGGTCAAACTTTCCAATTTAGATTAGGAATAAGGTAAAATAGTAGTAATGTACATTGAAACTATGGAATACTACTGCCGGCTCTTGAAACCATATTTCTCCCATAAAGACCTTATCGGCTTTTAAGACCTAGTTCAGGCCAATCAGGGATGAAAGTCTGACTTTGGTTCAAAATTTCTAATTAAGACTAGAAATAAGGTTAATTAGTAGTAATTATATAGAAACTATATAGTACCACTAACTGCTCTAGAAAACCATGTTTTCCCCTCATTTGGGCTCTATTTGGCTCTATTAAGGTCTAGTTAAGCAAATCGAAGTTGAAAGTGGACTTATGGTCAACTTCCAATTAAGAGTAGAAATAAGGTTAATTAATAGTGATTGTATATTGAAACTATGGAATACTACTTGGCAATTGAAAGTCATGTTTCTCCCATTAGGCCTTATTCGGTCTTTAAGGCCTAGTTCAGGCCAATCGGGACTGAAAGTTTTACTTTAGGTTAAACTTCTCATTTAAAACTAGAAATAAGGTTAATAGTAGTAATTGAAATATAAACTATGTAATACTAATCTGGCTCTTGAAAAATACATTTTCTCCCCGTTGAGCCCTATTTGCCTCTTATATGGCCTCGTTATAGTCAATCAGAGTTGAAACTTTGACTTTTGGTCACACATCCTAATTAAGACTAGAAAAAGTTTAATTAGTAGTAATTGTACATAGAACCTATGTAATACTATTGCGGTTCTTGAAAACCACGTTTCTTCTATCTGGGCCTTATTAGGCTCCTATAAAGCCTAGTTCAGGCAATCGGAGCTGAAAGTAGAAATAAGGTAATTAGTAGTAATTGTACATTGAAATTATGTAATACAACTCACTACTCTTGAAAACCAAATTTTCTCCTTATTTAGACCCTTTTTGGCACTTATAAGTATAGTTCAGATAATCAGGGTTGAAAGTTGACATTTGATCAAAACTTCGCTACTAAAACATGAAATATGGTTAATTTTGTAGTAAATTATCATAGAAACTAAGTAATATTAATCTCAGCTCTTAAAACCATATTTTCTCTCCTATTGG